>LPNX010123992.1:393544-479779 GCA_001517045.1 Pseudotsuga menziesii
TCAGGTATATTCTGCCTATAAGTCCTGCAATCATTTGGACATGGTTCCTCCAGCAAAAATTTCACACATTATGACCCTTTCACAGTTTTTTAGAACCACTCAAATATATTGACTAAAACAGCCTCTGTGCATAACCAACAAATCTGTGAATTTCCTGAACGCTGTCTTCTGCAATTTCTAGTGTATTAGGTCTTGAGAAAAGACCCTTCAGTCAGCTCCTTACAACAATAAGTATCATCACCAACGTATCACATACATGAGAGGATTAATTATAAACATTCTTCCCTCAATCAATGACTAAACTTTACAGGCTAAATGCTTTGAATTCAAGGCTTCCTGGCTGCTCCGTTCCTTCAAACTCTTTGAAATGGATCCTGGTGACTATTTCAGAGGTGAAAATTCTGTCCTGCAACATAATTTATCCTCTCCTCCAAGCACATTCTTTTAACTCACCACGCAGCCATAAAAAACAAACTTTAGAGCTATAAGGATTTTGTAATGAGGTACCTACCAACTTCTCGAATACAGGAGCTTAAGGATTGGTTTTGATGCAGCAATAGTCTCTTCTCAAGTGCACAGGTGTCCCCAAGTCATTTCTTCAACCACAAATGCCTGAATTACGAAACCCTAACTTTTCTGCTAGTGCTGCGAGAGCCATCTTTCACGGGGACATAATCCAGTTTTTAAGTGATTTAGTTCTTCTGCACGAACTGGATTTCCTATAAAAACGCATGTGGAACAAGGAGTGGAGAGTTTAAACCAAGATTTGATGATTTGCCCAACTAATTCCACGATTTTAGCAATTATGAACCCGTTCTTGGCTGAGTGACTGAAATCGAATGAAATACGTGTTTAACTGCCATCACACGTGTTAAACAACCTTGAAAAAGACAATCAATCACTTTTAGCTGAAACCCATGATGAAAAAACTGCAAAAAAATTGAAAAACAGAGAGGCGCGATTTTCTTGTAGCGCTTCCTTCATTAACTTTCCCACCAGCGCTACAAGAATGTTTCCTGTGCCAATTTCTAGCAGTTTTACAGCTTTTTGATAAATTGTCGAAGGTTCAGAGCTTTATTAGGCTGAAAGAACAAGTTAGCTTGATCTCGTAACATCTTATTAATTCAACCTTTGAATATAAACCTTCTTTATCCCTTTCAAAAATCTAAAAAGACTATTAAAAAGACAAATAAAATCTAAAGAAAATGTGCTCAAAAACTATTAAAAACTAATAAATCACCAATAGACTCTCCAAAAAGACCAAAACTGAGAAGTAATCAAACCTATGATTGAAGGTGAAACTAAAACAAACCAAAATTGAAGAAAACAAACCAAAATGGAGAGAAAAAATTACTGACATAACATGTGGATGACTTATTCTTGACAGGAAATGAGAAATAGATTATGGAAAGCAAGAAGAAACTACCAGAAGAATTTGAAATCAAAGACCTTGGGTTAATGCATTATTTCCTAGGTCTAGAAGTATGGCAAAGTTCAGAAGGAATGTTTCTCAACCAAGGAAAGTATACAGTAGAGATATTAAAGAGATTCAATATGTTGGAATGCAAAGCCATGGCCACACCCATGGACTCCAAATTGAAGTTTTTAGATGATGACCCATCAGAATTAGTGGATGTAACTCACTATGGATAGTCATTGGGTCATTAATGTATTTGACAAATACAAGACCAGATATTTGTTTTTCTATGAACACCTTGAGTCATTTTCTTGTTCAACCAAGACGGGTTAACTTAGTAGCTGTAAAACATGTGATGAGATATTTGAAAGGGACTATAGACTTTGGTCTATACTATAATGGTAGCCATGAGTATGGATAGTATGGCTACACAGATGCAAATTGGGCCGGAAGTATCTTAGACAGAAAAATCACTTCAGGAGGATGTTATAGTCTAGGATCTGCTGTGATTTCATGGTTTAGCAGAAAGCAGTCTAGTGTCACTCTAAGCTCATCTGAAGCAGAATATATAGCAGCTTTCTCTGCTAGTTGTGAAGCCATTTTTCTTCGAAAGCTGATGTCAGGATTATTCAACCTATAGTTGGACACTATCGTGATTCTATGTGATATTCAAAGTTGTATAAAGATGATAGAGAACCCAATATTCCACGATAGATCGAAGCACATAGAAATAAGTTATTTCTATATTCGAGATATGATATAGAAGGGATCCATAAAGCTCCCGTATGTGAGTTCTAATGAACAAGTTACTGATGTGCTGACAAATCCTCTATCTCGAGTAAAGTTCAAACACTTTCGAGACAAGCTTGGTGTGGTTCAGAAAGAACTTCCCCGAGAGGGGGAGTAGTGATGTTGCAGTGGGATTGTATCATCCCTGGGCACTTGCCCTAAAGTGATCCAGTGACCTCGGTCCTAGAAAATGTAGAGGGATTGTATCATCCTGGGACATCTTTCCAGAATAGATCTGGTGACTTCAGTCCTTGAGAATGTAGTGGGATTGTATCATCCCTGGGCATTTTCCCTAAGGTGATCTGGTGACCTCCATCTTTGAGAATGTCATGGGATTGCATCATCCTTGAACTTCGGTTTTGAATGGTATTTGGAGGCCTTGGTCCCCGATAATGTGGCAGGATTGCATCATCCTTGAGCTTCGGTTAATAATAGTATCTAAAGGATTTGGTCCCCGAGAATGTGGGAGGATTGCATCATCCTTAAACTTCGGTTCGGAATGGTATCTGGAGGCTTTGGTCCCTGAGAATGTGGCAGGATTGCATCATCCTTGAACTTCAGTTTAGAATGGTATCCGAAGGCTTTGGTCCATGAGAATGTGGTAGGACTACATCATCCTTGGACCTAGTCCTAAAGTGATAGGGACTAATTATCCCGTTATCAATCTGGTGACTTCGGTTGTCGAGAATGCGATAGGATTGCATCATCCTTGGACCTAGTCCTAAAGTGATAGGAACTGATTATCCCGTAATCAATGCGATGACTTCAGTTGTCGAGAATGTGATAGGATTCTATCATCCCTGGACTTAGCTCCAAAAGTGATCCAAATACTTTCGTCTTCGTGTTGTGGATTGTAGGTTATTATTGATGATGATGACACACTGATCAAAAGATCAGAGTTTGATGATGATGACGGACTGTTCGAAAGATCAGAGTATGATGATGATGACGTACTAATCGAAATATTAGAGTATGATGATGATGATGTTGTTATTTGAAAGATGAGAGTATGATGATGATGATGTTGTTGCTGATCGAAAGGTCAAAGTGATGATGATGATGTTGTTGTTCGAAATATCAGAGTATGATGATGATGATGTTGCTGTTGATCGAAAGTTCAAAGTGTTGATGATGATGTTGCTGATTGAAAGGTCAAAGTGAACATGTTGTTGCTGATCAAAGAGGTCAAAGATTGTTGTTGATCGAAGCAGTCAAAGTGTTGATGTTGCTGAAGACTGAATATTGAAGATAAAAGACTACATGATGTTGAAAAGCTTCCAATGATTTATAGATGTGTTAACCTGATGATGCTGATGATGCTCTCTCTCTCTCTCCTGTTATTGTTGTTGTTGATGTTCTTTTAGAATACCCTTCTCATTAAGGGCGGGTGTTGAAATATTGTAACTTCGAATAATATTCTATATGTATGTTTTTGTGGTCCTTGATGGTCCTACCGGGAGAACCACTTGTATTACTTTGTACCCTGATGCTTCTAATCCAAAGAACTAATAAGAGTCATGAGGTATTCCCCTCTATTTGTAAAGGTGGGTCATTAGCACCCCAGTGTGGTTACTTGAGCCTACATGTGTAACACGAGCCTACATGATTCTCGAGCCTACATGTTGGATGATTTAATTAAAGTGAACGGATGAATATAAATAGAGGTGTAGCACTCCTCATTTGGAGCACACACTCTCACTTGTGTAGCGCATTAGTGGAGAGAGAGAAGTAGCTGGAGAAGGAGGAGGATCAGGCTTTGATCTCCTTGTTGGTTTTACCTTTTATCTTTTTGGGCATCTACATTGAGGAAGCTTTTGCTGGGTGTTTTCCCTTTAGGGTTTTCCCAGGATAAATTTGTGTTGTTCTTGTGATACTGTTTCTTTCGGTGATCTTGCTTATATGCTTTTGTTATGAAAATTAAATGAAATGAAATACTGATGTATTATCTAAGCATATGAAAATTTAACATGCGCACCATGCCACACTCTACAATCCTCACAATGCAACCAAAATTTCACTCCTTTCCTATCACGCTCACTTCTACTCCTGCACTGCGCTCAAGAATTCACTCAAATCAACTAAAAAATACCTTGCGTCCACATCCCGCGCATTCTTATAACCTCTTTCCTGATCCAACTCATCATTTCCAAATACACCATGTCCATTATGACCAAATCTAGCATTAATAACCCAAAATCCATCGGCAATCCCATTTTACTAACAATAAGATCAATAATAAATGCACATCGCTTCATCAAGAATCGCCAGCCAACTGTATTAACTATATGTGCTTATTATTGATTTGACCACCTCATAGTTTTGCGGTTGTTGCCGATCGTCTCCCTCGCAACACTACTGATTTCTATCCTTGCGCAACTTCTTCCTCTGTGCTCACCTCACTGCAATCGATCCATTTTTTTTTTACTTGCACAGTGTCTCAAGCATTGCATGGCTCAGGCCCTATTCTATAGGGATTCAAGAAGCTACCATTCACAAGTTTGGATAGAATTGCACCATCTAATTGTTGTAATTGAACTGCACCACCAGAAGTAATTGAATGAACAATATATGGACCTAACCAGTGCATCTATAACTTACCTAGATGCTCCATGAACTTACTGTCGTATAACAACACCAAATATCCTTATGTAAACTACTTGTTCTTAATGTGGCGATCATGCCACGCCTTCTGTTGATCCTTCTCAACACGCCGATGGAAGCCTGTGACAATGCAGTCCTCTTCTAGATGGATCAACTGTGTGATGCACTCCTCTAATTCTTCTACATCATCCATTACTATCATAGTAATAATCCACAGAGTAGGAACAATGTATTCCATAGGAATGACTACCTCTTTCCC
The DNA here is from genome assembly GCA_001517045.1 of Pseudotsuga menziesii. Classification (NCBI taxonomy): domain Eukaryota; kingdom Viridiplantae; phylum Streptophyta; class Pinopsida; order Pinales; family Pinaceae; genus Pseudotsuga; species Pseudotsuga menziesii. The sequence continues at coordinate 398,611 of LPNX010123992.1, forward strand.
ATATACCAATTTTAACGGTGTCTGTCTCGTCAACCTTTTACAAATGGTGTGATATGCCCATAGTACCACTGGAATTATCAAATCCCAATCATCGCATTTAGTAATGCATACCTTTGCAAGTGCAGTTTCCAATATTTTGTGGAAGGCCTCGACAGTTCCATTTTCCTACAGATGGTAAGGTGTGTTTTTATGATGTTGCACCTGCGACTCCTTGGTTAATGCTTTCATGGTTCAATTGATAAAATGAATTCCATGGTCACTCATTAATATCCTAGGACATCCAAACCTTGTCACAATATTCTTGAATATGAACTTGGCTTATGTTGCAGCAGTGCAATCCATGACTGGCGTAGTCTCTTCCCAACTTGTCAGATAATCGATTTCTATAATGATGTACCACGCACTGGTCCTCCTTCCAAGTGGATTAATTGGACCCAGAAAGTCCATGGTCCATTTATTAAGATGTTGTAGAGTTACCTATGCAACAAGCAACATCTCATCCCGTTGTGATGGTTTGTCGACGCGCTGACAGACATCACATCTTTGTGCATAATCTACCACATCATTATCTAAGGTAGACCACCATAATCCAGCACGCAACACCTTCCGCACAAAATCCCTGCCTCCATAGTGGCCTCCCATAATTCTTGCATGTGATTCTTCTAGAATAGGTCCTTTCTCATGTGGTAATATACACCGTCACAATATTTTTTCCGGTCTAAGTTTGTATAATTACCTTGCAATCAGCTGGAAATATGAAGATTTCGCTATCAAGTGCTTCTTTTGACTGGTCGGCAGGTCCTATGGAGCAACTCCAGATGCCAAGAACTGAATGACTGGAGCATAATGGTCATCTGCGATCTCTACCCAAAAAAAATATGCATCAAGAAATCCATCATCAATATTGGTAGGCTCTTCTCCTATCTCAATGCAAGATAGATGATTGGGGCCAACATTCAACCCTCTTAGGTTCACAATCATCTCAAAGTCAAATTCCTGAAAAAGCAGTAGCCATCGACAGATCTTTCCCCCCAACACAGGCTTATTGACCAAGTATTGCAAATCAAAATGGTCTATGAACATTTTGAAGTTACCGCCCAATAGATAGTGCTTAAACTTTTGTAGTACAAAAGCCATGGCCAATCCCTCTCTCTTAGTGGTTGTATAATTTATTTCTACAAAAGACAGCTTCCTACTTGCAAATACGATTGGATGATCCAGGTCACCCTCTCTTGGCTATGCAAGTAATACCCCTAGCATAATAGAAGAGGCATCAATGTGGACTTGGAAATCCTTGTTCCAATCAGGGAATACCAGGTGGGTGCCGACACCATCTTGGCCTTCAGTGTGTTGAAACTCCTCTGACACTTGTGATTCCACTCAAATGTAGCATCCTTCTTAAGCAAATTCTCCATAGGGGTCGTAATCTTGGCGTATCCTTTGATGAACTTGTGATAGTACCCCGTCTGTCCCAGCATCACTTGAAGCATATTCACATTAGTCGGTGGCGATAGACTAAGGATAAGTGCAATATTCGTAGGGTTGATCAACAACCCTTGCTTGCACACATTATGGCCTAACAGTATTCCGAATGGTGCGCAAAAAATGCACTTCTTTGAATTTACTGCAATTTGATGCTATCGACACCTTTCCAGCATCAAACGCAAGTTTGTTAAATGAATCCTAAACAAACCATAGACTATCCAATCATCCATGCATACCTACAGGAACTGTTGAATGAAATCTTTGAACGCGGCGACAACCACCCGAGAAAATATTGCTGGTGCATTCTTCAATCCAAATGGCATGACTGTATATTGAAAAAAACCCCATTCAATGATGAATGTGGTATTGTGCTGATCTTTCTTTGCAACTCAGATATGGTGACACCCCAAAAATCCATCCTTGAATGAGTACATCTCCTGACTACCTACCCCTTCAAGGACCTCATCTGTAAAGAGAGTTCGAAACGGATCATGCAGGCAAGCATCATTCAGCTTCCTCAAATCGACACAAATGCGAACTTCTCCAGTCTTTTTGTCTTGAACCACCATAGTGTTTATCCATTCCGACTGTTCAACTAGCTCAATGATTCTAGCATCCAACATCTGTTCAAGCTTATATTTGGCACGTTCTTTCTATCATGAGTTTGATTGATATGGCCTCTATCGTATAGGTTTTGCATCCTATTTCAATGGTATTTTCATCTCCCCTAGACCCCGTAATATCCCTTTCATTTCTGAGAACCGTGTCAAAAATAGATCCTAGAACTCATGCGGCAGGTCTATGATCTGTTCCATTGTCTTATCATCCCAATAGTCCCCAATATTAGCAAACCTTGGGTTTTCTTCTTTCCCAGTGTCAACTTTTCGGATCTTTAGCAGATGACTCATGGGTTCGGTTGGGATGTCCAGTGATGCAACATTGCGACTTATTTTTTATTCCATAATATTGACATTTCTCATATCATCATCATCTTCGTGTTCACCATATATATTGTAGCATGTAATCAGGGATTGCATATGGCACTACGCATGTGGATCTATAAGGTATACGAGTGGAACAACCTTCAATAGTACATCGCGGATGAGTTGGGGTGCATTGTGGACCTTAGGGTTAACATTCTGGAAACTAAAAGTCTGTGCAAATAAAATCGACAGCTCCTTCCAGGTAGTTATGGTTCTATGCAGCTTTACTGCTAGATACCAAGATCTAGGCATTTATGCCAAAATGTGAACAAAAGCATGGAACCACTCATCCTTGGGTCATGATTCCCATAAAGCCTGACACTCCATTAAATGATCGGTGGGGTTAATCTTCCCATCATATATCCTAGTGGGATAGATCTCTGAGTCATTGAAGCGCACCATCATCAATATTCAACACTATACCCGTTCATGAATTGTCTATTTGTGAGCTACTCACCAGTGTGTTGGGGTATCCTTCAATGCATCCTCTAGTGCCAACAGTCTCTGCGGTTCAAATACTTTCTCTTCAAATCCTTGGAGGAATTGGGACAACTTTGGTAGCCCCTCATATATCTGCAGCTCGACAATCTCAGTCGTAACATGTGTAGAGATTGCATGATCAGTCCACACTTTCTAAAAGATGCCTCATGAAGCCGATTTTGCCAATTTTCTAGAGCATCATCAGAATCGGAGGACGCAGAGCTAGTGCTACACCATCTAAGTTCGTAGGTAGATGTACTCCTTGGAGATATTGTAGGCATGATCCCAGCCTCTACCAACCTCATCCTTGATAGGTTCAATATACTGGTGTCCTTCCTGAGGGTTCGTGGGGGAAATGATTCGGATATGCCGCAATACCCTGGTGGTATTGTCTCAAACTCCAGTTGTGAATTAATGCGTTATCTCTTTCTTTATCCCCCTCAAGACTTCAAGACCTTACCTAAATATTTAGAGGCTACCCCATCCAACCAAAAACCCACTATCGCAATTCTGGAAATAAAAGTAAACCATTGTGAATTAAATCATCATTTTTTTAATCATAGTTACCAAGTTTGAATTTGAATTTGATTCGATAAAAAAAAAATGTCACTCCCTATAATTCAATATGGAAAAAATTGGAGAGTATACATCTTATAAATACAAATATATATATGCTAATTTTCAAAATGATAGAAAATCAAAATTAGCTATTATAATTGCAATGAAGTTTATATCTAAGTGCCATTAACTTTCTGATTAGAGTTTCCAAGTCTAAAGTATAATGTTGATAATATGAAAAACAACCATTTAGATTTAATAAACTATATTTGCATATATTTAATAAAAATATATGAAAAATGCATGTATTCAATAAAAACACATAGAATAATGTTATAAATCATAAACATTCAAATACAAATTTAAAAATTAAACACATAAAATTATATTATTTACATAACTTTACCTCATTTTACAGCATATTAACGTTTTCTTAGGTGTTTCATTTCCCATTTTGAGATATGCTAGTTAATAACAAAATAAAAAATACAAATTCATCATTAGATTAATTTTCATTTTGTACTATGTTAACAACAGATTTTACTTGATTTCATGGGGCTTTTTGTCAAAGGAAGGGCTTTGGTGACTAGAAAGAAACGAAGAGAATGTTGACCAATTTCATGTTAATTGGGTGAAGTTTTCTTCATCACTTTTGGTGGATTTCAGTGTTTTATTTGTTTGTCTCCCTCATCTCGTATGTTTCAAAGCATGATTTTTGCAGGTGGTTTTGCATGAAAGAACTCACATAGAGGTATTCTCGATATTTTGTTGTTTAAAGTGAATTAAAGGACGGTAAACTGGGGTTTGAAGTATTTGGCATGCGTGTGAAATCCAGGTTGAGTGTCTATTAAAGGAACTAGGAAAACTAAGGACTGTTGTTGTGATGGGGCTTGGATTTTGTAGAGTGTTTCAGGAAAAAGATTTGCAGTTGGAGAGTAGAGCTTAAACTTAAGTGAAGGATCGGGAAACTAGGGTTTGTTATAAATGCATTGGCTACATTTCATTCATAAGGATTGGAAGGAGGAGTCCTCAAATAATGTATGTTAAAGAATTGGGAAAATTGGGATGGGGTTTGTGATTATTGCAGAGACTTAAAAGTGGGATACAGGTTGCTAAACTAGGTTTTGGGGAGAAAGGTTTTTAATTTTGATTAGAGAGAAATTGATATAGTGGGGTACAGTTGTCTTGGACAATTTCTAACTTGATCCTGACCACTCAGTGTACACAAGAATGCATATAATCTGTGTACAATCTCTTTGGCCATGGCGAATTTTAACAATGATGCAGTGGCTGTTAATTCCATTGATTATACTCTAGGCGTTAACGCAGATGTTGTTGCCTGGATTTAGGTTTGAGGTAACCTCTTCAAGGTTGGAATGTGTTTTTTTCCTCTTGATTACTCTTCAATTGTATGAATTATTAATTCCATGGTTTTCTGCATGGATAGGACGGAGGCGTGATATTTTCATAGAGAGGAGAAGAATTGCAGCATTAGAAGCAACAAAATGGCGAAAAGAGGTGACGCGTAGGTGCAGGAACTGTTTGACGGCATACAAAGATCAGAACCCTGCAGGTGGTATATTTATGTGTACATATTGTGGTCATGTTTCTCAATGGCCTGTGTTGGATATATCCAATGTTGCACTTCCCCAAAGTTCTGATGGAATTGATGGAAGGGTCTCTCCCTTACCTGCCATCGTTGCACAGAATGGTGTTGGGGGTGCAGCTGGTGATTTAGGTGGAAAAAATATGAGGCTGTGGAATGGAAAGGAGTTGCTAGATAAATTTAGTTAGACTGGAGGGTAGTCATGGATGGGCCGTAAAATTTGGCCAAGTGGTTCATGGATGGGAGGATCTTGGTTAAGAATAGCAAGTTATTGGAGACGCAATATTGGGTCATATAAAGGTTTTGATGGTGGATGGGAACGATGTTCAGTAGATCAGTCTGACTCCAGTGCTGTAAATTTTTTGTTAATAATTTTATGTCTCTTGTTATTTTGTACCAGGTGGGCTTGAAAAAAATTATTCAGCGGTGCATCTTCAAGTGAAGATGGAGCGCTAAATGCTAGCCAGAAGGCACGCTCAAAGAAGGTTGAAGTCAACTCACAAGGAAACAAGGGAGAAGAAGCCAGGAGGAAGACTGAGGAGAAGACACAAGCTAGATTACAAAAGGAAATGCTGGAGGAAGAGGAGAGAAAACAAAGAGAAACAGTTTTCTGATTGGTCGAGGAAAGGAGGAGGTTAAGGGATGAGAAACTGGAGGTTGAGAAAGTGAGTGAAAAAGAGGTAGCTCCTGAGTTGGAGCTGGAAAATAGGAGAGAGAGAGGGAAGCATAAAAGAGACGATAGGAGAAGGCAAAGGAAAAGGAGAATATATATGGTAAGGATAATTCTTATTCTGATGTAGAGGATGGAAAGAAGAAGAAATATAAAGAAAATGAAAGGAAGTCTGAATCGGATAAGAAGGGGGAAACTGAAAGAAGAGATGTGCAAAAAAATGCATCTCACCATACAATAGAAAATTGTAAGAGTATAGAGACCCTCCTAGCACATGGAGAAGCAGGGTTAAAAAATGACCATGGCATGAAGGGAGGAATGAATGTTATAGGACAGATCTATGACCTTCAATCTTTGGACAATACGACAAGATCATTTATTTATCCTTCTAAAATTTTTGGACTACACACTAGTAAAGTGACTTCATTTTGGGGAAAGAGCCTCCAAACAGCCTCAAGTTTGGGGATCAAATCTGGAATGCTAGTTATTTTGGTGAAACTCCTCATATATCTATTCCTCATGGATCACTAAGTATAAATTCCAAACAAAGCACTAATTCCCCGTGGAACAGAATGGCATGGGAAATTTTTTGGCGTAAAGGCAGTGGAATTACTTCCAAGGATGTTTCCAAACAAGTTATTGCTGTGAATAACACAGGGAACGTACATGGTGGTAGTGTAGAAGAGGGGAAGCCTGCCATGAATGGCATGGGAAAGAACCCAAGAACTACATTTCCACAACCACCTGTAAGTTGTTCAATAACTCTACAAGCTTTTATACTCTATAGCATATATATGTTAGGCATATGAAAAGATCAGTATGCTTAAAAGAAGAATCAACTATATGTTATCTTAATCTATAGCATGATTACGATTTTGTCACTAGGGGGCTATTCTAAGAAAATTAAATCAGGGCCATTCTAAGAAAATTAATTTTTTTAGTCCCTTTGTTTTCATCAGATACAACTTGATTTAATGGTAACAAATAAATGAAAGAACTGAGGAGAGACTAGAGAATTTTTTTTGAGTCATTGGTGCACTGAATGAAAGCTGAATCTTGTGGCTAACTAAATGAGAAATAAATGTTGCATTACTAGTTTACTTTTCGAAGATGCCTCCTTTTCTTTTCTAGGGATCTTGTGACCAAAATATATTTTTGCAGATCTGTAATATCTGGATAATATATTATGACCTACTGTCATTTGTGCTTAATAGAAAATATTTATCTGGAGAATTTTTTTGTAAGTTATAGCTAATATAGAAATGGATTCAAAAGCAACAATTCATAATAAATCATGGCAAGAATTGTTTTCAAGCACATCAAAGTCTTTGTCTGCACCATTTTCTACAGATACTGGACTTCAACTGGATTGGAAACATCCAGCTGAAATAGGAACCATGCCTGCCTCATTGGAAGCAGATCTGATGGGATCATCTCCCAACAATATTTGTTTTGGATCATCTACACTAGTAACACTTGGTCCCTCATCTACACCATCTGTATTTAGAAACTCGGTTCTGATTTCAGTTTTTGCTGCTGAATTTGTAAATTCATCAAAGATAGTCTGCCTCTTGTCCATTCAGTTATAGGAAAAACTGATACATTTGAAGACCCATCATATGTACAAGATCCATTCTACTTGCTAGGACCTATTTCAGAATCTATGGACACTTTTTCGTTGGTTCTTGGGACTAGGCTTTGTTTAGAAATAGTAATATCCAGTGTTCCATCTTCTAGCTATGGCCCTATTTCTCCCCTAGTCGATAAACCTACAAGCTGCGTCTGCTGAGTGTTATCTGTCAAAACACTTTCCTTCAGTAATTGTTGATGAAGTGTGCTATGCTGGAGAATAACTTCCTTCAATCACACAACCATGGGATTTGCCATCACCTTCACTAGATGGCCCAAATCGTAAATCTGAACAAGGAGAGTGGCAGATGTGGGACACACCATAGGCTGGGTAGTGTGAGATTGGAATTCTAGGGGAGACATATAATTGGAGTTTATCTAATGGCAATGGAATTTCATATCAGTACAAATAATTTATGAAGCCTCTTCCCCCAAGCACTGGGAGATCACTATTTAAATCAGAAGACCATCTTCCATGTGTTTTTTCACTATAAACAACCCATATAATCTCGAACCAAAGTGTGCCTTAAGTATCAAGTAGTAATAGCTTGTGGTTGAACCAGCCAGCATTTGAACCTACATCAAGAAGCTAGGATGAATTTTTCCATCCTCAGTCACTGCCTAGTTTTGCAAATAGTACTATGAAAGAGATGGGGGAAGTAGGATATGATTCTCACAACAAACAATCTCCAACCAGGATTTGGTTTGAGTAAGTGCTCATTTACCTCTATAGCAATTAATCTGTAGCAGGCTTGGGAATGAAGGCAAAGTTTGCTATTAAATGGATGTTTGTTTATTGGATCAATTGTGAATAAGAATGACCAGATTGTTATGCAAGGTCAAATATACTATTTTTATTTTATATTTTAACAAAAGTGGTTATAATTTTGTTTTAAAAAGAGATGCAACTGAACTGGTCATCGTAGTAATACAAAGATGCTTTTACTGAGTTCAAATTCATCATGTCAACTAGACAAAAATATCAGGGGAATTATTTCATCCTTTGCAAATGATTTTAAAAGATACCTACTAGTATAAATTCTAAAAAAAACCCTAAAATCAAAACTGTCTTACAAAACATAAGAGTAGCTGATACTAATAAATGATATGCTATAAATTAATGTTATATGTGTCAAGTTTGAAATGCTGCACATTTTTTTAATATATTTATCTTCCCTTGCGCTACACATTAGATTTACAATCTAATTGATGCACACAGTAATAGTGTTGGCATTTTCTGATTTCCTTAGGGCTTTGCGAGGAAAGAATTCTTTCTTTTGCTTTAAGTCGATAACCTAGGGTTTATTAAACCCCCGTTCTGTTCAATGTTTTGCTGGAATTAATCTACCCAAAATCCAATTATGGATGTCTATGTTTTTCTTCAACCCAGGTTTTTAATTAACCCCTAAAAGGTTTTTCGCTCATGATTTATAGATAAGCTCTATTTTAGGCCATCCTTCCTAAACTCATCATGTTTACTTTATGCATCCTATGCAAATGTATTGTATTAGGATGTTCGCTGGTTCCTTTCTATTCCACGACCTCATCAATTTCTAGCTACATAACCTCAGTTTCTATTTTTCTTTAGGTTTGGATAATGTTGGGAATTTTCTAAGGTTTACGCCATAATATATATAGCCATATTTAAGTTCATACAATATTTCTTGTTTCTTTGAATAATATTTGTGGAAATATGCAGCTTATTTTGCATGCTCATGATCCTTACTTCCCATGGCTCAGGTTTGAATATTCCCAATGACTAACATTAAAGAGAATTTTCTGTTATGTACCCACTAAAAATATTGTTCATGGGGTACAATGAGATTGAATAATCTTTGTAATATTAATGATTGTAATATTACAAAATCCAAGAAAAGTACAAACAACGTTTCTTCTTCCCTTCAAAATGTTTGGAAAGCATGCATCTTGTAATACAAAAAAGAAATACTAACATCACATTGTTCTTATTGGATAGCTGCATGGCCCGATGCATATTGAGATGACATCTTGTCCCAAAATTAGCAAATAGTACCAATATTTCTTCCTTAGCACCGATCTCTAGCAAGTATATGTATTTCCTGCACAGCCTCATTCTAACTGAACATTGTGTAGCTAACTTAGTTTTACAAGCATGCATTTCACCAAAGTACATGTTTCCAATATGGAAGTTAAGTTGCAAGCATGATTTTGGTAATGTGGTCCTTGCTTTCCATGCTTTTGTTGTAATCAGTTGGAAGGGGACTATACGCAAGAAACTATTGGCCAAATGCTTTCTACTGATTAAGATGCTAAATATTTAGACATAGCAACTTATTCTTCTTTTCCATTGTATATACCCTTTACATCTTTGCTCTCTTAGTAAATATTTCTATGTTAATCTACAATGTATTTTTCAATTAAAATTTTGTATTTTCTGTGACATATTTCACACCACCCACTCCATCATAAACTTACCCCATATATAGATCATATGAATCAGTTATTCTCAAGATTTTAATATTCATCTCAAATGTTTTTTTTTCTGATTTCATTTGTACCCTTATGAAAATTATTCCTTAAAATTATAATTGTAGTTTTTTGCTCAAGTCTTCTGTTAAAAGCTGGAGGAAAACAATTCTTCATTAATTACTACCTTCTATAGAATAAATTTACTTTCTTAGGCCCTTGCAAGGTGTTGAAAGTGGTGATAAATCCCCTCTCACCTAATGACAACAACTCTCTCAATTAAAGCTTGCAATAAAATCTCAATGTGACGTGATGGTTAAGTATAAACTTCAACAAATCCTCCAATAGATGGCCTAAAATATGGATAGAGCAGTGTCCTATGAAAGGTCATAAAATATGTGCATAAGTAATTTACTATTTATCACTACTACATTTCGACCAAAAATCCGACGGCCGTCATGTTGGATTTTCGACACTTTCCTGTCGCATGTATGACACTTTGATTTTTTTTTAAGCGTCGAAAAATTGTTGTCGGTTAGCCGACACCTAAATAACCGTCGGTTAAGCGACACCTATGAAACCGTCGCTTAAATGTAAAGCGTCACTTAAGCGACAGAATATTTTCGACGGTACTAATTTTTTTTTAGAAAATAGCCTTCATAACCGTCGCTTAAGCGACGCATATCAACTAAAAACATCGAATAAGCGACATATTTATCCGTCGTTTAAGCGACACCTTTCAACTAAAAGCGTCGGATAAGCGACATATGTATCCGTCGTTTAAGCGACACATTTCAACTAAAAGCGTCGGATAAGCGACATATGTATCCGTCGTTTAAGCGACACATTTTAACTAAAAGCGTCGGATAAGCGACAGTTCTAAGCGTCGCTTAACCGACGCCTGTGTGTTTAAAAAAAAAAAAAAAATCAACGTCAACAAATTTGTTTAATAATAGGTTCACTCCATCTATGATCAATGAGTTTCTCCTTTCATGGACGAAGGGATCGTAAGAGAATTTTTATATGAATTAAGTCCACATTGTTCAGGTTTGGTTCTTATTGAGAATCAAATCCACTACCCTAATTAGGTTGCAGGGCTCTTGTCCGCACATAACCTACTTGTTGTGACAATAATCAATAGCGTCTCTAAACATTTGAGAATATCTCACCGAACAATTCTCATTGAATCTTCAAGTCATTGAATTTACCACTCTTCGGTCAGAATTGAGGTTCTTTTCAGTACTATGTATAAGAATTAGCACAAGGTTAGCAACTGCGATAAATTATCCTATTTCATAACAGCATTAAATCTGAATCCATCTAGTCCTTCCTGTGCATATTGGGTAAGTTAGCTACAAAATTTAGAAGGGAAAGCTCTCGCAGTGTTATGTCAAGAATTCAACCATGTTAAATGAACTTCCAGATGCCTCATATGAAATACTCTGGGAGATATTCTCAGTAATAAAAAATCATTTAATTTGCCCTCAGTAAGACCCAGCCAAGAAATTAAGACAATGTTAGGAGATAGAACAAGCGGTAACACTTCTGAGGTTGACAATTCTGAAATTGATGTTTAATAACAGTGTAATTTAGAACAACTAAATCCTCTGGACCAAGAAAAAGCAGCGCCTTCAATAGTGACACTGTACTAAAGGTACTGGAATGTATCACAAATAAAAGCAAGTTGAATATGTAATTGAATGATGAGACAGAAAATTTTGTTGGCATATTGTTCTGAACTTCAACTTATTTTCAAAGTTTAAGATCAAATAAACAAACTTGGCTGAAAGGCATACGCAGAATAGGCATCCTTTAACAATAAGGGCATTCTCGATTGAAAGTATAGTAATACACAATTGATGAATGTCCCTGAGGAATGTAATAGCAACCATTATCAAAGGACCATAAACATATTATGTATTAAATTACCAATGAATTGCAAGGGTCGTAAGAGGGAAGAGGTGAAAATAGGAAAGAAGTTCCCAGATGTGAATCCTTGCATGCTCTGATAAAAGGTCAGACAAGAAAGTTCTTAATATTTCAAAAAAAATGTACTAGTGTATACCTTTGTTCTTTTGAGCAGAGGGCAGCAATATCATCTATCCCTCGACTTGTGAGAATTCTGCACAATCACAACTGCAGAGAAGTTGCCACATCACAACTTCACCAAAGCTCATGGGGTCACACTTAGCCCATCTGCAGAGAGGCAGCTACAGGTTGAAGGTATTTTACGGCCTAGGCAGTGAAAAACCACCCTAAATATGTTCCTTTTATGGCTGATATGAAAGGCTGGAAACAAGTCTGAAACAACCTCTGATGCTACCACAATTTCTTCAGGATCATTGTTTATTGTTTACCAAACTCAAATTTGCACTATTGTTACTGTTTATATGCACAGGACGAAGGCCGAGTCTTATTGGCACTTAGTCTCGGTGAGCTTCATTTTGACTGTAGGGCTCATTCCTTTAAGAAATTACTCTGATACTACTTCACAAACTGCCAGATTTTAAGTATGCCCCTGCAGTTATCCAAGGAACATCACCTCTCTTACAAACTCCAGTCTCTTCTCATCCAGAATCATCCAAGAACATCCAGATTCCAAAGCAATCCTGAGACCTTTCCAACTGCAATAACAGATAAACTAATAAAAATTGGCCTTACTGGGCTAGTAGCCATAATGTTTTCCACAACTTCAAAAAAAACACTCCCAAAATAGCCATTCAAGTTGAAAAGACCATAAACTAATGACATGGTTTAGGGTTCAAAAGCATGATAGAGGTAGCGTGTTGGGTTTAAACTCTTAAATGGCAACATTCTCTCTTAAATACTCTTTATAATCCTCACAATACTTCTAGTATGAGAAGAGAAAGGGTAATTCCTCCACAAAAACTAATGTAAATATGCATCATCATGCTTGTGACTCCTCGAGCTAAGTATTTAATAAGAAATTGAATATTACACAACCCATGGCCCACTTACCCTTCTATATAAACTGATGGAATACATGCACAAAAGACAGTTGAAACAACACTCTCTAATATCCAAGAAGACACGAGTAAATTCTTTACAACCTTAGTTAATTCAAATTGGTTAGGATGAAGACTCTTACTAGAGCAAGTGTTAGGACTCGAGACATCCTAAGAGCCAACAGTTAAATAAAACAAGCCCAAACCTTGATGAAATTATTGTAAATCGTATTATCTAAGTGATGGGAAACTTTATGGTCCATTAACTGATAGACAGGGGACTTCATGGCTCAAAATGATGAAATGAAAACATGAATAAGGTGTTCATTATGGTACAGCCTATAGTATATCCGACATTTGATATGATAGAACAGATCTACACAACTATAGCTGATATTCAACAGAATACATAAGGTGTTCATTTGATATGAATAAGGTGTTCATTATGGTACAGCCTAATGAAGATGGCCTGAAATGATCTGCACAACTATAGCTGATATTCAACGGAATACATGCAACAGTTCCTATACTGATATGATCACTACTACCCACCTGACAAGTGGACATCATGGAGTTTGCAAACATGCTTTGACCCTAGTCAATCATTGCATTGGGGAGAAGTAAATGAGAAGACAAATCAAGGGCAGAGAGAGGATTTGTACTAAAGGCAGGATTCAGATTGTTTGTAAAAGAAGGATTGATTTGTTGTGCATAAACTTGGCTAATGTCTGTTGGAACAGATGCAATGGACCATCCAATTCCTTGTCACCTGAAGAAATATTTCGATACGTTGAACAAATAAGTCAGGTAATGAGCATAAATCCATGAAATAAATCAGCAAATTTTAATCATCAGTTTAGGACAAGCGTTGATGAATTCACCTTTCACCTTATGCTCATAAGCATTTATGTCCTGCATCTTTAAGACCCCAACCTTCACATTTAAAGGATCCTTTTCATTAGGATATAATAGAATTTGAGGAAGTAGTTCGAATATATTCACGAGATCTGAAATACCAATAAAAGAAGTAAGCAATAAATTGACTAAAAGGTATAGTGGACTGCTGTAAAGTAAGATGAAAAAAAAATGTTTTTATTGTAATCAACGTGTTTGTGCCAGAAATTGTTCCTAAGGCTAGGGGAACAAGCCAACACAATCTCAAGAGAAAAACTCAATTCAAACTAGGGTTTAGGGTTTTGTTTATGTGTTTTTGGTTGTAAACTTCACGAGCATGCAGGGAATACATTCAGCAAATAAGCACAAATAATCATACACATATAACTGATAAAGATGCATATATATCACAAAGATCCAATAAAAAGGCTGTATTGAGATTCACACATAATGGACAAGCAATACCAGAAAATACACATCAACCAGCACTGAAATTGTCAATTAGGAAGCTAAACAAGCTCACAACAAAGACAACACAGACCAAATAAAAGGGGAAAGAATCGTATATTCATAGTTTCATCAGTAAATGTATATAAGAGTATAGTACCAGTTCACTGAACAAATCTGATAGTACAAGTAGCTAGCAGACCTCCTGATGCTCCAAAAAGCAGAACCCTCACAATGACTTGCTCATTCTTCTAAATAGACATCATCTCAAAATCAGTTAGGTTTCTCCTCCTAACTACCTCCATCGAATCCCTAAGCTAAGTCAAGTAAAAAGTAACTTTTTACCAAATTACATGGTTTGCTAAAAATAGCAAATTCTTAACCATAAACAAAATATTTATCTTAAAGAACCACTAACTACAAACTGCCTCAGATCTCCTTCGCTGCCTCCACAAGAAGAGATATACCATCTAGACCTCGAGCCCTTTTCTTAGCTCTTTTATCCTTTTTCTCTATAGCAGTTATCCTTTTATGCAAGTCTTCATTTTCCTATTGTAGATGATCAACAGTCTTCTCCAGCTTTGCACAGTACCTATCAGCTACCCTTTTCCTGCTAAGGACTTCTTTAGAAATTTCTAACAGCTCCAAAAAATGCTTATGCATATCCTGCAACTTCTCTACCAGCCCTTTATTAACTTTGAATAATCCATCATTCGTTTCTTGCAGGTGCTTCATGTGTTTCCTGTATCTCTGAATGCTTTCCTGTACATTCTCTTCATCAAAATTTGGGATCTCTGATATATTGTCCTCCTGCATTAAAAGCTCTGAAAAATCATCATGAACAACTGATTCTACTAAATATCCTGCTCACCTGAGAATATCCTGATCCTCTTCATCCAATTTATGATCTCCAAAAGCATCTGCCTTTGCTGTATCTTTTTCTTGCTGCTTGGTAAGTCTATATTTAATTTCAGCAATTATTTCAACTAATTCAGACCTAGACCTTGTCTCTACAGGTTTGGAAGAGGAGGAAGGCTTGACAGTTCTCTTTCCTTTACCTTTACTGCTCTTTTCAACCATTTCTGTTTTTTTACTAGAAGAAGAACTAATCACCACAGCTTCTTGTTTGGACTCTAGCTTGGGGTTAAGCAGCTTTTTCATGTTCCATCTCAGCTTGTTAGTAGGTCTGGTTTGAGGCCTTTTGCATGACCTTCTGTATGAAGCTACCTTCTTCTTTTTCTGTTTCTTAGACTTATCTGATTTTACCTTTGAGGTAGTAAACTCTCCACATGCTTCTGTACTTGGCTCTGTCTCAAAAATCTGCTACTCATCTTCTAGTAAATAACCTTCATCTTCAAATAGTATGGTAAGAGGGCTCCTTGGTTTAGTTTTTGATTCCTCTTCATGAGTAGCAGCTCCTTCTATATCAACAGTCCTAGCTTGTTCAAAATGTGCTACTGGTGGTGATTTCAAACAAGGCTGTACATCTTCACCTACAAATAATGAGTACTTGGCTTTAGGGTACTCTGAAACCACTTTGAGCTGACTGTCATCCTTCACCTGTTTTGCTACCTGCTCTGTTACCTTCTTGGCTTTGACCTCATCTTTACTTGTAGGTTTGACTGAGTGACCTAGCTTTTTGATCATAACCTTCCCCTTGTCAGTCTGTCTCTTTGATTGCTGTTCTTCTTTTTGAGGATGAATATCTGACCAAAATAAAAAGAAATCCCGATTCCTTCCCTCATGCTGCAACACTGTGGTGATGATTAGTTTAATGATACCATGGTGAAAGAGTGACTGGGAAGTGTGATCATAATGTGGCTTTATTTTACTTGACATCTTCTGCAAGCTTTTTAAGAAAAAGAAGGGCAAGTTCATTTTTGAAACTCCTGCTATGTGTTGCAGGAACCTGAAGTGGTATTTAAAGACAAATGAGTATCTGCCTTCACAGGTCACATAACTTTGGAGTATCCTTATGGGCTCAATCCACTCCTTCCTGAAATTTTGAATGAGGATACCCTTGCTCCAGTCAGGAGTCACATTAGGCAATAAGTATCTTTGGGGTTCAAACTCAAAAGGTGATTTTTTAAACCAGTGCTCTCCCTCATTACTGATCTCAGTAGCTTTTGCTATTAACTCCATAGTTAGCTTGAATTTCAAAGCATCCATCATGATCATATCTTCTTTAAGTCCCTTGGCAAACATGCAGGACACCTGAGCATTGAAACCATCAATCTTCTTGAAAAACTTCAACCATCCTGCCTGCTGAAACAGTTCTGCACAGTCTGGAAGCTTTTGAACCCAGGTTAGGTCTGTGGGCTCAGCCCTGTTGACCTTTCCACTTTTTCCCATATTCTCCTTTCAGCAGATAGAAAGAGTCTGACTTGAGGTTTCAGAAATGTTTTTAAAACTGGTTTGCTGTTATCTGAACTCCTTTTCAATCTACTATGTACCCTTGTACAGGCCTGTAATGTCAATTTTCCTCTGTCTCAAACATAGAATTTGGTTTCTGGATAGACACACTGTGAGATCAATTCAAACATTCATGAAAACTGTCATAAGAGCACACAAATACTGTTCATTTTTCACAAATGCCCCATCAAACAAAATGTCAAATTGCTTTAGACTCTGGATTACCCAGCCTCTTCATTTCAGTTTCATCACCTCATCGAATACAGAACTTTGGTCAAATTCAGTTTTTAAACTGTCCAATGAGATAAAGAAAAAAAACTGTCAATGGATGAAGTATATTCAGTATTGCATCTGCTCCTCCTTCAATACAGCTGATTCAACACAATCAGAACAGCACTGCAAAAAACCAGATGACTCAATGCAATGGAACACTGTCAATACATATGACTGTTTTATATCAATGCTTCATTTAAATCTCTGCATCAACAACATCAAAACAGTCTTCAATTCTCGAACCCTAAATCTTCCATTGCTTCAAATTTGCAAATACAACATCACCCATAGGCTCATTGGATCAAATGAAGACTGATATCATGAAAGGATAGAACAAAAATATCAATGTCTGCAATACATTTGCCCCAGTCAAAAACTGTCACCAAATCCTGTACATAACAGCCTACATGTCCTCCAGTCATTCGAACATTTTTCTCCAAGTGAGTGATTTCACAATTAATGACAATTCCAACAGTCTTCAAACCAACCAATCAAACACCTTTTGTATGAAATATAAGCATAAGCAGTCAATTTATAAATCCTCTGAATGCTGCTTTCTGTAACTTATGGTGCATTAGGTCATGAGAAAAAACTCTTCAATCTGTTCATTTTAACCATTCTGTATCATCACCATAGTTTCAAATGTACGGGAGAACAAATCATATACTATCTTTCTTCAAATAGTCACTAAAATTCCACAAGCTGAAAGCTTTAAGTTCAAAGCCTCTTTGCTGCTCTGTTCCTTCAGGTTCTTTATAATAACCCCTGGTGACTATTTCGGTGGTGGAAAGTTTATCTTATAGCCTATTATATCATCTCCACCAGGCAATTTCTTCAAATCACCGTGCAGCAAGAAAAACCCCAATTTTTTGAGCTATAAGGGTTTTGTAGCAAGGTACTTACCAATTTCTCAAATATTGTAGCTTAAGGCTTCGTTTTAAAACAGCAACGGCCTCTCCGCAGGTACACAAGTGTCTCCAAGTCATCTCCTCAACCGCAAATGACAGAATTAAGCTACCCTAACTTTATGCTGGCGTTCAAACTGCTGTCTTCCTTCACAGGAACATAATCCAGTTCTTTAGCGTTTTGATTCTTCTCCACGAACTCTCCTTCCTATAAAAGTGCAAGTGGAACGAAGAATTTGACAGTTTAAGCCGAGATTTGCTGGTCTTGTCCAACTGATTCCATGTTTTTAGCAATGATGAACTTGCTTTGGCTGCGTGACTGATAGCTGCTAAAATACGTGTCTAAAATGTAGTCACACGTGTTAAAACACCTTGCAAAATATAATCAATCACTTCCAGACGAAACCCATGATGAAAATCTACGTTAAAATCGGAAAAACAGAGAGGCGCGATATTTTTGTAGCGCAGTCTTTGTTAAAATTTCCACCAGCGCTACAAGAATAATTACTAAGTCAAGTTTGCGCAGTTTTGCAACTTTTTGTCAATCTGTCGAAGGTATTGTAAGCTGCTAGGTTTAGAAAATAGGTTTAACTAGTCTCTGCACACATTAATGACTCAACCTTTTGAACATAAGACCTTCTTTACCCCTTTTTAAAACATAAAAAGATCATCAAAAACCAAGTAAAATCTAAAAGGATTATGTTCAAAACCTATTCAATCACCAAGAGAGTTTCTAAGGAGACCAAAACTGAAAATTAAAACCAAAAATTTAATTGAGGTAGATTGAATAAACAAACCAAACTGGAGAAAATAAACCAAAAATGGAGGAAAAAATTACTGACTTAACATCTGGCTCCAGCTGCGGGATGAAGTCCTCCCTGTGAGGCTTCAAGAACCTGTAGACCAGTGCCTTCTGTCCTTTATTCACCTATCTGAAAACTTCCATTGGGCTATGGATTTTTTATTCAACCTTACTCACACCGGTATGTACAATGAAGAGTGAAAATGATCTCATAAACTATAAAAATGCTTGAGGAATCGCCCATTGATAGGGCTGAGCAATTCCTCACCTTCCAAGGACTGCAAGATGAATGTATTATTTTCCAAAACTTTAGCTATCAGAAAGGGGCCAAACCACAGATTATCAAATTTGCCATGCTTACCTTTCTGTTCCTTTCTTGCATCCCATCTTAAAACTAACTCACCTTCTGAAAATGTATGCTCTTTAATTCTTTTGTCAAACCTATTTTTTACCTTAGCTCTGTACAGCTGAGCTTCTTTGTCCACCTTCTCTCTATGCTGCTGCAACTCTATCATCTCAAAAATCCTCCTTTGCATGTCATCTGGTTCCTCCTGAGAGTTATGGAGGAACTTCATTACTGGGATCCCCAACTGAACTGGGAATACTGCTTCTGTTCCATACACCAGCTGAAAAGGAGAAGTACCTATGGCCTGCTTTACTGTAATCCTGTCTGCCCACAATGCATACTTCAGCATCGAATCCCAAGACCTTTTGTTATGTTTCAACAATTTCTTGATGCTTTGAATGACATTCTTGTTAGATGATTCAGCTTGGCCATTTCCCTGAGGGTAATAGGGAGTTGAATGTTTCAAAACAATGCCATTTTTTTCACAGAAAGCCACCATTGCTTTAGATTTGAATGCCTTGGAATTATCAGTTATTAATCTGTGTGGACAACCAAATCTGCTCAAGATATTGTCTTCAATGAACTCTATAATCACCTTATCTGTAGCATTCCTTGTAGGAATGGCTTCTACCCACTTTGTGAAGAAATCTGTGGCTGTCAGAATCCAATGATGCTGTCCAGAAGATGCTGGATTTATCTCTCCAATAAAATCCAGACCCCATTGCTGAAAAGGGGCATGAACTGCAATAGGCTTCAATGGCAAGGATAATAATTTCTGTTTACCTGTAAATTTCTGACAGGGTATGCAAGCTCTCACCTGCTGGTAAACATCTGAGAAGAGGGAGGGCCAATAGTATCCAGCTATCAAGATTTTGTAAGCTGTGCTTTTCCAATATTTATGCCCTCCACAAGCTCCTTCATGGGATTCTGAAATTACTTCCCTTATTTCAGCCTGATCCAAACACCTTAACAAGATGCCTCCTGGGTCTTTCCAAAACAATTGATCTTCCAGCAAACAATATTTAGTAGCTTTCAGTTTCAGGGACCTAGCAGCCTTCCTATCTAGGTGATCAGGGCATTGCAAAAATAATAGGAAATAGACAATATCAGCATACCAGTCTGAAGATGAATAAGAGTCCATGATCTTTTCTTTTTCAAGTACTGCTTGCTCTTCTTCATGAGTACTATCTTCAGCCATGATATGAAGACCCAATGCTTGACAATTTGAATCAGCAAGCAGTTTGGCCAATCCCTGTCCTTTGACAAGCTTAGTAGGCCTGATTTCCACCTCATATTCCATAATTTTAGCAATCCACTTACCCCTCTTTCCTTCACTGTCAGGCTGGGTCAGAACATATTTCACTACTGCATTTGGAACAAAAGAAATCACCTTTGAAAGAAGAATATAAATTCTGAAAAATTTCAGAGCTTTCACCAGAGCATAGGCTTGTTTTTCCAGAATGTTGTACTTCAGTTCAGAATCCCTGAGAGTCTTACTGAAAAAGGCAATGGGCTGCTCTAGTCCTTCCTTGTTTTTCTGAAGTAGGATAGCTGCAATTGTATCTGCTGAGGCAAAATAAAAAGTAAGGAACTCCTTGGAAAAATCAGGACTTACCAGAACAGGTGCTTCAGTCAGAGCCACCTTTATTTTTTCAAAAGCTGCTTTTGCTTCAACAGTCCATTTAACCTCTTGGTCCTTCTTTAACATTGCTGTGATTTGTTTAATGGTCTCAGCAAAATTAGGAATGAACCACCGCAAAAAATTTATCTTGCCAATAAATGATTGCACGTCTTTTTTACTCCTGGGCAAACTGATCTTTAGTATTGCTTTGACTCTCTCAGGGTCAATTCTAATGCCATCAGCAGACACCAAATGACCCAACAGTCTGCCCTCTTGAACAGCAAAATGAGATTTCTTGGGGTTTAAAGACAGTCCAAATTTTCTGCATTTCTGAAAAGTTTGCCTCAAATGTTTTAAGTGCTCATCATCAAACTGTGAGAACACAGTAATATCATCTAAATAAATGACAACAAACTTATCTTTCTCACCTACAAATGCAATGTCCATTGCCCTCTGAAAATTTGCTCCAGCATTCATCAGACCGAAGGGCATCTTGTCGTACATGAAGGTTCCCCAGGGGGTAGTAAAAGCTGTTTTTTCTCTATCATCAGGGTGCATGGCAACCTGATTGTACCCTGAAAATCCATCCACCATGGAAATCCTCTGTGCCCCCACAACCTGCTATAAGACCTGTTCAATATTTGGCAAAGGATAATTGTCTTTCAATGAAGATCTGTTAAGATTCCTGAAATCAACACACAGTCTAATATCGCCATTCTTTTTCCTGAAAGGTACAAGATTTGCAACCCAGGAAGAGTACCCGAGAGGCACTATTATCTTGGCATCCAGTAACTTTTTAATCTCTTTTTCAATCACAGGGAATAAGGCTGGATTTATCCTTCTCAATTTCTGTCGGAAAGGCTTGACATTGGGCTTCAAGGGAACTTTATGCTGAATAATTACTGTGTCATAGGTTTTTAATTCTTCATAAGACCATGCAAATACATCCACATATTCTTTCAAAAGCTTAATATATCTGCTCCTTTGTTCAGCTGACAGAGATTTAGAAATTTTTACCATTCTTGGGTTTTCTGCAGTACCAATATTGCAGTCCACTACATTGTCTTCTGAGGATTGAACCACTGGCTTTGAAGGGGTGTCATCCTTGGTAAAAATTCTTTCTAAAGGCACTAAACCTTTAGGGATAAAATTATTCTTCAACTCAATGATCTTATGACCTGCAATCTTACCTTCCGGAAATTCAGCTTCAGCAAAAACATTTTCAGCAGACTCACTTTCAGCAGACTGATCATCCTGTTCTTCTCCTTCATCCTGATCAATTTGAGCATTGGAAAACTCATCTGTAAGCTCAAGAAATTTCTTAATTTCAATATCATCTTCGAAAACCCTCCAGTGTTTCACATTGTCAGGAACACATGGTCTGTACCTTACCTCTATAGGATACCTTAACTGAGTAGTTTTAGGAATTTTGAAGTATGAGGCAGCCAAAGCTAAAGAATCTACAGTCTCATTGTGATTTCTTGGAATATGCGTGATATTAAATGCTATGAAATAGTTGTCAAGCACATCCCATACCTCATTCCTGTAGACCTTCAACAAATCCTGTTTTACTTGATAGTTGTTCTTCACCTGTCGAACAACCAATTCGGAGTCGCCATATGCAGTGATTTGCTGAATGCCTAAGTCTTTAGCAGCTTTCAGTCCTAATATCAGAGCTTCATACTCAGCAGTATTGTTAGTGGTAACAAATTCCAGCTTATACATGAGTTTGACTGTTTCACCTCCAGGAGATATGAGCAAAACTCCAGCTCTAGCACCCTCTTTGCAAGAGGATCCATCAAAATACAATTCCCACAGCTGATCTTCTTCTTCTCTGCAATGTTTTACTAGTTTTTCTTTTTTAACTTGTAAAAGGCCAACAGAAACCTCCTCATCACTGAAATTCAACATACAAGTACCTAGATCTTTGTCAACAGAGTACAATGGATGATTAGTGGGGTTTTTATCATCTGTGACAATGTAGGCAAACTGTAGTTCTCTGTAAAGTCTCCTAGTTTCTCCACCAAAAACAGGA
This sequence comes from Pseudotsuga menziesii, assembly GCA_001517045.1. Taxonomy (NCBI): domain Eukaryota; kingdom Viridiplantae; phylum Streptophyta; class Pinopsida; order Pinales; family Pinaceae; genus Pseudotsuga; species Pseudotsuga menziesii. The sequence continues at coordinate 421,168 of LPNX010123992.1, forward strand.
ATGGTGGCATATGAGAGATCCATCTGTAAGGTTCCTCCTACCTTCTTTGCCCAGGATCTTGAAAGAAGCATACCAAACTTGGGTGTGATGTCAGCTACAACAACATACATTATGACACTCTTCATGGGCAGCTGAGTAAGGTTAACAACCATGTCTTTAATCACCCCTAGACACTTGACAGCTCGGGAGTCAAAGGCATATAAGTCATGGTAAGGCTTGGTAATACTGAGGCCAAGGGCTTCCATCACAGCTTTGGGCATTAAGTTATGGGATGCTCCGGAGTCTAATAGGCAATTGTGGATCATCTGGTCATGAACAGTTAAGGTGACATAGAAGGGAGGAGAAGCACTAGCTTCATTTTCTGTTTTCTCGGCTAGGGCAGAACCAATAAATATTTTTGGGATTTCTTCTTGCAAATTGACAGTATCTGAAACAGGCTGACCATTAGCAGCAGGCTGACTACTAGCAGAATTCATAACTTTTAAGACTGTTTGTTTATAAGATGGATTCTTTATAAGTTCAGTCAATGGAACAGGAATTTTCAATTTTCCTAATTCAGTTTCCAAATTGAAATTCTGAGCTGACTTGTTTACTTCTTCAATTTCAGCATTCTTCTTGGAATTTTCTGCAGGCTTTTTCTTCTCTGTGACAGGACCAGCAACTTGTTTATCAGGTACATTTGTAGCTGGAACATCTGCAGCAGGTACAACAGCTTTCTTTTTGGGAGCTTGGACTACTTGTTTCGGACCAGATCTGAGATTAATGGTCTTTTTAGTTCCATTCTGATTAGCAGCAGCATTTACAGCAGTCTTTTCAAACTCTAAATCATCTTCAACTTCATACAAATCAGCATCATAAAATTCAGAATTCAAAAAATCTTCTTCTGTTACAAAACCTATGGATAAACCATCTCCAAAGTGATTCATGTCTTGGTCAGTTTCAGTTTCCTCAAAGAGGAGCTGTTCATCAACCTCCTCTTCATCAGCTACATTATTTTGAAAAGGTGGGGGCACTCTCTGCTCTTCATTCTCCCTCCTTTCCTGCTGAATGTCATTATTTCTTCACTCCCTTGGCATGAATCTAGGAGCAAAATGCCTCCTGAATTGATTTTGATTATTCGAATTCCTCTAAGCCTCTGGAGCGGGCTTGGCAGAATTCTTTTCCAGTTCTAGTTTGTTTAGCTTGGCGGTGAGAACCTTCACAAGTTTAGCCATTTCATCTATTTTGGCTTCAGCAGACTGAGGTGCAGCACTTGTTGAAACAGCCTCCTTCTTTCCTTTCCTTTCATATAACTGTTGAGGTGTTTCTTTTTTAAGTTTATTTGAAGCCAATAAGTTTGAATCCACCTCCAATGCTGCATCTTGCATGTTCAACAAAGAGACAACTCTTCTTTCTCTGAGTAATAATTAAAATTCATGGTCAAATGCATTTGCATAAGTCAGTTTGGCTAATGTTTCAGTAGGTTTGATCTCTGCTGGAATCCTACTATACATCTTGTTAAATATTTTTGAGAAATCAGCCACAGTCTCATCTTTCTTTCTTCTGAGTGCACCAAATTCAGTGATATAATAAGTGTGGTCCTTGGTGTCTCCCCACTACCTCAGGAAAAGGTCACGAAGCTCTTCAATGATTGTAATGGAGTTGGCAGGAAACTCCCTGAACAATTTTCTCACATCCCCATCTAAGCTCTGCACAAAAACTCTCATCCATACATCTTTAATTTCAATGTTCTGATTATCTGCATAACTCAGGAAGGCTTCCCAATGTTCTTCTGCAGTTGTTTCACCTTGTCCATTGAATCGGGGCATATATTTATGATAATCATGAGTAGGCAAGGCATGCAAAGGCTGGGGTAATGCTAGTGGTGCATACCTAGCAGCTATCATTCTGTCCATCATATCCATAGGTGGATTCTGGGCTGCCATTGTGGACTGAGTTTTAGGTTGAGGTTTTGAAGAGGAAGAAACTTGACTAGTACCTGCTTGGAAAGGATTCTTTCCTGTTTTCAGCTGAAAGAGTGGGATTTTTCCAGGAGAAGTGGTTTTAGCTTTCAAAAAGTTTTCTGGATTGGTAAAGACTTGAAAAGTATTTTCAGGAATGATAGGTTTTAACCAAGGTGAGTTTTCAGCTGGGTTTAATGAATCACCCAACTGGTGAGGATCACAAGCAGCTGGAAAATATTGGGACTTGCTGAGCTTTCTTGCTATTTTTATAATCTTTTCAGGGTCTGTCACACCCCGTAGCAAGGGAGATGTAGGTCTGCTCCTGGTACCAATACTTCTAGAAGCCAGTGTGTCCAAATCTGGTGAAAATAGCCTTCAACAGATGTTGTTTTAAGTTCACCTCTTAAACCAGGAAAATGATAAGTATCCCAGGGAATATTTGCTTCAGCTTCGTCCCCGGCAACGGCACCAAAGATGTTTGTGCTAGAAATTGTTCCTAAGGCTAGGGGAACAAGCCAACACAATCTCAAGAGAAAAACTCAATTTAAACTAGGGTTTAGGGTTTTGTTTATGTGTTTTTGGTTGTAAACTTCAAGAGCATGCAGGGAATACATTCAGAAAATAAGCACAACTAAATCATACACATATAACTGATAAAGATGCATATATATCACAAAGATCCAATAAAAATCCTGTATTGAGATTCACACATAATGGACAAGCAATACCAGAAAATACACATCAACCAGCACTGAAATTGTCAATTAGGAAGCTAAACAAGCTCACAACAAAGCCAACACAGACCAAATAAAAGGGGAAAGAGTCTTATATTCATAGTTTCATCAGTAAATGTATATAAGAGTATAGTACCAGTTCACTGAACAAATCTGATAGTACAAGTAGCTAGCAGAACTCCTGATGCTCCAAAAAGCAGAACCCTCACAATGACTTGCTCATTCTTCTAAATAGACATCATCTCAAAATCAGTTAGGTTTCTCCTCCTAACTGCCTCCATCGAATCCCTAAGCTAAGTCAAGTAAAAAGTAACTTTTTAGAAAATTACATGGTTTGCTAAAAATAGCAAATTCTTAACCATAAACAAAATATTTATCTTAAAGAACCACTAACTACAAACTGCCTCAGATCTCCTTCGCTGCCTCCACAAGAAGAGATATACCATCTAGACCTCGAGCCCTTTTCTTAGCTCTTTTATCCTTTTTCTCTATAGCAGTTATCCTTTTATGCAACTCTTCATTTTCCTGTTGTAGATGATCAACAGTCTTCTCCAGCTTTGCACAGTACCTGTCAGCAACCCTTTTCCTGCTAAGGACTTCTTTAGAAATTTCTGACAGCTCCAAAAAATGCTTATGCATATCCTGCAACTTCTCTACCAGCCCTTTATTAACTTTGAATAATCCATCATTCGTTTCTTCTAGGTGCTTCATGTGTTTCCTGTATCTCTGAATGCTTTCCTGTACATTCTCTTCATCAAAATTTGGGATCTCTGATATATTGTCCTCCTGCATTAAAATCTCTAAAAAATCATCATGAACAACTGATTCTACTAAATATCATGCTTGCCTGAGAATATCCTGATCCTCTTCATCCAATTTATGATCTCCAAAAGCATCTGCCTTTGTTGTATCTTTTTCTTGCTGCTTGGTAAGTCTATCTTTAATTTCAGCAATTATTTCAACTAATTCAGACCTAGACTTTGTCTCTGCAGGTTTGGAAGAGGAGGAAGGCTTGACAGTTCTCTATCCTTTACCTTTACTGCTCTTTTCAACCATTTCTATGTTTTCACTAGAAGAAGAACTAATCACCACAACTTCCTGTTTGGACTCTAGTTTGGGGTTAAGCAGCTTTTTCATGTTCCATCTCAGCTTGTTAGTAGGTCTGGTTTGAGGCCTTTTGTATGACCTTCTGTATGAAGCTACCTTCTTCTTTTTATTTTTCTTAGACTTGTTTGATTTTACCTTTGAGGTAGTAAAATCTCCACATGCTTCTGTACTTGGCTCTGTCTCAAAAATCTGCTGCTCATCTTTCAGTAAATAACCTTCATCTTCAGATAGTATGGTAAGAGGGCTCCTTGGTTTAGTTTGTGATTCCTCTTCATGAGTAGCAGCTCCTTCTATATCAACAGTCCTAGCTTGTTCAGAATGTGATACTGGTGGTGATTTCAAACAAGGTTGTACATATTCACCTGCAAATAATGAGTACTTGGCTTTAGGGTACTCTGAAACCACTTTGAGCTGACTGTCATCCTTCACCTGTTTTGCTACCTGCTCTGTTAGCTTCTTGGATTTGACCTCATCTTTACTTGTAGGTTTGACTGAGTGACCTAGATTTTTGATCATAACCTTCCCCTTGTCAGTCTGTCTCTTTGATTGCTGTTCTTCTTTTTGAGGATGAATATCTGACCAAAATAAAAAGAAATCCCAATTCCTTCCCTCATGCTGCAACACTGTGGTGATGATCAGTTTAATGAGACCATGGTGAAAGAGTGACTGGGAAGTGTGATCATCATGTGGCTTTATTTTACTTGACATCTTCTGCAAGATTTTTAAGAAAAAGAAGGGCAAGTTCATTTTTGAAACTCCTGCTATGTGTTGCAGGAACGTGAAGTGGTATTTAAAGACAAATGAGTATCTGCCTTCACAGGTCACATAACTTTGGAGTATCCTTATGGGCTCAATCCACTCCTTCCTGAAATTTTGAATGAGGATACCCTTGCTCCAGTCAGGAGTCACATTAGGCAATAAGTATCTTTGGGGTTCAAACTCAAAAGGTGATTTTTTAAACCAGTTCTCTCCCTCATTGCTGATCTCAGTAGCTTCTGCTATTAACTCCACAGTTAGCTTGAATTTCAAAGCATCCATCATGATGATATCTTCTTTAAGTCCCTTGGCAAACATGCAGGACACCTGAGCATTGAAACCATCAATCTTCTTGAAAAACTTCAACCATCCTGCCTGCTGAAACAGTTCTGCACAGTCTGGAAGCTTTTGAACCCAGGTTATGTCTGTGGGCTCAGCCCTGTTGAACTTTCCACTTTTTCCCACATTCTCCTTTCAGTAGATAGAAACAGTCTGACTTGAGGTTTCAGAAATGTTTTTAAAACTGGTTTGCTATTATCTGAACACCTTTTCAATCTACTATGTACCCTTGTACAGGCCTGTAATGTCAATTTTCCTCTGTCTCAAACATAGAATTTGGTTTCTGGATAGACACACTGTGAGATCAATTCAAACATTCATGAAAACTGTCATAAGAGCACACAAATACTGTTCATTTTTCACAAATTCCCCATCAAACAAAATGTCAAATTGCTTTAGACTCTGGATTACCCAGCCTCTTCATTTCAGTTTCATCACCTCATCGAATACAAAACTTTGGTCAAATTCAGTTTTTAAACTGTCCAATGAGATAAAGAAAAAAAACTGTCAATGGATGAAGTATATTCAGTATTGCATCTACTCCTCCTTCAATACAGCTGATTCAACACAATCAGAACAGCACTGCAAAAAACCAGATGACTCAATGCAATGGAACACTGTCAATACATATGACTGTTTTATATCAATGCTTCATTTAAATCTCTGCATCAACAGCATCAAAACAGTCTTCAATTCTCGAACCCTAAATCTTCCATTGCTTCAAATTTGCAAATACAACATCACCCATAGGCTCATTGGATCAAATGAAGACTGATATCATGAAAGGATAGAACAAAAATATCAATGTCTGCAATACATTTGCCCCAGTAAAAAATTGTCACCAAATCCTGTACATAACAGCCTACATGTCCTCCAGTCATTCGAACATTTTTCTCCAAGTGAGTGATTTCACAATTAATGACAATTCCAACAGTATTCAAACCAACCAATCAAACACCTTCTGTATGAAATATAAGCATAAGCAGTCAATTTATAAATCCTCTGAATGCTGCTTTCTGTAACTTATGGTGCATTAGGTCATGAGAAAAAACTCTTCAATCAGTTCATTTTAACCATTCTGTATCATCACCAGAGTTTCAAATGTACGGGAGAACAAATCATATACCATCTTTCTTCAAATAGTCACTAAAATTCCACAAGCTGAAAGCTTTAAGTTCAAAGCCTCTTTGCTGCTCTGTTCCTTTAGGTTCTTTGTAATAACTCCTGGTGACTATTTCGGTGGTGGAAAGCTTATCTTATAGCCTATTATATCATCTCCACCAGGCAATTTCTTCAAATCACCGTGCAGCAAGAAAAACCCCAATTTTTTGAGCTATAAGGGTTTTGTAGCAAGGTACTTACCAATTTCTCAAATATTGTAGCTTAAGGCTTCGTTTTAAAACAACAACGGCCTCTCCGCAGGTACACAAGTGTCTCCAGGTCATCTCCTCAACCGCAAATGACAGAATTAAGCTGCCCTAACTTTATGCTGGCGTTCAAACTGTTGTCTTCCTTCACAGGAACATAATCCAGTTCTTTAGTGTTTTGATTCTTCTCCACGAACTCTCCTTCCTATAAAAGTGCAAGTGGAACGAAGAATTTGATAGTTTAAGCTGAGATTTGTTGGTCTTGTCCAACTGATTCCACGTTTTTAGCAATGATGAACTTGCTTTGGCTGCGTGACTGATAGCTGCTAAAATACGTGTCTAAACTGCAGTCACACATGTTAAAACACCTTGCAAAATATAATCAATCACTTCCAGATGAAACCCATGATGAAAATCTACGTTAAAATCGGAAAAACAGAGAAGCGCGATATTTTTGTAGCGCAGTCTTTGTTAAAATTTCTACCAGCGCTACAAGAATAATTACTAAGTCAAATTTGCGCAGTTTTGCAACTTTTTGTCAATCTGTCGAAGGTTTTGTAAGCTGCTAGGTTTAGAAAATAGGTTTAACTAGTCTCTGCACACATTAATGACTCAACCTTTTGAACATAAGACCTTCTTTACCCCTTTTTAAAACATAAAAAGATCATCAAAAACCAAGTAAAATCTAAAAGGATTGTGTTCAAAACCTATTCAATCACCAAGAGAGTTTCTAAGGAGACCAAAACTGAAAATTAAAACCAAAAATTTAACTGAGGTAGATTGAATAAACAAACCAAACTGGAGAAAATAAACCAAAAATGGAGGAAAAAATTACTGACTTAACACAACGAAACTCACTCAATTTTTGAAGTAATCAAGAAAAGTTGGAAGGTTATATTTTATTCCTTACCAATTCTCATTGAGAATGTCTAGACAAATGCAGCCAGACCTGAAGTTCCAAGAAAATGAAGCCCAGTTAGTAAAATAACTCGAATGGAACAATTTGAGTGGCTCGACATAACCAGTTTTCAGTCTATTAAAATTTGCAATTTTGTTTGGATAGTCTTAAAAAAAATTATGTGCTATGATATTATTACTTTTGTGCATAGGGTAAAGATAACCCTTTCATGTATCTTATATAGCATCACAAAAGTATCCTGGCCTCGTCTAACACTCTGTTATGCAGTTAGATTATATAGTTAATGTTCCACAAGCTTCATAGATTGCATGTACTACAAAGTAAAAACCAAAGTTCATGAGGATGCATCCCCTGCATGCTGAGGACACAAGTATATGGTGGGGATATATTCCTCTGCATTAAGCTATTGATTGAGAATGTCATAGTAATGTACATTAGTTTTGGCAGGGGTTGGTTTGAAGCAAAACTGGGGAAACAGGACATGGGAGTGCAACAAAAGAGAGATTGGTGGAAACTCGTTCCCAGCTATAAAAATCCTAACAGAATTTGCAAAAGATCATTTGAAAAATCCAAAGATCAGTATGTGACCCCAAACAAAATGTGATTGATGTATTCTCCATCAAGTCTACAAAGAGAACAAATGCCAAGACCTACACCAAATTTTTTTATAAGACAATCCTAGAAATGAATTTTTCCAGCCAAGGTTATCCACATGAATAGTTTGGCATTGAGTGGAAAATTGAAATGTCATATCTCCATTTTCCACCACTCTGTAGAGGGGTTTTCTTCTTCTTCCCGAATGACATTATGTGTGTGTTTTTAAAAAAAAAAATACAAAATCATGTGCAGTTCAGTATTGGTAACGTTGATCAAGCATGATACCTATCCAGCTTAATTAACTAGGTGCTTGTACTCAGCTTCATGATTACACTGCTGAAATGAGCAATACATATCGTTCTTTCCATAATTTAGCTTGATTGAGCTCAGTTCTTAGCTGAATGCTTTTAAGTCTCCCAGCTGTATGCTTACTTATATAGTAGGAGCTCACAAAATGCAATAAAATCAGTCATGCTTTCAACTCCAATTACCTGGATAAAATGAAATAAAATCAGTCATGCTTCTTTGTCAGAAGCTCACAAACAAGTTTACTGCCAATTACTAAATGAAAGCCAGAAACTGGTATCCATTTAATATGGATTTTGTGGAGAAAGAAAGCATAGGATTTATCTCACCAGGAAATAAGGAAAAGTCAACCAACTTGTGGAGGTCAAGCCTTACCCTTTGGCCTCCAGAGTATTCAGCACTGATAACACAATGGAAGTTAAAAATCAGGAATATCTTCATAGAGCATTGCAGTTTTTCCTTTATTTTTTTCGTTTCTGGGGTGTGGTTACTTCGTGTATGTTTTTGTCTGTACATATGTGCTATACAGTGGTCAGACTTGGTCAGATTTTGATTCTGTGTGTACTCCTCATTGTTTTTCTTATGTCCATGGAATTATATTTTCAATTTAAATGAAACCTTGAAAGGACTGCAATAATGTCTGATCCACCAACCTGCCTTCAAGCAAAACAGACTTGTCATTTAGATGGCCCTCTCCATTGCAAAAAACCAAACCCACAACAAAGACACTTTCCTGTCATCAGACAGCTAATGTGAAATGGAGATTTCAGAAGATTTATTATACCTAAAAGGTCATGCGAAAAAACTAATAGAACCTACACCCTCTAAAATAGGCACATGGCTTCCTAAGATCATAATAGCAATCAATTCATAATGAAATAAAAAACATTAACAAATCTTGCAATAGAAAACAGGCATTCACCTGTGATGCAAGAGCAACATGATTGAAAACATTCCGAGTTTCCTTGGAAGCCAATGCAGAGGCAAATTTCTTGATCTTTCTCTCTAGATATTCAAACTGAGACACCAGATGCTCCAGTTATGAAACAACAACAGCAGTAAAAATTCATTGTGCAAGGTGTTGTGCTTTGACAAAGTTCTTAGACCATGGAACTTTGTGTCCTCCCCTTATGACATTCCACTCACAGGATATAAATGAGATCAAAGTTGCAAAAATCCAAGGGGGTCACATGCCACATGAACAACCCTGCTCTGTAAATGATAGTGTTTCTGACTCCAGTAATATTCCTTATTAAGGAACTGTTGAAAGGCATTAATTAGCCTAACTGTGAGCCAGTAGGAACTGCTCCCCACCTTATTTTGAAATCAGCATTAATTAAGCTGCCTGTGACCAACTAAGAACGAAGCCCCAACTTTCCGAATCATCATGTACATTCAAGCTATTCAATCAACATTATTTTTTGTGATGCAACAAATTATAATTTCCCATTATTATTTTATTTATATAAAGAAATATAATGTGGAGTCTCTAATACAAGCTTTTAAATGTTGAATGGATTCTTTGATTTGTCAAAAAGGTAGCTGGTCCACTCCTAGAAGGAAGTTGTTCATAACCGGTTGAGCTGTCATGGGTGTTATGTCGGACAAGGTGGTTAGTGTTCATTGTTGAGTTTGAGCATGCATGGTCTGGCTTTCAATGAGATTTCTTGGAAGCTATAACACTACCCCACTTTAACCAACCCAGTTGTCCTCTTGTGACTAATATTATATGTGAATTTTATGTCTTTTGTGATTCTTGAATTCTCTACTATTCCAGGATTCCATATCCATATGCAAAATACAATAATGAAAGCAAGATACCAAGCACCATCATAGCTAACTGTAGCCATATAGGCCTCATAGGAAAATTCAAAATAGCTGTGTAAGAAATTCTGGAAGAAAAGCAACCAGATAATATATTAATATACTATACATTGGTATGTACCAAACGAGGCCTATGAAGCACAATTTGTTTGGACACATACCCTGACTATCATTAAAAATTCCCCCTATGGTAAGGTCACAGGTAGTTACTTACCCTAAAGGCCACGTGCTTGCTCAAATCACATTAACAACGTTTGGCATCCTGAAGTTTACCTGCTTTTGGTTTAAGGGGCCATTTTCTGCCATATGATTGACTACATAAAATGTCTCCCATAAGACAATTCATTGAGAGAACTACTCTGTCCATGTGATTGACTGGCTCTATAGTTGAGAAAATCTTGTCATTTGACTCTTTTAACTGTCCTGCTCAATAGGATGGTCATATCGGTCTGTTTAATATATAAGTAGATCCAAATTAGTGTTCAGACTCACAAATGTATTCTAAATAACTTATTTTCTGCCTTACTTCCTAGTACCTAGAAAGGCTTTTCTAAAAGATGTCATGAATAACTGAATGAACTGTCTTCGTTTCCCACCTATTGGAGTTGTTGTGTTCAAATATATGGACCACCATAACATATAATGAATTACCTGAACAAGTTATTAAGAATCTATACAGGGAAAGACAATGAAGAATCCATTCAACATTTAAAAGCTTGTATTAGAGACTCCATTATATTTCTGTATATAATAGATGAGATTATATTTCTGTATAGATTAAATGAGATCATGCACCTGTAAGGTGCATAAATTCTGAAGGAATTGTCCAATTGCTACTATCTTAACTGTTTAAGTAAAAGACAAAACTTACTGCAGGAAGTATCCATCAATCAAAACTACTCTACTCACAGTTTACAAACCCAATTTCTGCATATACAAACATGTTCAAGACTAATCCACAACACAAACAATGCCCAAAAAGATATTTCGATAGAGATCAAATCGTTGACATGTAATAGTAGTCAAGCAAAGATTTAACACCCTTTGTGTGTAAAATCATTTATGACGTGATGACCTCCAAAGAACAGGCCACCTCAACATTAGCACAATAAGACAGTGGTATCTTGAAAATTTCCATAAAAGATAAATAACAAAATTATTTAGCACTAAATATGCAAAAGCAAGCAAACCTTGAAAGATGAACATTATTGGGTAGGCACTTCGATGTCTTGGTGATTTTCAGTGCACAAAAAATGTATTTGATTTGTGTAGGAGAAAATTTCGGTGTTTCAAATATTAGTTGCCATGGCAAAGCAGAATCCTTTGCTTCAATGCCAAGAAACTGAAAAGATCTCCACGCCTGATAGGTTCCCATAGGCTAAGATTGGACATCATAAAGTCAGTTAATTTGTATATTCTAACCAGTTACCACATAATATGAGATATATGATAATAAATGACGGAGTATAATTGAAAAATGTAAAAGAAAAGTGGCATAAAAGCTCTATATATCAAAATTCAAACAATCAGATATCCTTAGGCAATAGTACCTATGGCTATGTTGATTCTAGCAGTCACCAAAATTCCTCAGACAGCAGCACCACATGGACCAAATGCCAATTTGAAAGGGAGTTCAAAACGCATGATTTTTCTTTTGCTTTGAAAGGAAGAAACTACAGTTATCCAAGTTTTCAAGGTGACCGAGGCTTCCAATAAAAGAGCAAGAGTAAGTTAAGCTGAGCTCAGAAGATAATAAAGGCCTTTAGTTCATAAGCAACTACAGCTAATCCTTTTGCACCTGCCCAATATTTGTACTGAGAAAGTCTGCGAAGTAAACTTGAATAAAAAAAAGCATCTTAACTGTTTATTCCTAGAACATCTAAGGAGTAAACTTGAATCGAAAAAAGCATGCATCCTACACAACCAGTATTATCCTGACCCAGGAGCACACTTTAGCTTATCAAATGTGTAGACTGTACTAATTTTAATGCCCGTTATAATATTCAATCCTCCTGCCCCACACGTGGCAATTTCGCATACAAACAGACCGGCCATACAAAACGCTACTGTTTAAATCCATTTTATGCTACACTTAGGATAGATGGAGTACATCGATCACACAATATGATCAGGCGTGTCTTCCTCGAAGAGGTTGCAATGGAACAAACTCTATCAAGACATCACCCCAACACTAAAACTTTTTTAAATGGGTGACAGATCATATCACAATCGAAGGGAACAGAGGTTAATACCACTTTCCATTGACTTCAGTGGAAACATAGATCGCATAGATCTGAGTCAGTCTATCATTACCGAAGGACCTGATGGACTCAGCTCAACTGGAAAGAACGATAGGTAAACAAGAGCGACGGGGGACATGGTGGTGAAGGGGAAACCCTTAGGGATAGAAGTAATAAGATACATCGATAGGACCCAGTGCTATTGTCATTCTATTTCTAACCACTCACCTAAGATTGACAGGCAACAACATTGACTCAAAGGTAGGAGGGGAAATAGCTGTAACTGTGCATAACCCCCTACACACACAAGGTGGGACACTACCACTTGCACAAGATAGACTACCATTATGAAAAACAAAACAATAATTACTAGTACCAATATGCATCTCATTATTCAGGAGACCACCTACATTACTTTTACCACCTCACTTTTACATGCTGTAGGTCTAGCTATTGGTACGCCCACCATCAGGCACCCCCTAATAAGCTCTCAATTACCGAGCTCCGTAGGAACACAGGGGCGATCCTGCTAAGTCCACTTACAATATGGGGATTTTGAGTACTTCAATCCTTCGCCTATCTATATATAAAGAGCCAGATAAATACCTAGTACCGGTGAATGATTCAGTTTCATAACCCATAGGAACAGATCCAAATGTGGGAAAATGGCTTCCAGTTGCAAATACTGGAACTACACTGAAAGGAACTTTAGATATTGGAACATCACTCCTATAAACACCAGTTCATACCGGAACATCTATACATATAGGAACACGGGAAAAGCAACTAAAAATTAACGAAAGCACCTACCCAGGAATCAAGCGTTATTCGTGGATCTGGATATTGAAGTGTCCCGGATGTCTAAGAGTTGAGGATCAATAATCTTTTTTATATGCCTATTTTGGAGAGATTTATATATACCTGTTAAGGCCATCGAAATATCGTCTGCCGCTTCCCATATGAACAACAATCGAATCCATGTTACTGCTACCAGCCCTCTTCGCCGCCTGTTTGTCATCGCAGCATGCTCTCAAAGCCTCTGGACTTCGGCTCATTGTGAAAGAAATCCCACTATTGAAGTTTCCCTCCTAATTACTCATCTCAACAAAAATCGAATCCACAAGTGTATTTTTTTAAATGATTGATCAATTTATGCGTCGTCGCTTAAGCGACGCTTGCTAGGATAGCTGTCGATTAAGCGACGCTTATGAGCCTAGCCATCGCTTAAGCGACGCTTATGACCACAATTTTAAAAAAAAAATTAACTTTGTGATTTTTGGTAGGTTTAAAAGAAAAAATCCACGCGCCGTCGGAAGTAACGATCGGATTTTGGATCGAAATGTAGTAGTGTATGGATCATACCAATAATTATTCTCAACATTTTAATAACCATCTCAAATGTTTTTCTAATTTTATGAGCACCCTTCCAAAAAAATTACTTGAAATAATGTTCTAAAGTGTTTCTTTAATAGCAGAAGGTAATCCATTCATCACTAATTGCCACCTTTTGTACAGATGACTGCAAGGTGCTGAGGGTGATGATAAATTGTGTATCACCAAATAAGAACAACTCTCTCAACGAAAACTTGCAAATAGTTCTCAACATGAAATGATGGTTAAGTATAAACTTAAATAATCCTCCAATAAATGGCCTGAAACATGTACATCATAGTGTCCTATAATGGTCATAGAACCTATGCATAAGCACTTTACTGTTTCAGTTGTAATTGCATTATGTGTTTCACTTGAGCAACAATTTTTCCCATATCTGATGATGTTTTATTCAATGGCTCTGAAATGTATCACCAATATTTTGTGTGTGGATTCAATCAGTAGCTTTCAAAAACAAAATCTATGGGAAATATGGTCATATCACTAATCTGAGTCCTATGCATGTTGTCTGACTATCCATTATTCATCCTCGTGCAAATTATTATTTCTCATATTTTTCAATTTGTTCTAATTTAGAGAGGACACCACAACAACTTGTGTGAGCAGAATCTTGGCATGATTGAAAACATAGTATATTGAAAACTTATTTTCATAATTAGCCACAACATTTATTATTGTCTTGAATAAGGCTGAACCAGTGACATTGAAGATCAAAGCCTCTCCGTAAATATATCTAGCAACTGCTCCATCCACATCATGTTTTTCTTTTAGCTCCAACATATCCTTCAACAAAGTCTATTGATGTTGACTTTTAGCTACACTACTATATTTGAGTCCATCATTAATTATCAAGTCTTGCATTCCAAGGACGATAAATTTGTTACATGCTATTGCATTCTAGATTTCTTACCTACATTTTTTGAATGAACTTTTTTTTCCATGGTTTATCCTTGTTCATATCTCTTTCAAAAAATGATAGTTATGCTTCATAACACATCCAAATATACCCCCACCAATGTGATAGTTTTTTTGTATCATGTCACTTCCATGAAATTCATGATCACACAATTTGCAATTTACTTTTTTCCTTAAAACTTGTGAATATGATTAGCATTCCCACGTTCCCCTACTAGTGGTTTACTAAGTATATGTAAGGTTATCAACTATTATATCTGGAAATTGCTCCATTCACATCATGTTTTCCTTTTAGCTCCAACATATCCTTCAACAAAGTCTATTGATGTTGACTTTTAGCTACACTGCTGTATTTAAGTCTTGCATTCCAAAGGCGATAAATTTGGTACATGCTATTGAATTCTAGATTTCTTACCTACATTTTTTTAACCTACTTTTTTTGCCATGGTTTATCCTTGTTCATATATCCTTCAAAAAATGATAGTTATGCTTAATAACACATCCAAATATACCCCCACCAATGTGATAGTTTTTTTCTCTCATGTCACTTCCATGAAATTCATGATCACACAATTTGCAATTCACTTTTTTCCTTAAAACTTGTGAATATGATTAACATTTCCATGTTCAGCAACTACTGGTTTCTTCAGTATATGTAAGGTTATCTCTATAAGAGTTTGAAAAGCGGTTATCTAGTTGTATTTAGCTAGCAAATTTCCATAGTTATCAATATCAAAGATTAAAATTTAAATGAAATCAAATTAACCCATTGATTAGTATCATATCACAACTTATAATTTAGTTTTCACCAAGGGATGGTACTTTTATTGAGTTGTTGCTACAGTGGAAAAGTAGCAAAATTGTCTCCCAAAACGTCCAAATAAAATTAAAACAAACAACTGATAGAACTACCACATTGGAAAACAAATAGAATACTAGAGAAAAAAATGGCTACCATAAAGATGATTCCACTACTTGGGAAAGGGTCTCGAGGTAAACAGAAGATAGACACAAATGAGCATAAAATTTCTCAATGATGCTCAATACACAAAAAATAAGGTTGAAAATTGTCATTATACAATAAATGAATAAAAAATACACCTCTAATCTAAAACCCAGTTAAAGCACCATATTTAAAGAGGGTACATAGTAGAACTAACACAAGACCTGCTCAAACTCACCTGGGGAGACTATGACTTCATCAACATCTAAATTACACCATTAAAAGATATCCCTTGAAGATGACCATTGAAAACCACCTGAAAATGCCATAAAATTGTGAGTCTGACACGTATCTAAGCCTCCACATCCAAGACCTACAAAAACCCATTGATTCAACCTCCAAAAGCATAGAAATTGTGGTCTATGGCATCGCCATAAGTAGTAAGAAGAAATTCAACATGTCAAGGAAAGAGTTTTTAAGCATTAAAAGATCAAAATAATTAAGAAAATATTCATATTAGAGTTTTGGGAGCTTTTTTTAAGTCCAAGTCAAGACAAACTTATGACATGTAGTCTACAAAATACACAAATATCTGAAAATCAAGATAAAAAAAAGTCCACACTTGGTAACTGTGTATTAAAAAGTCTTCCTTGCTTAATAATTTCTTAAATAATGACTATTTCCATATAGCCTGACAGTCCATCCATTTTCATCTGCATTTAGATTATATTCTGGAAATAGCTTCTTGATCCTTCAAGATTGTAAGAAGTGAGTCATATGGGAAGTGGCCTTTTGACTCTTTCACCTATTTCTGGCTCAGGAAGGGGAATTCACTCGATTACACGTAGGCCCACTTTTTTGCATTTAGATACCTCAAACATTTTTTACCATGACATAGAGGCTAGGGATTGATGGAAAACTGGCTGATTGATTTGGTCAACTTGTAACTTGCTCACATCCTCATTTACAACTAGTGATGGAAAGGTAGGCCAAAGTGGTGAGAGAAAGAAGGGGCCAAATCCCAATGCCGTCATAATATTTTTGAAAGTCAATTTTGATGAACAAGGAATCATATCCAAGACATCTTCCCAGAATAAATTTCCCCATATAAATCCTTCTAATCGGGTCTAATGACTGTATGTAGAATATGTTTTAACTCTCAGAGCAAGGGCCTTCAATTTAATTATAATTATAATTATTAAAACCTAACTTTTGATTCGTTATTAAAGATAATTTTCATTTTTTGTCGAATATCTCATCTACCCTTGTTACACTATATAGTAGTTCTTAAAGTTTATTATGGAATGGTCTTCTAGGTGTATGCCATCATCTTTAGTTCAAACTGGCTTTGTACGAGGGACTTTAACACAAGGAAATGGATGTTATCAACATCGTTGTCAAAACAAAACATTGGAGGTATGCAAGAAAATATTTTTCTTATTGGATAATCATTATTTACTATTTAGTTTTGAAGGTAAATAAAACTTATTAGCAACCTTCCCCTTGGTTTTGGTTCCATAGACACAGCATCATGTTACAGCATACCTTTAATTGTTTAGCTGCTGCTTATTATGGTCACCTTAGAATTAAACAAATCAATTTCATTAAATATATATTTAGAACATTTGCTATGGGTATGTAGGTTTTTAAAAATCCTTTTTGGGCTATTTTCTTTGCCGAGTATCAGTTTGTTGGACTCTCTTTTAGAAAGAGATATCTCGTTGCTCCTTTTTCCAGAATACAACTTTTATATCTCTAGCCAATGGGAATCTTATGCACTTATCTTCTCAAGGCATGAACTTGTTGTAGCAGAAGCCAATTAACTTATTGAGTACAAACATACAATGAAGGCACAAAAAGTATACAAAATATAATGGTTCAAGCATCTTTGAAACTAATAGGCACAACCCCTATTTATGGCTGATCTTGAAACAAAGGAAATATTGTTTTTGGTTAAAATGTATGTTTTTTTTCCTTCATGAAATACACATCCAAGGGAATCTGTCTCGCACTTCCCTTCAACTTGTGGATGCTACCCAGGATAAAAATTAAAATACATTCTGCAGAAGCTCAAGGTAGTTCAACACGTGCCCAAGGCCATTACAACAATACACTCATTATGATCTCAATATGTCACTTGTGTGAATTGAACCTGGGTAGGGTGGATAATATGCCCATGAAATGCCTGGGAAAGATCCATTTTACAAAAACTTATGTTTTCACTAGCCCTAAAGATAGATTATATTTTACATGCATTGGTTGCAATCTTAATATATCCATAGAAATATAAAATATGAATTACTTTTGTTTCAATTGGATTATTCTGCTTCCTTGTTGTAATATGCAAATAACTAGACCATTTCCATTCAAACCAAGAAATCTTAATATATCCATAGAAATATAAAATATCACTTAGTTTTGTTCCAATTGGATTATCTTGCTTCCTTGCTGTAATGAGCAGATAACTGGACCATTTCCATTCAAACCAAGAACTTGACAAGTGTCACTGATTAACTTAAAAGAAGTTAGCATGGTTTCAAGTGCTTCCCTGTGATACTAGAAAATATAAAAATCATGCCAGTGTTTGTTTATAGTGCCCCACACTATGTATATATTTTCCATTTTTATATTTATATGAAGATGCCAAATTTACAGTGTTGATCTATGGATGGCCTATATGTTATATATATCATTGTTATTAGGTAATGTGTGGTCATATTTGTAATATACTGCAACCTTATTCTCAAGGGTTACATAATAAAGGGACCATGAATCTGTACATACTTTAATTTTGATTCTAGATTTATATTTTTCAATTCTGAGCTCTTTCTCTATAGATATGCTAGATTGGTATTAGATTGGGAATTATGTGTAGTTTCTCTGTAAGCATATATGAATGGTTTCTTTCTTATGAAAAGTTGATGTTTTCCAATGGTCCTCCATTTGTTTCCTTCAAATGGTTCTCTTTGATGAGTGGAAACTAGGAAAATACATAGATTTGTAAGGGTACATCCATCTTAGTTGGCATTTTGTGGTCCAATTAGGTTTATGTTGTATAAAAATGCACAAAAATAGGGGTAATTTGCACTCCAAACAGCCAAGAACCCACATAATGTTATGACAATTATATTGGAAGATGCATGCTCCTGCAAAGCTCCCAAAGTTCTAGGAAGTGCTGCCCTTGCTTTTGGAATGTTTCCTACAAGTTCAAAATATTTGGGAACTTGGAAAATGGCAGGAGCAGGTTCCCCAACTGGGTGTTAGTAAGTCATTAATTTTTGTGTAAAACATCTAGTCAACCTTTTTACATAGGATGTATCATTATTATCTAGTTTCTTTTGCTTACTGGATAGTAGTATATGTAAGAATAAACTAAGTTGAATCCATGTACTTTATATATAACTTTGGTAGGAATTTTCCTTTTTTCTTGTGGTGGTAGTCCAAAACTAGGTATAAGGGCATGCATTCAGGAAAATGTTGACAGGGATTAGATTATTCAAAAATAAAACTACATGACAAAGAATATATAATTCTGAAGCATTGTAACAATGTAAAGGTATTGACTCTTGAGGATAGCCACAAAGAGAAACAAGAGATAAAAAAGGCATGATCTATAAATGGGCAGTTGAAA
Source organism: Pseudotsuga menziesii (assembly GCA_001517045.1). Classification (NCBI taxonomy): domain Eukaryota; kingdom Viridiplantae; phylum Streptophyta; class Pinopsida; order Pinales; family Pinaceae; genus Pseudotsuga; species Pseudotsuga menziesii. The sequence goes on from LPNX010123992.1 coordinate 440,181, forward strand.
TCCTGCACTGTAAGAGATATATCCTTGTGTGTTGTACAAGATTTTGAGAAAGATTGAGGCAATTGATTCACATTAATTATCCTGGTGAGGTTCACTTTCAAACAAGGCTCAATTGCAAATAAGTGTGGATTAATTAGAAAGATATTATGGGTGGCATGAGAATATATAAAATGAGGCAAAGACAATATAAAGGTAGACAAGGCAAGGTGACATGGAATACATGCAATTACTATCCAGAATGTCCATAAGGAGGGAATACACCAATTCGTTGTTACCTTTCAATTTTCTTGTTAGGACTAGAACATATACATGGCTATATAACAATTATTTAATGTTTATCACTGATTCAGTCATCCTTAACATAGTAAATTTTTCTCATATCCTCAAAACTTAAATTGATATAAGGGGCGGCACATGGAGTTTAAAACAATGTGGGGTACTTCTCCATTAATTAGAAGTATTATCTGTAATGACTTGTACAACATTAAACACACCTATATTTTGGATGAATTTATCTAAAAATTAACATATTAATGCCACATGTTTAATAAATGGAAATGCATCACCGTATTTAATAAATTGTGCCTCCTTGGGACAATTAACCAAGAAAGTTGGAAGGTCTTTCACCTTATATTCTTACATATTTATTGATTAGCTAATTCCGGTGTTCTTTTCCAAGTGCAGGTTGCTTTTCACTTGTTTCCTTGGACCAAAGTAATGGCCTATGAATATTATTATGAGCGTGCTTTGACAAATGGTGTTCTCAACATCCAAAGATGTAATGAGCCTAGGATCATGATTTAATACTTCCCCAAGAAGCTGGAATTTCTAAGGTTGTTACCTATCATGGTTGGGGTGCAAAATATGATTCATTCTAGTGTTTCCATAGTATAGGTAACATTTTGTAACTATAGTTAAGTGGCTAATTGAATTTGTAAATTCTCTCTGTTGTAGTGCACTCGAATTTATGTCTAGTTAGTGAGGTCTAGTGATGCAAACACCTACATTGACAATTCCAATTATTTGATAGTTATAATTAAGCATGATGTAATTTAATGTAGTAAACTGAATTGTACCATTAAACTTGGTTGTACTTAAAATATACCATTGCATAATGGTTTTTTATTTCTCGCACACCAAATAACTGCATGAAAGATAATTCATTAAAGTGTTTTGACTCATGATTGTTTTGAATTCTTAATTTGAATTTGTTAGATTAGATTTTTCTATTTTACACATGAACTTGGTTATTGTTGTTAGCTATTGAATATTATAAATAATTTGCTTCATTGTTTTTCTACTTTGCAAGTGATATTTTTTATTGGATTTTGCAGGCGTGAAATTAACTAAGTGATCCATTGAGTATGAAGAGCCTATTGCTGAGGGTTTCAAGTTTCTAAGTATGGGTTTGAAGCTGCCGCGAGAACTAAGTATGGCTTAGCAGCCAAGGGCAAGTGGGATGGTTTAGCCATTGTAATATTTCGAAAAGTCGTCGATGTACTAGATGATTTTCATGTAAAGTTATATGGAGATAGTTTTTGAGAAAATTTATATTTATTGTAATACTTGACATTTCATATAATATAATTTTTGTAGTTTAAAACTTGTATGGTTGTACTTTATATTATTTATAAGTGTTGTAATTAACAAATTAATGTGACATTGCATAATTCACATGTGTATTAGATGATGATAAATAATGTATAATTCTTTTTTTAATTTAAACATAATATCATATTAAAAATTTATATTGATTAATAATTGACACCATTAAAACTATTAAAATATAATAACCAGACATAAAACGATTAAAAATGACGAGATTAGTGACCAATAAATGAGATTAATGACCAAAATTTGCATATAAAATGACCAAAAATTGAGAGATACACAACCAAACAATGACATATAAATGACAAAAAAATGACCAAAATTCGCATATCAATGACCAAAAAACAGTTTTGGTGGCTAATTTACAGTCTTTTATTACACGACCAAATTTGGTCATATTATTGTTTGTCATGTGCTCATTAATTTGGTCATAAATGTGGCATATATTTGGTCATTGATTCAAATATATGACCTAATTAATTACCAAATTAATGACCAACTGACAAGCTGTAAATGACCAATTTTGGTTGTGTAATAAAAGACTGTAAATTATCCACCAATGATCGCCAAACCAAAAGTGGTCATTGATATGCATATTTTGGTATGTTTTTTGGGTCACTAATCTCTCATTTTCCACTAGTGTAAGAACCTACCTTGTGGCCCGTTGAAGAATTGTCTTTTTGCTTCATTGTATGCCTTATTGGCATCGAGTGCAAACTCAGTGATGTATCCTTCCAGAATACTATCCATCCATGCTTCGACAGCTCACGATGCTTTGTTATTGGTTTCTTGTAGCTCCTGGATCATTCCAGGGGTCTAGGATGTTGGCTCTCCTCCTTGATGGTTATTCTTATTATAAGTGAACTCTGCTATCCATTCATACAACATTATTGAGAATTCACAAAAGAATCATTCATAAGGACCGTTGTAGATACATCTGTTCATCCACTTAGTTGTCGACAACTTCGGATTCTGATTCTCTGTTTCAGTGAAATATTGCACCTTTAGGTCAAACCAATATTCAACCTCTATTTTTGTTGGATGCCACAACATATCCTCCCTTTAGTTGCAACGAGGTCCCAGCAACAAAACTATTTGTTGGCACAACCCACCAACAAAGCCTCATCGACACGGGTGCCCACTCTGTCGACGCCCAACCAGCATGATCTCCTTGAGCACCGGCCCAGACAGGTTTGAACCTGCCTGGCAACACCTGTAGAGTGGATTAATTCTCACCCGAGATGTCAAGGGAGAGCTGTCGTAACCAAGTTTCTGGTAGTAGGAAGGGAGGGTATGGCATCAACGACTTAACTTCATAATCATCTCATTTTTTCAGGTATTTATTGTTTTTGGGGTAGCATGGCCTATCAAAAGTATGTTGAGTGGGTAATGGTTGGATCCGGAATTTAATTCTACATCCAATGAGCTCTCTTTATCGAAATTTGAGTAACAACACAGGGAGATATGTCGAAAATACAAACAAAAAATTAATTTTTTTATGATACCTATCCCCAAATTTATATTAAAAAATTGTTTAAGAGGTGCTCCCCTTTTTAATTTTAAAGCATTTTGATTGGCTAATACATGATGACATGGAATTTGTATTATTTTTGGAAGGCCAATTTTAAATTGAAATTTCCTCTAATGGGATAAAGATTTCCCCCTTGTGCTAGAGGAAAAGGGTCATAAATAGTGTGAAGGAGCTAGTGACATTGGATAAAACTTCCTTAGTACCCATAGGTTCCTAGTTGTGCTTTAGGAATTTATCACATAAAGTGAGGGTTTGGATGGTAACACTATATATTAAGCTAGTGAATCTTAGGGCTCAAACATAACTTTATGTATACTACTAACCCATATTCTCAATATGGATTGGGAGGTTTGTAATGGCTACTTGAAAATGTGTGATCATTGCAACCTATTCGTTTGTGATTTTGCTTATAGTGTTATCTATGATATTTTTAGGATTCATTATACATATATGTTCGAGTTGTTTTTATTCTATTGCATTTCCTTCTACAAGCTTCAACATTGGATACACATTCCCAAGATCCCCCTAAGCCAGTTTAGAGTGGGCTCAAATCAACTTCAAGTGGAGGATAAACACCAAATTCCAAGGGAGGACATATTATGATAGATCTTCCATAGATAGGAAACAACGATAGGGGAGCACTTCATTTTTAAATGAACTTAGTTATATGAGATGTGTTTTTGGTTCCATTGTTTATTTAGAGTCTCATTATTCCCTATACAACTTTTTTTGGTATCTAGACTAGCCGTTCTTAACATTATACTTAGGATAGGACCTTAATATTAGATCTCACGTTCTTCATCCCCCATTTGTGACTCGAATAGACATAACTTAGCGTATCTCATATTTCTTCCCAATACTCCTAGTGGATATGGGAACTAAGAGCTCAGTAGATAACAACGCCATTCCATTGCCCACATTAGTTAAACCTAGGGAGACAATGCAACCTTTATAGCAAGGTCCATTTGGCTTTATTGCAGGAAGGTTTGGGATAGCTTATGCATGATTAGTAGGAAACCCCCGTCCACTAGATTCTGATAATTTTTCACCCTTATAGACAAAGAGGAACTCCGTAGACTAGTTTTATCTCATCTAGAAATATTTTTATAAGGAGTTTCTTTCCTTCAACCTTAGATGGTAGAAGAGATTCACACTCAATTTTAGATCTTGCCCACCACCCCCCCCCACTCTCCTCCTCCTTGGTCTAAGGGAAATATTTTGTAGCACCAAGCCTCTTTCCCATGAGCTCGGGTCTATAGCATTGTATTTCCTTTTTGTGTTATGGTAGTTTCTCTAGGTCATAGTGATATGTTTTATTCCTTGCTTTTATAAGAGTCACTTCCACACTCCCACTTTGTACTGTCACTTTTGTATTGAGCAGTCTCTTTGACCTAGTTTTGGTGGTTTGTTTGGACATTAATAAATTTGTCATGTCTTATCTTATATTACACTCTTCTCTCTATCACATGTTCCCTTTGAATTTGTTATATTTCTGCGAGTTGTGCTTTGAAGTAATATGACATATGTATTTAAGGTGACATTGTTTTTCAATTTAACAATGTTGGAATGTACTTAATACTTTTTTCTTTTCATGAGTCCTATTGTTAACTTATCAAATTCAAATCATATTAGGATCTATTCACACTTCTAATTCTACTCCTTTCTATTATTGACTATTTTTTCATTGTTTATTTGGATTGTGTCTAGTATATTATAAGATACAGATAGTGTTCAAGTTAGCTTGTTCATATCGATTTTCAAATTGGTGAGAAATATATTAGCCATCGCTCATATCAACTTGGGAAGGGGAAAAATAATTGTTAATTTGCAATCCATTTCTTTTGTTCGAGTAAGACTTGAAGTGTTTCTCAACAGAAACAAAAGACTTATCTATAATTTTCTTATGACTATGTAGTTCTTGGAACAATATGGTCAATTCAGCATTCTAGATATAAAAGGGGCAGATGCCAGAAAGATGGTCCTAGTGATTGGAATAATGACTCTTCATTCATTTGCGAAGGTTTAGGTGTTGGAGCCTCCTTTTCTAGATCCAAACGAATTTCACAAGGTGTTTTGGTAACTATAGCCATCGTTGTGCATAACATCCCAGAACGATTAGCTGTGAGAATTGTTATTTCATCACATGGGGTTTATCCAACTAATGCACTGATATGGAGTGTCATTACATCCTTGCCACAAGTCAGAATAATATTTAAACAAACATTTCTCAATTTCATCAAGAAAGTTTTGGATAAATGATAAAATTTTATTAATATCCAGAAATTATCAAAATAAATCATTGGGACAAGGAAGAGAAATGCTTGATAACAAGAAGGAATTCCCACAACATTTCCAAAACATTCTAAATCCTATGTTAAAGAAACAAAGAAAGAGAGTAGGCGATAAGATGAAAGGGGGTGAAAGTAAAAAGGGTAAAGTGTAGGTAGTGAAGAAAGAAAGCACACCGGTAGAAATTATGCATCATGAATATATGAAGGTTAATAAATGATTTTTTTGATCTCATAAATGGAAAATAAAACTTGCTTGCAACATGGTGAAATTTTTTAGCTTTCTACTCATCAATAGTGCAAAACATTTATTTTATAAAAGGACTAGTCCCTTTTAGATCTTCTTGCTTGTAAATCATAAAAATAAGAAGCAAATTTCTAGGATGCAATTCAATGATAGTGCTTTATCAAAACTATGAACTTAAATTTATTAAGTATGTTTTATTTCAATATTTTGATTTTATGGATATTTTTATTTCTATATGCAAAGAAAAACTTTATAAACAATAATTGACTTATTCATAGAACTTCAGTATTTATAGATTCATCTTACTAGATGGAAATGCTCAAAACTGAAAATATAGGGAGGGAAATGCATGTATCATTCGGAATTAGTTTTATTGGAAATGACAATAAATTCTATAAATTTCCATAGATTACTCAAAAGAATTATTGGGATTAGTGAATGTGTTGTTAAATGGTATGATAGAAAGAATATAAGATATGTGAATAATAAAAGATATCATATCAAAATTATATGAAACTTCAGATTGAGTACAAAAATGAAGTTCACATGTTTTTTCAATATGATTTATCATGAATTAGATTTACAATTCAAAGAAAATTCCTCTGACTAAGCATATTTCTGTTACGAAGTTGAACATCAAGATTTTGTGATTCTGTAGACATGACTAGCAAACTCTAAATGAATATCTTATTTGGACTCACTTAATAATATAATATCTCTTTGCTCACATTATGTTGCATATATTGCTTAAGGTTTACTATTGTATCCCGATGATCTCCTTTGAATTTATAATCTCCCTGCTACCTTACAGGATTTATTTTCTTGACAGGGACGGGCCAAACATGGGACTGCTATGAGTTAGATAGTTTGCATGCTTTAGAATTCTCATGATAGTTCATGCCCTTATGATAGGATCATGTTATACATTTTAAAATCCATATAATTATTTATGGACCTAGCACCAAACTATTGAATGACAGGTTCCTTAATTCTACTATCCATTTTTAGTTATGTTGGTGCTGCAACAATCATTGTACATTATTCCCATTTATGCTTTGAGTTTGAAAACTTTGGGATACCATGATTCTCTTTAGTGTGCAATATCTAGAATAAAGTTGCTTAAAGGGATAAAACATGATGAGCCCTTATTTGTTAAAAATTAAAATGGTACCCGATTGATTTTTTGGTTCAATACACAGATAGCTTTGATTGACTTAATTATGCCATAAACAACATTTATGGCTATCTTTTTTCATCCAATAGCATTTGTTTCAGTTTATTGTATGCCAATTTGTGGTAGTCTGTCTTCCATTAATTTTGCAAGTATCTTCCATTTTTTAGCAACATATTTGTTGGAGTTCACCTTTGTTGTGGCCTTTTCCTTCCCTAATCCTCCTTGCGGACCCACTATGCAGGAGTTCCACTCCATTACAGATATCCAACTTTTCTGCAAGTGGAAAGCACATTGGTCTAGGAGTTAGAATTTTTTGTGCTCATAATCCTTTAACTATTAAATGTTTGAATGTTTTAATCCTTTAACTATTAAATGTATGCATGTTTTTATTTTATGGAAGTTTCATATTTCTCATTAGTACAATGTTTTCCCTTTTGTTTGTAATTAGTAATTTCCACTTAGGTATCCATCTATATTTTTAACTCCTATTTAGAAATTAAAAAGTGTCTTTCTAGAGAATATGGAGTTAACTTTTAATATGGAAAGTTCATGTAAGAGTCTTTTCTATTGATATGCTTGTGGGGAGATGAATCAGTTTTAAGTCAAGGATATTTCTTTTGTGTGAGCCCCACTATATATATACCACTCGCATTTAATAACAGATTTTCACCGATGGCATATGCAAAATAACATTGATTAACTGCAAACATTTACTAGAGAAATGAGTAATACAGATAGAAAACATTTATTAGAGCGATGAGAATGCATAAATTATTACACTAATATTTTCAATATAACACATAATATGAATTATGTAATGAAATTAATACTAATTCTTTAAATTGATTATTCATTGGTATTTGCAGGAAAATGGTGAAGATGACTACTTAGATGATGATCATGATTATGTTTTCATTGATGTAGCAAAGAAAGATATTGTTGATAATGATGCAAATGGATCAAATGAAAATGATGATGAGGATGATGATGATGATTATGATGATGATGATGATGGTAGCCATTGATGCTACTTTTGAGATTGTGGATGTTTTTTGCTTTCTTCATGCTATTAGACATGTATTATTATTTTTATGATGATCAAGTTCATATTATATTTAGGGTAATTTTTATTTGTATGGTGGATTCATGTTGACATATAAAATTTTATTATTCATGATCATTTTGACTTTTCTAGATATCGATATCGAAAAACAAATTCTTGTGATATTGGTATTTTCACTATATATATTGTTCACTTGTTCATTTAACACTAATATGATTATCTGCATGATATATTATTGATGCAATGATGTTTTATAATTTCACTTCTTTTGATGAAAGATATTGTTGATGTTATCATTATAGTATTTTAAATTTATATATATTGGAAGTGGTTGATGATCTTTTCGTGGAAAATGAATATATAAGATGATATTACTACTTTGGATCAATGTTTTCTATTTGTGTTAAATTTATTTATAAATGTTATGCAATTAATTTCAATAATGGTATCTACAATTAATTTGAATGTTTCATTATGTTATTTCAGAACTACGAAGTAAATGATATACGAGAACTATTGAAATTAATGAATAATTATAATAAATTGATATAATCAATATATACACACAATTGGATATGGTTGTAGGTGTTAAATAACAAGTCTAATGTGGTGATAATATGAAATAAAAAGTAGGAGCTAAAATGGAATCCCACTATGTGCCAGATGTAGAAGCAATATTGGATGCAAAACTTGGTGCTAAGTTGGAAGTTAATTTTGATGCTAATTTGGATGTGAAAGTAGACAAAAAACTAGAAGCTAAATTAGTGGCAAACAAAGGAGAAAAATTGGATGCTAAATGAGAAGCTAAATGAGTCTCTCATGCGGAAGAAAAATAAGAAGAATTCCAAGGAGCTAAACGGGAAGAAAAATGTGGCTCTAGTGTGGGAGTAAAAATGGATGATAAATTGGTTGATACACTATTAGTAAAACATGGTGCTAATGTGGGCATAAATATGGATGTGGAACTAGGCATTAAAAATGAAGCAACACTTGGCGCTAATAGTGAGGCCAAATATTGCGTTGATATGGTAGATAAATAAAATTTTACTTTGGACACCAAAAATGACTCTACATAAGAAGAAAAAACACGGTTCAACAATAGAATAAATATTTGGCATCATTTTGGTAGAAAAACATAATGCAAAAAATGAAGCAAAAATTGGTGAAAATTTGGAAGTGAAAATTGGTGCATATATGGAAGTAAAACACGTTGCAAAATGGGATGCTACATTGGTAACACAAATGGATGCAATATTGGATGCTAATTTGGATGCAAATATTGTGTGAACATAGATGCAAACATGGTGCTATTAAGGATGCAAATATGGCGTTAACGAGGATGTCATTTCGGAAGTAAAAACAGACGCTCTCTAGCAAGAAAAATAGGATGTTATTTAGGAAGAAAACCTTGAATTTGTTTAGGAAGCAAAGTTGGATGTTATTTTGAAAGAAAAAAATAGACTTTATTTTGGATGTCATAAAGGATGCTATTTAGGAAGTAAACAAAGACGTTTTTTGAGACACTTTAAGTTTGTATCCATTACGCATCTCATTTAGCATCTAGTTTGACCACTCAATGTAAAAAAAATTACTCTAAAAAGGTATGCTAAATGGGATTTTAATTCCATGATTTGTTGTAGTGTGATCATCCCCATGTTACATGACCACTTCCATCATTTTTTGTTGTTAGAATAAGGGAAAACATATTACAAGTTGTGCATGGAAAGAGAAAAGCTTAGTAGATTGTAGAATTATTTGTATTTTTTATTTTAGAAACTATATTCAAGACACAACAATATTTGAACCTGAAATATGACAAGAAAATCTGATGCAATTCGATGAAATTGACCCTGGCGTCGGATTTCATCTTTTTAATTACAATTTTTTTTTGTTTTTTTTGTTTTTTCTCTAACAAAATGGATTCCACAGTCATATTTCATTTGAGAATCCTTATTGATAAGTAACTAATTTCCCTTCCAAATCCTACTCATTACCTAGTTAATCATACATAACCATATAAATCATGTATCTTTAACAAGATCATAATCTACTATATATTCTGCATAACAATGATCATCCATAAGTCACAATCACATATCATTATCCATGTCAATAATTATATGCATAAAAATAAACCTACATATAACATACTCTTAATCAATATTGATATGATGCACATAATCAAAGATATAATCTTTCGTAAACAATGATGAAACCATGTATGTAAAATATGAATATATATCAGTGCTCATTAGTCAAGTGACGCAAGCAAGTTCATAACATATAAGTATGACATGTGTATGACATATAAAATCCAAAATAAAACCTCATCCTTGGGTGTCACAATATTGTTTGACATTGGCTTCGGTGCTCCCCATGAGTTTCATGGAATGGACTAATAACCTCCCAAGATCCTAACTCTCGTGATTGTGGAAGACATTAATACCTGCATGGTTTGGTCTAATGACAATCACGAGTTCAACAATTGGTATCAAATCAATAGTTCAAGGGTTCAAAACTCACTTGAATCACACTGGGGGGGATTGTTGGACATTGGGTTCAGTGCCCCCAATGAGTTTCATGAATGGACTAGCGGCCTCCCAAGATCCTAACACTAGTGATTGTGGTGGAGATTAATGCTTGCAAGTTTTGGTATAATGAAAATCACGATTTCAACAATACAGAAAACTATACTAGCCATAATGGGACACTACATACTCCCCCTCTTAGGATAAAATTTTCCCAAATTTTAATCAAACAAAGAAAATTAAACCCAAGATGTATAATAGAAGAGTCCTCTCAACTACTAGAACTAGGATTGTACAGATCCGATTGGACCTTTACATGTCAATCATGTGACATATGAGCCATCAAGTATCATGATCTAACTATATCAATTTGTAATTTCATGTTAACACCCTTTGATAACATTGTAAAACCATAATCCATTACAAGCCACTGACCATCAAATTTTTTTTCATAGTGAAACGTTATCAACCAATAATGGATAGTGAAAACACTTAGCTATCAAGACTTGTGTCAAACATACTTAATATGGAATCTAAGCATACTATAACAAACTTAATATAATTAAAATAGTTACAAACAACTACTTGAGTAGTTAATAAAGTATTTATGGTAAAAACTATAGTTACATATACTCATATAATTGGGATTTTAAATCATACATTCATGGTAAGGTTATTAATTTCTATGCTCGCCAGATATGAAAATAGGATATGGTTTCCCATTCACATATAATTGTTCTACAAAAATAAATATCTTGGCATTCACATATCCATCCACAACATTGACACTTAACTAACATCAATTCGTAAGGTATGTAATTGCATTATGAACTATTTGACATTGTCCTTCACAAAAATGTGTATATTACAAAATCATTAACTAACCTACAAAACTTGTTAATAGGTTAATTTTTAGATACACATCCCTCAATCGCATAAAGAAGTGGAATATGCAATGGATCAAATTTATGTACATACAAATAACAATGATTTAGCTAAGTGGAAAATTCAACCATCAACTCAAAATAATAATAAAAACAACAAAGGAATAATTTTAGGATAATTAAACATAGCATGTATAAACCATTGAAGTATCTATGACTGTGAGGGTTAACATGCTTTCACTGGTAGATTTTTACTCTAATGATTTGGATAAGATTATAGATATTAACAACCACACATGTCATGGTTATAATAATGCAATGATAATAACCAAGGTGCATATTAACATTCAAAACCACCCAATGGGAATGATTAATAGTTATACAGATTCCCATTCCCACATTTTTTACACCGACGGAGAATAGTAGTAAAGCAGGGTCACAGTTTCACCAACAAATTCAACCATTTGACAAAGTATGTGTTTCATGTTTCCTGTATATATCATGTAAAAAATTGTATCATGGAAAAGGAAAGCATCATTTGAGACTATACCAAATCTTCAAACTCTTTTGCATTCATAAAATCATCTATTCACTATAAAAACTATGCAAAGCATTTTAAAGGGATTTTGGGTGCTAAGATAATATAGGGGTTTCAATAAAATACCCATGGTTCCCTAAGAACTAAAAAGACACCAACAAAATGGTTTATAAATAAATGAAAAAAGATGGATGAAAAACATAAACCCTTCCATCTCTACCCAAAATCATGAACTATTTGGTATGAGGGTATTTCACAAGGTTTCATTTTATAGTTGAGGATTAACATTCTCATAAGACAAAATATAGTAGTAAATATGGTTGAGAAATTAAAAGAACTCTTTTAAAGGGGAGATAAACACTAGTTCAACTGTCCACTTGAGTAAATTTGCATAAAAACAATCATTAGAGGGGAAATTCAAACACATACAAATAATTATTTTCCAAAAGAATGGGAAACAAGATTGCAAAGTAAAAGAATTTCATAGCAGTAATAAATTAGAAAAAACAAAGGAAAATAAAAGAACAACTCTAGAAAAAAAGATAAACATCAAGTCAATCCATATGCAATTTGAATTCAAAACCACCCTTAGTTGCACCAACAAACACTATAAAAGAACTAAGTAAAGTTTGGTCACATGAGAAAAAAAAGGTATCGACATAACATTGTAAGCATAAGAAAAAGTAAAATCTCTTCAAAGTTAATGGATGTTGGAATTCATCAACCTAAGACACATAAACAAACAAACAAAAAATTAAGTCCCTTTCATATTCAAGATCTAAGCCACAAATCTATTTTTTGTTTGTAAAAAATAGATTAAAGCTTACCTCATCTTGATCCAACCCAATGCATGCAACTAGTCATAACCATGGCACCGAGGGTTCATCTAAGGATACTCAATAAATTTCAAAATAAATTTTACAAGTGTTGAACATACTATATAATCATGTTAGTTTCCTAAATCAGGCAACATTAATTCATCAAGAATGATATCTCATTTCTCTTAAATTGTTCCTTAAAAATTATCAAAAGCACACATTCTTATTATCAAGAATATCTTGAAAACAATTTTCTATTATTATCATGTCAATTATCTAAGATCAAAAGAAACTAAGTTCCATCGACATAAGGGATTTTATCTGTACCATACTATTCTTTTTATCCTCACCAAGTTTAAACAAAATCACGAATCATGTCCATATACAATATGAACTGTTAATCTTGTCACCCACTTGACAATAGTCTAGAGAAATACATGGATTCAATACTCATAATTTATCTAAATAATTTATAAGTACATTTCAACTATATGTTAAATAGTGGTCTATACAACCAACTAAATTTCCAATACTATTCTACCTTTCTTTGAAACAAATAAATGAAATCTCATTTAAATATGATGCACTTAATTCTCCTTAATCAAAAGGGGGGGAATAGACCATACTCTCTTCTGAAGAAAATTTTCACAATTTCAAGAATTTAAAAATCAAGTTGATTTTACATGAATCAATTACACACAAAAATAAAACATAAAATACAAGAGTATGAACAGTTGGTTCTTACTCACTACTTTATCCAAATGATGATATTATTCAAACCAGTTCATATCACCTAATATTATCCTCTATACAAATCCTAGTTTTATTCATTTATAAATAAAGTAAAGAGTGCATTTAGATCTCAAACAAATTATGAATCTTTATTCTACTTGATTCCATGTACACATACTCAACCCTTTAATCATGTCCCCCTTTAATCATGTCCATGAGGTTTCATCAAAATAATCTCTTCTTTATAGAAGGAATTACTTAACTCATGGATATATGGTAGTATGGATTCCACGCTCATACATACTTTCGAAGTTTCTTTAAAATGGTTTCCACATCCATTTACATTTACAAATAATATAATCCTTTGCTTTAGTAAGTGGACCATACCCCAACCTAGTATTTGAATGATTTATAGTTGTTTGATGAAAAATATCATCCCAAAATGAATAATTAATAAGAACACAAAATCATATCAAAGAGGTCACAAGGATTACACTCGTAATCATTATGAATATATTCATAAATTAAATCTTAACCCCTTAATTTAGCAGTGACATACCTCAATAAAGCTCACATTGCTTGTGAACCTACATTCACAGTTAAAAGTGACATACCTCAATAAAAGTCACATCAATTCCCACAGAGCATAGATAATTAAATAGTTCAAAATAACAGGATCAACTCAATCATCACAATAATTGTGTCCCAAACTTGTACTTTGTACACATGAGAAATGCACACTTACAAACTAATCATACCATAACCCATATTAAGTCATGAGTTTTCTTAGTATGTGTCATTTTAGTTCAATCAAGATGGTTGTTTAACCCATACCATGTTGTAATGATACATTAACCATATAAGATGAAACGAGTCATATACTCCACATATATCCATCACCCATCCAACCCATTCACAAACTTAGTTTTAACCCGAACTACTCACTTGAATGTCCTTTCGTAGCATCTATTTAAATTCGTTAACGTAATTTTCACACTTGTCTCAACACAAATAAAAAGAATGTAAGGAAGAATTCATTCTTCCAACAAGTTCCTTAATGATTTGATCTAATGAGTGAGAAAATAATACCACATGAAACCAACATGCATTTAAGTTAACCTACACAACAATTCAACCAAGATGCATGCAAAATAAAATAGAAATCAACATTCATAAGTTAATCTACGAGCAAGTATGCAGGTCTATTAGGCCCTAACGTTTTGTCTCCCTTAGATACAATATGTAAGGTGCCACCTTACCAACTTAACAAAACATAAAGAAACAAAGGTCCCATTGGACATTAAGGCTCAACTTTTTTATTTATTTTTAATTAACTATGATTAACTATGATTAAACTCATATCACAAATGTAATTATAATCATAGAGGTGTGAAGATAAATATACTATTATGATTCTAGTTCCTCAATAGAATTGAATAGTGCATCAATCCCCCATTAAGTAATTCACATAAGGAATAAGTCCATTCATGATTGCAACAAATTATTGATCCGTCGGACCTCAACTTGAGTGCATTAAAGGTTTGTTGTAAAAGAATGTGTGCAACAGGTTAATTAATGGGACAGAATTATAGAAAGTAAATGCACAGAACAAGAATGGAAAACACAACACTGATAGACAGATACAAGGAAGAAAACACAGAAATAGAGAGTCACCAGTAGAAGTTGATAACGGAGTTCACCCCCTTCACTGGGCTACATCTCCGGGTCCCTCTCCAATGGGTACCGATCCAATTAATCTATTAAGAATGGTACAAAAAATGGTTCTGGCTACAACTTCAGCAACTGCAAACAGAATGTTGTGCAAAGTCTTTAAGACCTCTCTTCTGGAAATTACAATTAGCAAGGAAAGCTAAAATATAACAGAGAATGTCGACTTCAAAAGAACAGCATCTGCGCACTACGCATCAAAAGCTCTCTAATATTCTCATAACATAGAAACGATGCTCTGCGCTCTGAACAATCTACCTCTCTCCACTCTGCTCCCCCACTCTTAGCGAGCATACTCTATTTAAGCATTTTTGCGATAGGATGAGTAACGGACCACAGCTGCTATCTTCTTTATTATCGTTACAACCATATGCTAAATAGAATCATGCCATCCCACCAAGTCACGGCCCAAGCGTTATGTTACCACGACGTTCCAGATACTCGAAACATTGCAACCAACTCTATGCACATGTGCCGACTCACAACACATTGTAATGACTTACAACTGGGATATGCCACGTAACATAACCGTTTGATGTCACCACCAACTTCGCAGCATATAAAGGTCGTGGAATATAAAGACTTCGCCATATACATGATCTGCTGTTGCAGCATATGAGGACTTCCTCGAACCATGTGATGTTCAACTTGACAGTTCGCAAGCTGGGCGGTCCATACATAATTGCGCACCATGCGATGAGTTGTGCACCATCTGCGCGGCTCATGCACAAACTGCACTGCGCGGTCTACGGCGATAACTGTACGCCAAGCTATAGCTGCATGGGCTATGCATATAATGTTCAGCGTATGAGTTAAAACCATAGATTAATAATTATTGTACCATATTGGATCAGTGTAAATTAAAGATGAATAATCCTTTGGATCATTCCTCCCCATTGGAGAGATTTTGGACCACCAAAAGCCTGAATTATTTTGCAAGTAAGTGAGGATACAACTTCCTCACCTTTCCAATCTCCATACATCCGTTCCATCTTTCCTTGGTGATCTGCAACCAAACTTGCTTTTCAACTTCAAAAGGATGATGGTTTTCATGTCTGGATTTGCAAATTGCCTAGCTCTTCTCCTGTTGTTCTTGCACTATCTACTGCAATGCTTTCTTTGCATCATGATGTCCAACTCTAACATATTTTGTGCCGAAAGAAAAGTCCACATGTGACCTCAACAGATAACAAAAACAAGCCTCAAAAGGAGACTTAATGCACTGCATGTGCTGCAACTGTTCATCCCAATCCTTAGGATGTTTATCCCAATAATTCTGGAGAGATTGAATGAGTGTTCTACTGACTATCCATGTTTTCCTAGTAATATGTGAACAATACATTTTGCTTCTCTCAAAATTAGTGTCCCTAAGACTCCATAAAACTGACCAAAATTGCCCCAACATCCAGAAGTGCCGAACATGTACAATAGTCATAGGAAGCCCAACATGAACCCCAATATATTGAAAGCACAAACTAATTGGTAGTCTCCCATCAAATTGCTTTACAACATTTTTACAAGGACGAGATGAAGTATGAATAGGTGTGTACAATCCCACCAAATTCCTTACATAATCATAAACAGTATTTTGAATAATCATCAGATTCATGCCAAAATTTGGGAAAGGCATGCTTTGCTGCAACTGCACTTCATGTTGTACATCTCTGGTAAGTGATAGTCTTTCAGGTTACTATAACAAGGCACCATACTCGGGAACACTTTTAATTAATTTAATTCCATGTTCCAGATGACCACTTTCCAATGATTCACATTTAACAGCCATTAATGCAAACTTCCTACTAGCATTCACTATCATTTTCATTTGACTTGTAGTGACAAATGCTAGATTTGTTTTCATACGATGTGCACAAACAATGTATTCCACGCCACCTTTAAAGAGATGATATTTGTTCTTCTCTCTATAAAATACTGCTTTCCGTTCATACAAATATGGACTCCCAAGTACTATCCCACAAATGTCAAGTGGTACTACATCTAGTTCTAACTCATCCATAAAATTTTCAGTGATTGCAAATTTCAAAACATATTTCTTTGTAACTTGCAATTGTGTATCATTAGTAACCCAACCAAGAGGATAGGGTTTTTCATGAGGCATAGTAACTAAATGCAATTTCTTAACCACTTCTTCTGATATCAAATTCACTTGAGAACCACTATCAAACAATGTATCAACCTTTGTATGATTTGTAATGACACGAACATGAAACAGTTCACTTCTTCTTTTATCACTTTACATAGAAGTAGATAGCAGATTTGTACTTGTACTTTCACATGAATTAGAACTTGAACTTGCATCAATGGAAAGAGATATACCTTTATCTTTACCTCGGATCCCTATTGCTGTGATCTTAGTCTCATCACCTGAATCAGATCCCAAGTGTTGAATTATTGCTGCAGTAGCGGCTTGATTATCCTTATCTTTGTTTTTATTTCCTCCATACTTCTTTGGCCTTAACTCCGGGTGAAGTTTCCAACACTTTGAAACATCATTCCCTTTTTGACAATGTGAGCATGTGGGTTTCTCACCCTCTTTTGTAATGGTAGCTATTTTCTTTCCCTTATCTTTTCTTTTATATTTTTTGTCAAATTTAGATGACTTCTTCATAAATGAATCATTATTATGCTTACCCCTAGCTTCTAAATGTGTAGCTTGAACACATACATCATCCAAGTTACTGGGGTTAAACATCAACAAAGTATGTTTCAAATAAGGATGCATGCCACCAATATACTTAAGAAGAGTTTCATGTGTATCTAATGCAACATTCAATGCAATAGACCTCTTTCTGAATTCATGAGTATAATCTTGAATGCTTTGTCCTTTAGCTTGTCTAAACATTTTCCAACCCATGGTTAATTGTTGGATATGGCCTAAAGGATAAAATTGCTTCCTTAATACTTCAATGAATTCATTCCAAACTGAAATAGTTTTACCATTCTTTCGAAGATCTTACTGAATATTGCTCTCCCACCAAGTAAGAGCCATTCCACTCATTCTCAAAGTGGCCAATTGAATCCTGGAAGGGTCATCATTAATTCCCTACACCTTGCAATATACTTCAAGGTGCTTGATCCAATTGTCTAACATTTCAGCATCTAAATCTCCATTATAAATTGGTAACTCAAACTTAACATCCAATTTGAAATAAGGCATATTAGAATTTGCATTAGCATTATGTGAATGAGAAGCATGAGAAGAAGAGAAAGTTTGAGTAGTATCAAGAGGATCACCATCACCTCCTACTCCTTTACCCTTTTCTTCCTTCTTCACTTTTTCATCTTTGGATGAATATCCTTCTTCTTTCTTCTTCCTTTCTTCTCGCTCATCGAGTAGAATTTCCATCATGGCTTTCATGCTCATAAAAGCCTCTAAAAACTCAAATTCAGAAATAACAGGTTTTTCCCGTTCTGTATGTCCTTCTTCTTCCCCTCGTGGAGAAGACATGGTTCTTGAGAATGTTCTCCTTGAGCCAATCTCAGGATCTTCTTCAACTAATTCTCCTTCACCACGCTTTGACCTGGATCTGGTAAGCATTCACAAACTTGCACAAGCAGTCAACTAGCTCTGATACCATAACATGATCCGTTGGACCTCAACTTGAGTGCATTAAAAGTTTGTTGTAAAATAATGTGTGTAATAGTTCAATTAATGGGACAGCATTACAGAAAGTAAATGTATAGAATAGGAATGGAAAACACAACACTGATAGACATATACAAGGAAGAAAACACAGAAATAGAGAGTCACCAGCAGAAGTTGATAACGGATTTCACCCCCTTCACTGGGCTACGTCTCCGGGTCCCTCTCCAATGGATACCAATCCAATTAATCTCTTAAGAATGGTACAAAAAATGGTTATGGCTACAACTTCAGCAACTACGAACAGAATGCTATGCAAAGTCTTTAAGACCTCTCTTCTGAAAATTACAATTAGCAAGGAAATCTAAAATATAACAGAGAATGTCGACTTCAAAAGAACAACATCTGTGCACTATGCAGCAAAAGCTCTCTAAGCTTCTCATAACAGAGAAACAATGCTCTGCACTCTGAACAATCTACCTCTCACCACTCTGCTTCCCCACTCTTGGCCAGCATCCTCTATTTAAGCATTTTTGCGAGAGGATGAGTAACGGACCACAGTTGCTATCTTCTTTATTATCGTTACAACCATATGCTAAACTGAATCATGCCATCTTGCCAAGTCACGGCCCAAGCGTTATGTTACCACGATGTTCCAGATACCCGAAATGTTGCAACCAACTCTACGCACATGTGCCAACTCACAACACGTTGTAATGACTTGCAACTGGGCTATGCCACGTAACGTAACCGTTTGATGTCACCACCAACTTTGCAGCATATAAAGGTTGTGGCATATAAAGACTTCGCCATATACTCGATCCGCTGTCGTAGCATACAAATGTCGCAGCATATGAGGACTTCCCCAAAACATGCAATGTTCAACTTGACAGTTCGCAAGCTGCGTAACCCATACATAATTGCGCACCATGCGATGAGTTGCGCACCATCTGTGTAGCGTGCGATAACCGCGCGACTCATGCGCAAACCGTGTTGCGCGGCCTGCGGCGATAACTGTGCATCAAGCTATATCTGCACGGGCTATGCATATAATGTTCAGTGTATGAGTTAAAACCATAGATTAATAACTATTGTACCATATTGGATCAGTGTAAATTAAAGATGAATAATCCTCCAGATCAATTATTCTTAAATATTTTCATATTATATGCAACCAAGCATATATGGAGCAAACATGGCAACAATCTTTTCATTTACATAAATTTTTATTTATAATCTTATTTAGACAAATACCCATATTGCTAAATAAAAAACAAAAGGGCTTTAGTCATTGAGGCATTTAATCAGACATTTTACATGCATGAAAACTACAACCATTGAGACATTTGTCAAACCTTTAGCATGAATGAGAGATACAACGATTTGGGGATTTAATAAAACCCTTTGAATGCATCTAAGTTATAACCATTAAGGCATCTAATCAATACATTAGATGCATGAAATATACAACCATTGAGGAATTTAATAAAAAATATTGTATGTGTAAAATATACAATTATTTAGGTATTTATTCAAACATTTTTCATGCAAGAAGCCTACAACCATTGAGACATTTACTCAAACACTTTGGTGGAAACTAATACAGTTCATTGAGGACTTAAAACAAACATTTGAAACCAAACTAACATAGCTCTCAAAGGAATCAAAACAAAAAAAATTATTCCTATCTACTACCATAGTTTAGTAAGGGGGTTTGGTAATGATTTGCAATATTTCATAGTTAGACATTAGGAAAATCCCCACAAGTTCCATGGATATTTAGAAAATTATCTAGAACGTGAAATTTGATTCTAAACACACTTTTTTCAACACAAATTGGGGTTACATGTTTGTATGATATGGATACCCCCTGAAGTTGATCTGAAACAAAACATAATGGTCTCAACTTGATTTTCTAAAATGCGAAAGAATTCAAAAATATAAAGGATGTTTGGACAATTTGACAAATACATTGCATACTATAAATTTTCCTTTAATATTCAACTAGGGCTACACTGTGCATGCAAAATATCAACTGATAACCACACATGAATATCTTTTATAGTATAGATTTTAGTATGAGAAAATATGGAACTTTGACAATCACTGCAAACTCACCCAAACCTGGTGAATGCAGCACCCAGCAGAATCACTGGGAAAATCCCAGCTAAACCTCAACACCCTCCTATGTGAGTGAACTGCCTAGCTGTACAAAGCTCAATGATCACGCTGCTCACTCCTTCGTCTTCTCAGCAAAATCCTCTTTCTGACTTCCTCTCTCTGTCTGTATCATTAGAGGAAATTTCAACTCAAAATGAGCCTCCTAAGGAAAATTAATAAAATAATAGTTAAAATAATAAAATAATATTTATTAATTTTGGAGAAAGAAAAGAAAAAACTACTTTTTTTGTTCGTATTTTCGACTTATCTCCCAATGTTTTTACTCAAATTTTGAATGGGAATTAAATTCTACATCCAATGAGTACCCACTCGACATACTTTTGATGGGCCCCGCTACCCCAAAAACAAGAAAATACCTGAAAAAATGTGATGATGATGTCATCATCACGTTTTTTCACGTATTTCTTGTTTTTGGGGTAGCGGGGCCTGTCAAAAGTATTCCGAGTGGGTACTCGTTGGATGAGGAATTTAATTCCACATCCAACGAGCTCTCCCAGTCAAAATTTGAGTAAAAACAAAGGGAGATATGTCGAAAATACGAACAAAAAAATTAGTTTTTTTTTATGATAGCTATCCCCAAATTTATATTAAAAAATTGTTTAAGAGGTGCTCCCTTTTTTTTATCTTAAAGCAATTTGATTGGCTAATACATGATGACATGGAATTTGTATTATTTTTGGAAGGCCCATTTTAAATTAAAATTTCCTCTAATGCATGTCTCTGTCAAAATACAAGTGTGTGTCCTCTCCACCAATTGATCTCTCTTTTATAACTTTAGGTAAAGCAAAAACCCTAATTTCACTTTCATTTTAACTAGTGTTTCACTAAAGTTAACAAACAATTTGATCACTTTAGTTATTTTCCAAAGTAAACTTATGAAAAATAATTAAATACAATTGGCTTCCTAATTTAAGTCTTATGGATGCAAGAACACATGCATACAGGAAGACCTTCCTTGTTGTTGCTAGGTTAACACTCCCTCTCAACAAGGAAGGGATTCGATAGCAACCCCAATTTATACCTGAACTTCACAAAACTCTATCTGCAAAGTGCCTTGGTGAAAATGTCTACCACCTACTCATCTATATGTATGTACTCCAACTGAATGGTTCCCCTCTGAACACAATCTCTCAAGAAGCGGAATTTGATGTCTATGCGTTTTCTCCAGTCATGGAACAATGGATTTTCAGATAGCTCGATGCCACTCTGATTGTCACATTGAACTATTGTAGCCTCTATATCACACTCGAACAACCCTGCAAGTAACTTCTTCAGCCACATACCCTCACAAGCATCCATGTTGGATTCCATGTACTCAGCCTCTGCCAAGCTCAATGTAACTCACTTTTGCTTCCCACTGAACCAAGAGACAACCCATGATCCAATGCTGAAACAACAACCTGAAGTACTCTTCTGGTCCTCTACACATCATTCCTAGTTAACGTCTGTGAAACCTGCTAACTGTACACTCCCCCTGCGCTCATAAACTAATCCATACTCCACTATACCTCTGATGTAGCAAAGTATGTGCTTTGCAACCGTCTAATGCACTCTCCGAAGGTCCACCATGAACTGACTCAAAGAGTTGACTGCAAATCTGATGTCTTCTTGAGTGTTGACCAGACACATAAGTGATCTGATAAGCTGATTATATAAGGTAGAATAAAATCCTCCTAGCCCTAATGCATCAATATTCCTCTAGTGGAAAACTAGAGGTAAGGCCATAGGCTTGCGCTCTTCCATCCTAAATCTCTTCAAGATATCTGCTAGATACTTCCCCTGCTCGATGAAGAAGAATCCATGTCTCTACAAAACCTCCAAGCCCAAAAGGTAATGCATCAACCCAAGGTCCTTCATCTCAAACTCCACTGCAAGGTTCGACTTGCAATCTCCAATAATCCTCTCATCTCCTGTCAAGAAGATATTATCCACATATAGGACCAATATGAGAGGCACCTCACCTGTCAAGAAGTACAGGTTGTGGTCATCCTCACTCCGCTAAAATCCCATCTCTTGTAGATAGATGTCAATCGTCGAGTACCATGCTCAAGGTGGATGCTTGAGGCAGATAAAAAACCTGATGCAGTATGCATACATGTGTCTCGCTATTCTCCACATCATACCCCTATGGTTTCTCAATATAAACCTCCTCCTCTATCACTCCATTGAGGAAGGAAGTCTTGATGTCCATCTGATGGACACACCAACCCATCTCAGCTACTAGTGAGATAATGGTCTGAATGGAAGAATACCTGGAAATAGGGGTGAAGGTATCCTTATAATGAATACCATCCTTCTATGAAAGCCCCTTTTCCATGAGGCGTGCCTTGTACTTCTCCATGCTTCGGTCTGTTCCATGCTTCACCTTGTAGATCCATCTAGATCACACCACCTTTTTACCTTGTGGCCTCAGCACAACCTCCCATACCTGGTTTTTCATAATGGAGTCATACTCCTCAACCATAGAATCCTACCACACATCATGTTGTGCAGCCTCCCCAAAGATTGAAGGTTCAGAGTTAATCAAATCTGTCATCAATGCCATATAACTAAGCCTCTTTGGGGGTACACTCTATTTAAAAGATGTCTATGGAGGATCTACTTTCCTGGAATCCTGCATTGTGGACCTAAACCACTTAGGACTTGGCCTAGTGTCAGCCTACTGCAGTTGCTAGATATATGTCTCCTGCTACATCTCATCCTTCAAGTCACATCCTTCAAGTCAATGACTGAAGGATCCTATCTAGCTAACTCCCTCTGACCACCATAACCTGTGATTTGTGTCTATACATGTACCTGTACATCTAGATCCTCCAACTTGACTCCTGACTCCATCTACTGGTAAGTCTAGAGATCTCTGTAAGGCCCTGTCCTCATCGAACTGGACATCCCTTCTCACAATAATCCTCCTACAAGCTGGAATGTAAACTCTATATGAATTTTAAATATCATTGTACCTAATAAGTATCCCCCTCTCTCGAGAAGGATCCAGCTTATTCCTATTGTCAGCATGAACATGACAATAGAAAACACTACCAAATATGTGAAAGTGACTCACATATGGCCTAGTTCCTGTGAAGACCTTCTCTGGTGTCTTCCTCCCCAAGGCTATGTGGGGACACATGTTTTGAATGTATATTGTGGTCCCGTATTCCTTGGCCAAGAGGAATAGTGGTAATCCCTGATCAAATAGCATGGCATTAGCTTTCCCAACCACAGTCATGTTCTTCCACTCTACAGCTCCATTATGCTGTGGGGTATGGGGCACAGTGTGCTCCTTCATCCCCTTAGCCGAACAATACTCCATGAATTCATTGGAAGTGTACTCATCCCCTTTGTGTGTCCTGAATACCCAAATCTTCTTTCCTGTTTGGTTCTCAACAAGAGTCTTGAACTCTTGGAACCTATCAACGACTTTTGACTTGTACTTCAAGAAATAGATCTAGGTTTTCCTAGAATATTCATCAATGAAGGTTATGCAGTAACTGTAATTATTGAACAAATGGATACTCATAGGTCCGCATACATCCCAATGCACGAATTCTAAGGGATCCTTAGACTTGTGCTCACTTTGTGGGAAATCCTTCCTGATGGTCTTCGCCAAAGCACAACCCTTGCAGTGGTTATGCTTTCCCTCCCATACCTGAGGAACTCTAGCGACTCCTTGTCTCAAATGCTTCAGTGCACCATGGTGTAGGTGTTCCATCCTCCTATGCCGCAACTCACCCTAACTGTTTCCGCTACTGTTGACTAGAGCCTTTGTAGGCTCAAAGTGTAATCTGTACACGTTCCCGCTCATTCTTCCAATCACCCAATCGAATATCCTATTTGACCCCTTGGGCCTGATATACACTCTATGGTCATGAAAGTTCACCTCATATCCCTTGTCCTCCATAGTGGAGACTAATATAAGGTTCTTGGTTAGTCCTAGAACATATAACATATCAGCAAAACTGAGAGGTTTTCCATACTCCCTCTCAAATGAAATAGTTCCAACTCCTTGCACCTGATACCGCGTATCATCACTGATCTCAACGTGGATCCCTGTTCCACCCTCCTACAAGTCTCTGAAGAATCTCTTCTTTCCATTCATGTGACTAGATTATCCACTTTCAATGCACCATATCTTGCTCCCTATGGTGATTTCCATCCAATCTATCAAGAAAAACACCTCATCGAAGTTCCTACCAAACTCATCCACCTCTGTAGATTTGGCAATCTCAATGTTACTCTTCTTATTATTTTCTCGAAACTAGGAGGCAAAGTGTCCCTGCTTGTGGAAAATAAAACACTTGACCCTTGAGATGCAATCAAGGTTCTTCTTAACATCCTTATTTGTCTTTTCCTTCCCCTTGCTCTTCCCTGTAAGGGCTAGAGTGTCCTCATCCACAACCTATGGGACACTGCTAGATAAGCCTGATCCTTGACCCATGTGGGTCTCCTCCTAGAAAAGTCATCCCATAGTCTCTGCCAATCAGAGAGCTTCTCACTAGCCACAACACCTTTGACAAAGGTGTCACGTGGCTTAGAGAATCCATTGAGGGATATATGAACTAGCTCCTCATGATCAGTCTTAGAGCCAATAGCTCCAAGCTCATCCCTAATCTGTGTGATCCTTGGGAGATAAGGAACCACTCCTCCCTTGGTCGTCTTGGTGTTGCGCATCCTCTCTTGCAACACTATCCTTCAGTTCTCATTCTTGCTCTGGTATAGACTCTCCAAATCCTTCCACATTTCTAATGTGGTCTTCTTTCCAAAAAGGTGAGGGACTATATGGTCTTTCACTCCATCCATGATAATCACCATGGCTCTAGAATCAATCTTCTTCCAAGATGCTAGATCTGTCGGATCTATTGGTGCAACCTTCGTGGATTCAATGTGCTTCTCTGCATCACTGAAATCAAGGATCCTAGTGATCCTTTCTTTCCATGTAGGAAAGTTCTGAGCACCCTAGAGTCTATCCTTAACTCCCAACTGCATGACCATAGTGAAGTGTACATGTTGTTGGAGAATCCCACCAACAAAGCTTTCTCAACACAGGTTCTCGTTCTGTCGATGCCCTGCAACACAATCTCCTCGAGCACCATCCCAGACAAGTTTTACCCTACCTGGTAACATCTACGGAGCAGACGAGGTCTCACCTGAGGAATTCAAGGGACATCTGTTAGAACCGAGTTTTCGACAGTGGGGAAGGAGGATATGGGGATCTAAAGGCAGGAGATCAAAACTTAATTGGCCCTCATGCAATATCAAAATATCGTAGCATTATTCAGAGGACATCATAGCGCATCAACCATAAATTATAACAACTTAAAACCAATATATCACATTGATGTAGCAGGAAGAGGCTGAATCACATCTATAACATGTCATTTCAACAAAACAAAGACACAACATTACATCAAATGTGTAACAATAGACAAGCATTGAGCCATACGCATCGCATCATATATTAATCTTGCATAAATATGCCACATTACATAATCCTTCTCCAAAACTGGAGACTGCATACATCATAAAGAAACCCAGATAAAATTGCAGTTAAGAGAGGAAAATCACCATAAGACAGATCACACCAGATCATATCCCTTACAATCATGCATGCAATAAAATTGTTCACAATTGCTCACATATGACGCTCTATCTCTATCTCCTTTCTCTGTATCTATGACTTTCCAAAATGGATCTATAAATAGGATTATGCCTTTACATCAAAGGTCCACTAATAACTGACTTCTAACTACTACTGACCTATTGCAATAAAACTTGGTCAAAATAAACATAAAAAATTCAAAAACAGCTATGTTCCTGCTTATCGTGCCAATATTACCTTGCACGGTACTGCATGAGCTTGCGCAGATGCTATGATGCTTCGCAACTTACTTGATCCAAGCCCCTTGCAAACACCTATATCTGGAAGTCTAGTTTTATGTCTTCCTATAGATCTGCCCCTAATCTATCACTTTTCTTACAAATCTGTCAGCTTTAGCTAGCCAGAGATCTGATACCATGTAAATTTTCCTTTAATATTCAACTAGGGATAAACAGTGCATGCAAAATATCAACCGATAACCACACATGAATATCTTTTACAGTATGCATCGAAATATAAAACTGGGAAATAAATCACAACATCACATCACAATATTGACACTTTTATTTTGGGTAAGGAAACCCTGATAAAAACCCAATATGGGAAAATCGGTGCAACAGTTAGATATAGATTTTATTATGAGAAAATATGGAACTTTTACAATCACTACAAATTCCCTCAAACCTGGTGAATGCAGCACCCGACAGAATCACTAGGAAAATCCAAGCTAAATGTCAACACCCTCTTGTGTGAGTGTATGGATGAGGTGTATGAGGCTCACTGATCTCGCTGCTCGCTCCTCTGTCTTCTCAGCTAAATCCTTTTTCTCACTTTCTCTCCATGTGTCTATCATGTCTTTGTCGAAATACAAGTGTGTGTCCTCTCCACCAATTGATCTCTCTTTTATAACTTTAGGTAAAGCAAAAACCCTAATTTCACTTTCACTTTAACTAGTGGTAGAGCAAAAACCCTAATTTCACTTTAACTAGTGTTTCACTAAAGTTAATAAACAATTAGATCACTTTAATTATTTTCCAAAGTAAAATTAGGAAAAATAATTAAATACAATTGGCTTCCTAATTTAAGTCTTCAGCATGCAAGAACACATGCATGCATGAAGACCTTCCTTGTTGCTGCTAGTTTAACACATACAAGGTAGTAATTATAGCCATAGATAACACTACCAACTGGAATTTGTTTTTGCTTCTTTCAAGGAGAAATCTATAGAATGAAAAAAAGAATAGTAGGAAGGAGAAAATTTAGCTCCAATAGTAGATCTATTTCCTTCAATCCTTGAATAAAAAGTTTACTCCCAAAAATGTCATGAAAATTGGATAGTTACCTTAAATGTTAGCAAAAATGAAATGTACCAAATACTCCATAATTAACCACATATTTATAATGTTTTTATGTAGCAAGTCACACCAATTCTTAAGGAAATCATCAATTGTTTCAATATATGAATAACAAAAATCATCAAATTGAACAAACTGAAAAATTATAAGTGAATCTCAGTTGAATTGCTCTCTCTATCTCTATCTAGAACAAATCCACTTGCCAACTCCAAACACTAAGAAATTTTCCACCCAGCCTTATCTAGGGAGAACTCCCCCTAAAACCTATGAGCTCAAACTACCCAATGCAATAGTAGAAAGATCACATGCAATATTAGGAAGATATTTTATTCTTCCTCTCATTATTAGTTGAGTCTAAATCCATTAATCCATGTCCGTGTGTGGAAGCAGAAAGACATACAAGGAATTTTGGGATTACTATCACACAGAGAAAGCCGTGGATACTTGTTGTTGATAGGCGCCTCGCACCACCAAGTTAAGAAATCATTTGAAGAAATCCATTCCTTCCATTCTTTGGAGACGATTCGATACCTATACAATAATTCGACTCGAAGCCAAGATAATATCTTCATTTGTAAATCCTTCGGCAATTCGTTCCATAATTCAGAAACAAGATATGATGCTTCCATTTCCATATCTTTAACGTAATGGAGTAATAAAAAGATGAAGAAAACAAATGTCAACCAGCCAATAAAGAAACGAACATTGGCTATGTAAAGACCAATTGAGTGTTTTATTAAGGTCACCGCACCAATTTATAATGGTATAGTTTGGAAATAGTTTATTTTTTAAGGCACAATTTCCATAAAATCGGGTTGGAATTTTTTTTGGGCACAATTTCCATAAAATGTAGTTGGAATTTAGAAAAAAAGTTCTATGTTAAAATGGGTAAGTTTTGAAATTTTGGGTAAAAAAGAATGTTTAAGGGTGCTAAATCTATTTTTACTATGAAAATTGGGATTAAAACATAGTTGTATTCTAATTTTTAAAATTAAAAAATGACTTATTTTGGAAAAGAAATGGGTCTCTAATCTAAATTTTGGAATTATATTAAGTCATCATTTACAAATTTGTATTGTGTTTGAGAAATTTCCTTTTTATAAAATTAGAAAATAATTAAAAAAATGAAAACCAACATAATAGGTTGATGGTATGTTGTTGGAATTGTTTTTTTTAAATATATATTTGTGTGGTAAAAATAATTTCATGGTGTATATATTTTCAACCATATCGTCACAAGGGTCATTTTTTATTAAAAAAATGTGAAAGGAGTACTATAAAGCATTGTAAATGACAGAGTTTTTGGGTATTTTTCCATAGAAAAAGGAGGAAAAGCCAAACAAGAACCATAATCACACCATAATAGAACAAAAATGGACGAGAGCCTCTTTAGAACAATTAAAACTAGAAATAATTAAAACTAACAATGAAATGCATATATATATATATATATATATATCTTAAATAAGAAATTAGAAAAAAAATATTTTATAAAAAATTGTCTTCAAGTCTGAGAAATGGAAGATGTGGAAGATGTGTAAGAAGACATTTTTGTGCCTAGAGGGGTTGTACAACCCACTATAGGAGATGATGTCGTAATGTTCTTTCCTAACAAAATAAAAATTAAAAATTAAAATTTTAATTATCCACCAAAATAAATGTCCTCAAGAAAACACAACCTAATATGGGGGTGATGTTGTAATGTTCCTACCTAACAAAACAATAAAAAATAAAAAATTTAATTATGGGCCAAAAAAATTGCAGTCCACAAAAACAACCCAATATGGGTAAGATAATGCAATGTTCCTACCTAGCAAAATCATAAAAAAAAAATTAATTATCGAACCATGTGCAAGGCCTTCTAAACAACTCATGGTTTTATTGTACATGGTTGAGGAGGACATTGCAAATGGTTTTCAAACCATGTGTAAGGTCTCCTAAACAACCCATGGTTTCATTTTACATGGTTTAGGAGGGCCTTGCAAATGGTTTTAAATGTCCTCAAGAAAACACAACCTAATATGGGGGTGATGTTGTAATGTTCCTACCTAACAAAACAATAAAAAATAAAAAATTTAATTATGGGCCAAAAAAATTGCAGTCCACAAAAACAACCCAATATGGGTAAAATAATGTAATGTTTCTACCTAGCAAAACCATAAAAAATAAAAAATAAAAAATTATCGAACCATGTGCAAGGTCTTATAAACAACTTATTGTTTGATTGTACATGGTTTAAGAGGACATTGCAAATGGTTTTCAAACCATGTGCAAGGTCTCCTAAACACCCTATGGTTTCATTTTACATGGTTTAGGAGGGCCTTGCAAATGGTTTTAAAACCATGTGCAAGGCCTCCTACACAACACATGGTTTTATTGTATATGG
The DNA here is from genome assembly GCA_001517045.1 of Pseudotsuga menziesii. Lineage (NCBI taxonomy): Eukaryota > Viridiplantae > Streptophyta > Pinopsida > Pinales > Pinaceae > Pseudotsuga > Pseudotsuga menziesii. Next base: position 470,439 of record LPNX010123992.1, read on the forward strand.
TTTAGGAGGTCCTTGCACATGGTTTTAAAACTATGTGTAAGGACCTCCTAAACAACCCATGGCTTTAATAACTTTAAAATCCTTTTCAATCCTAAATCAATAGATTTTATCCCTTTCAGTGCGTGATAAAACCTAGGATTTGGATCTAGGCTAGTTTACACTATTATAAAATATAACTAAGTTGAGCCTATATATCTTGTAATATTGCTTAGATTTCACATACAACTCTTTTGCATGTATAAAAAAAAAAAACAAATGTTTCTCCATAATAAGATCTCTATATACTATAATAACACTACATTTACATTTAACTACAAATGAATATGACAATAGTGCTCTAAATATTTTGCTTAGAGAATTGTACAATCAATAAAGAGAAATAAAAAATATTGTCTTTAAAACATAACATTACTCAAATCTTTCATTACACTCCTCACTAGAATAATGCTAGATAATTTCAAAGCAAAAAAACTCAAGTGTCATTTTCTTTTTACAAAAGATTTGAGAGAATTAGAGAATGAGGAGCACACAAGGCAGATGTTGTTGCTTATTCCATTAGGTATTTGGGTAGTTAGACATAGATATGATCATTACACAATTAAATGGATACTAGGTAGATTTGAGTATCAATAAATAACAAATATTTTTCCTATAATCATCTTGAATGATTAATAGACTTATCTAGATAAGAGATACATAGTTACCCTCCATAAAGGGGAATATTCCTAATCATCATAGACACACCTAGTTGAGATCACAATTGGTATGTACATAGCCAATGTGGATGAATGACTAAAATATCATAAGCAACTAGAGAACATTCATAATTGGTAGCTATGGAGTAGGGTTTGAGACTTAAATATCATCAATTCGAAATCAAAATTCTCCAATAATAGAAAGACTTTGCATGGATTAGGTGAAGTGAATCTACACAAATTTCTTTTATAGGCACCAAATTCTAAAAATAGTATAAAAATAGAAAGAAGGAGTAATCCAATGCTTGGATGAAGTAGAGAGATGAATAAGAGTCCTCTTTGTAAGTGGAACCTCTTTAGAAATATATCAAATGATAAGACAAAATTAAATGATCATAAAACTAGGTCTCCTTGGTGTATATATAGAGGAGACTAAGGATACAATTACAATTATATCCAACCATGAAATTATAATTAAGGTCATATCGATCATTAAAGACAATAATAATATAATAATAGAAATGTAATATCATAATATGTATGGTTTAACATGCCCCTCCCCTTCAAACAAGTGTTGTCCTAAACACTTGATTTACTTTGGATGTTTTTCATTAAGAAATAATCTTCTCATGTCGCCTCTTATATTGGAATGTTCTTCCACTTGATGAGGTGCTCAATAATTGCTCGATTAGCAATTGGTTGATCCTTATGTCGAGGATTATTTCAAATTCTAGTATCGGTTTCTCTTCTTTATCAATCTCTAATAAAATTGTTGTTAATTTTATTGTAACTTCGAAAGATATTCCAAGTAATATTGTATTCCTCCACAATATTCCTATAACTATCTATTACAATTAAAGCTTAATCTACTAATGGGAAGATTCCATGTTTATAGGAATTCGATAACCCTCTAAAAAGATGTTTCTAAGTAACTTCTGGAAACAAACTAAAAACCACAATTCAAAGGATGTTGAGCTAGAATCATGTTTCGAACCTTTCCATGTGACAAATTCAACTCATAAAATCCATAAAAATTATTATGCGTGCTAAACATTGTCTAATCAAAACTGCTACTACAGGACGTTCTGTTGCTACTATATGTGTTACTGCAAGATACGTTAATGCAAGATCAAAATTATAACTGCAAACACAATTATGTGTCTCCCAAACATAACTTCATCATTCTATGCAAATTAAAATATCTTTAAATTGTTTCAAAAGAGATAAAATAAGGCCAAATATGAACATTATTGATACGTGTGAGGCTTGAGACTTTGACGGTTGTTTAGGTGACATGAATGGGATAAAAACACTGGAAACAAGAGAAGTAAGAAGTTTAATAGTCTAATAAAACAAGTCTTTCAAGGTGGAAAAAATGGTAAAAATGGGCTCTACAATATTTCGAATATCTAGGCCTATAGATAATCAATGAGCATGAAGAGGAGTTCTCAGTCTTTGAATGGAACCCTATATTCTTAAGACATGCTTGTAATTCCAACAACTTAGAATTTGTAGAAAAAGTAATGAGAGTGGCTTATAGGATAATACATGGAATTGATCTTGCTATAATTACCAAGGAGGGTAAGGAATTATTGCACTTCAGTCCAAATACAAGAGTAGGATATTGGTTCCTCTTTGAAGAACACAGGGTGCTAAGGACGAAGGAGTATTTTGGGAAAAAAAAATGAGGGTGGGGAGGGAGGAGTTGAAGAAGAAGAGGAAGAGGGAGGGTAAATGATTTATGTTTGTCCTATAAAACACATATAAATGCCAGTTGATCCTCCATTTCATGAAAATAAGAATAAATAGCTTCAATACATATTCCCAAGCAAGCAATCTAAACAACATAACAAAGAGAAAATAAGACTTGCAACTATATTAAATGTCTCTATGAGCTGCACCACAATTTAAGGCATTAGACCTTATTACATTAATTTTATATCTATAATTTAGACTTCATACTTTACGAATAGGCAACTTTTTCCTTATCAATATATGTCATAAGCAAAGCAAACAAGTAAAACTGGCACATCTGGCTTAATGTTCACAGTACAATTTAAAGATGAGCTCTTCCATGGCATTTCATGTAAATCCACCTTTGACTATTAAAGACTATGTCTAAACTCCATCAAAGATCCAAACAACAAAACATGAAAGACCAAAGTAGAATAACATGAAATACCATTAGCAAGAAAGTAATAATATTCTCCATGTTGTAAAGGATAGCCTTAATACTATAAAAAATCCAATGAAGCAACAAAGCTTGTCAGCATTGAATATAGCACCAATTGTCTGAATGAGATTGAGTTTATAATATATATGAAAATCCCACACAAGAAAGAATCATCAAAAGGTAAAGGCAAATAAAACCAGCCCAGAAATACTCTCCAGCATAGAAGACATGTCCGAAAACAAGGAAAAGGAGTGAAATGGCAATAAACTCTTGGTGATTCTAAAGAAGAAAAACAATAAGTACAACATTAGGACATTGGTTCCTCTTTGAAGAACATGCGGTGCTAAAGATCTATGAATTTGAAGGTGAACCATATAATTTTCATACCTTTATCACAATCAAGAGTAGCACCTTCAAGAGAAAGCAATGCCAAAGTGTTGAAATCAGCAAAACCCCAGCACCGAAGACTGAAGATCATATTAGACTATTACACGTATCACATGGGATGAAATGGATTGATGAATTAGTATGAAATCAGAGAGCATTGGAATTTTATCATTTATGCCCCTTTTATTGGAAACAGACATCCTCTGCTTCTCAAACAATGAACACTATCTCCCCATGCTTGAACACCATAATTTTTTGAGGGGAATCTAAGGAGCCATATCGTTTCTTAAATTTTTCCACACAATCAGCATCTAGAATTACAATTGTCTTGTTTCCTGGTAAAGATATGGTTTGCTAATCACATATCAACTACATACCTATGTTGGGTTCCGCCAATAACCATTACCTACTCTTCAAATAAACTGCAAGATTCGTATAGTACTTCTGATGAATATCCTTCCTACAAATCAGTTGTGCTTCCCTTCTATTCACCTTTGAAAAATATGACATAATGTAGTGATATGTGAAAAATATGGTTAATCTATGTAATGGGAACAACTTCAATTCATGGATAAATGTAGTTTTGATATTTAAGCACCTAGTTGTGCTTCTCTACTGCTGTTACCAAAGGTCCTCTTGTGCATTCAAAGACGAGGATCAGCACAAAACGGTTGTTGTCTGCCCCTGGTGGCACACTAATTATTCTAGTGTATGCATATAGGGAAATGGAAATAGCCACAAAAGGCTTCTCCGATAAAGAACGACTGGGTATAGGAGGTTTCAGAACAGTATATTTAGGAAAGCTGCTAGGAAAAAGTGTTGTTGCAATGAAGAAGATAAGGCATAGAGATACGAAAGGAATGGAACAAGTTCTAAACGAAACTAGTCTTTTGTCAAGTGTAGATCACCCAAATTTGGTTAGACTATTAGGATGCTACCTCAAGAAAGGAGAACCTATTATTGTCTACGAATTTATGCCCAATGGCACACTTTCTTAGCATTTAAAAAAGGAAAAAGGTAAAGGTCTTTCATGGAGGACAAGGGTAACAATAGTGGCAGAAAATTCCCATGCTCTTGCTTACCTTCATTCATCCATAAATCCTCCAATTTATCACAGGGATGTAGAATCAAGCAACATTCTGCTTGATTATGGTTTCAATGCCAAGGTTGCGGATTTCAGGCTGTGTAGGCTTGTTCTAACATAATCCTCTCACATTTCCACTGCGCCTCAGGGCACCCCTGGGTATCTAGATCCTCAGTATCATGAGAATTTCCAACTTACTGATAAGAGTGATCTTTACAGCTTCGGGGTGGTGTTGGTAGAGATCATAACTGCACTGCAAGTAGTGGATTTCTCTCGTAAGGATAGGGATATCAATCTAACATTCCTCGCAGTAAAAAAAATTGGTGGAGGATGCATTGATGAAATCATTAATTCCTTCCTAGAAGTTGACAAAGATACACAGGTCAAAGTAGTTGTTCACTAAGTTACTAAACTTGGATTCAGATGTTTATCATTTGATAGAGACGCTAGACCTACCATGGTTGAGGTCGCACAAGAGTTGGACTTCATTGCATACAATAAATCCAACATGGATTCCAGTGATAGCATAGGTACAAGCATTAATATTGACACTTATGACTCAAGTTCCAGTGAACATAAGAACATTTCAGGAGTAGTTGTCCAGTATTCATGGTCCAGCAGTCAGAGCTCTAGCTAAGCAATTAACTATATAGTATGTGTTCACTTACAGACTGCACCTACAGCCATTAGGTGCACATTTACCATCACTTACAACCATTAGTAGATTTTTTAATGAGTAATTGTAGGTGTATTGTTTACAGAGTATTAAAAGTTTGGAACAGACATGTCTCGTGAATGGGAAGAGCTTGGTGGTATTAAGCAAAATTATAAGGTGCATTTTAATTTTGGCATAACAAAGTGAGTTCATTCAGCTAACAATAGAATTTGACTAATTTCCCCTCGTTGAGAATTGCAAATCTAGTGCAAACAACTAAACAAGTCTAAACAGAGAACATAAGCATAGCCCCAGTGTGAACAAAGTAGTCTAGTCTAGTATAGCCCCAGTGTGAACGGAGTAATCCAGCCATTAGATGCACATTGACCATCACTTACAGCCATTAGTATATTTTTTAATGAGTAATTGTAGGTGTATTGTTTACAGAGTGTTAAAAGTTTGGAATAGACGTGTCTCGTCAATGGCGAGAGCTTGGTGGTATTATCTTGAAGCTGGTATATGGTAGAATACCTGAGATGTGTGTTCAACCGTTGTGAGCCGAAACTGAGAACTATTGAAGAGCAGCACCTTCAAGAGCAAGCAATGCCAAAGCCTTGAATCATGGACATAACCCCTGCAGCTTCATGTCATGATTTTAACATTCACATTAGAAAATCACATTCAATGGGGTCGAAGCCGAGCTCATAGCGGTAAACGTTTGGTTCGAAGCAGAGCTCACAGCGTTGAAGGTTGCAGAGTATTGTTGGAGGGGATGGATGCAGAGCGGGAGGATTGATTAGTCACTAACCCACGCAGTGGTGGATTAATTGCTCAGGATATGGACATGGTGACAAGTGTGTCCAGGAAAACATCGATCATGTTCAAAAGAAGATTTGGGAGGGACCCATTCCTGGATGGATGTGGTGAACTCCGAAGGACACGAGGAGTTAACGGTGTGGGTAGACGGAGTATTCTAACGCCGGGAGAAATCATCAACCCACTAAACTACTCTGGGTCGTAAATGTCCATAATTGGTTTTTCCAATCCATTTGCATCTGGCAGCGAATACCCAACGGCCACCACTTTGTATGTAGTCTCTGATCTCCAATGATTGTTCTCATCAACCATGATGCATTCACCGAACAAGTCTATGGATGACTCAGGAATTTCGACGAAATTTTGTGTATAAGGATTGCAGACCCTCAGCGGTCGATCGATGTAGGGGTATACCAGATAGAGTCCTCCCTCTGAGCATGAGCAATATATACCCAAATCACTTCTACAGGTTTGCGGTATCCAATCGTGCACGAAATAAAGGGTGATTAAGTAAAACTTGTATTTTTTTGTTTAAATCTTAACAGATAACAGAAATGAACAAGCCAATGTGGAAAACCAACCCTCTAATAACCCAGAACCTAACCCAAACATGAACCCAAACCCAAACCCAAACCTGGAGGGGGAACAAGATCGAAACTCATAGCTTATTGCACGTTTGGCATCATTGAGGTGCCTTAGCTCATCTATTAGAGGGGGGGATCAAGCTGAGATAGTATTTAGTCGATGCATTGGACACAATAACAAACACAATTGCCAATACCCAAGGAGCTCTGTACAACATTATCTTGTAGAGAGAATCCAGGAGACAACACTAATCCGATGGATTGAGTTATAAAGACATTAAAAAACTTAAAATTACAAAAGAACAATTATTTTCATTATTGTGGGACCCCAGCACCCGATTGGTTCCACCCACCAGTCAAGCACATATTTCCATAGACTGGTGCATTGAACCAAATATAAAGGCCAATTGGATGGATCATTGGTATATGGTCTTCAATGAAGACCCTCATGGGAATAAGGACATCCCATTTTATTTCATTAGGAAGTTGTATGCAGAACTCATCCTAGAGAAACATGTTAACTACTTCAATATCTTAGGCTTCCAGTGTGTTGGTCATGGGATACCCCAAGATAGGGAATGGGCCAGGATGGATCCTAACCATGTGCCACACCCTCCATAGACCCCAAAACTCCCTCAGCTATATCCTCCTGCGGGTCCTGTGATTGAGGATACAGAAGAGGCATTATTTGACTTGGCAGATACATTGCTTCAGCATGGGACCGATGTCCAAGGTAGTGTAGACCAAGGGGATGGAACTTCAAAGGCTGGCCCATCTATATACCACATAGGATATGCAAATCATTCAAAGCATCGTGTTACTCTACACCCTTGCACATCGCATGGAGGCATATGTTGTGGCCCTGCTTCAGACTTCCGGAACGATGGATTACTTCGATTTGTAAGTAGAACTCATTATTTTCATATTATATTTTATTTCATATCACAATTTTCAACTCTTTGGAAATTTATTTCTATTTAATTATGTGAACAAATATACATCTGGTGTCCCATGGCACACCAGAGTCGCATAGTCCACCAATCAATATTGAGAACATTGATGTGGCTGTCAATATTGCATATGGGTTTGGTTCTTCACCAATAGGGGTAAGAACTATACTTGTTAATTTGTCAACTTTATTTACATATTTATAGTAGAGATTGTAACATTCAATGTATCTTAATTTTTATACAACATGTTTTATGCAGGGTGATCAGGATGAGTACATTGAATCTCAGCCTATTCCCTCTCATGCAAGGGTAGATTCCCAAACACAGGTATTATTTTAAATATGCTTTTACTTATGTTTCGCTTTCTTTTGAAAAATCATTTTGTGTCCATCATGTATATGTCTCGTTTTCTTTGTATTATCTGAAATTCACAACTATTACATTATGCAGGGAACCATTGAGCCATTGGTGCTTGAAGATCACCAATGCGAGGTTGTTGCCGACCCACCTCTTCCCCCCTGCTAGGTACATGTATGTTTCGCTTTCTTTGAAAACATCATTTTTCGTCCATGTAGTATATATGTCTAAGATTCTTTTTATTATATGAATTTGATATATGTTATTTTATGCAGGATTCTATTGAGGCACCAGTGCTTGAAGAGCACCAGATGGATGACCCACCTATCATGAGCCAACATGTACGTTTATGTATCGCTTTCTTTTAATTGTGATTTTAATGATTCAACATGTACTTTTTTAATTTTTTGAAATTGTCTAATTGTATCTTTATCCTTTTGTATGTAGGAATGTGAGTTTGATAAATATGTCTAAAAAGAGAGCTTATTCTCTAGTACAAGTAGAAGTCCCTTTTTCTCGTTGCTATTTAATCGATCCACTGATTACACACCTCCTCTGACAAGGCAGCAGGTAAGTTTATGTATCGATTGTACGTTTATGTATGGCTTTCCTTGATTTGGTTCTTTCTCTTTGTATGTTTTTTATGGTTTATGTATCGCTTTGACATATGTTACTTTATGCAGGAAACTATTAAGATAGTGGTGCTTGAAGAACACCAAAGAGAGGTTGTTGTCAACCCACTTCTTCCCCCTAGCCAAGTAAATGTATGTTTCGCTTTCTTTGGTAACATCATTTTCCATCCATGTAGTATATATGTCTCTAATTCACTATTTTATCTGAAATTGACATATGTGTTACTTTACACAGGCCCCTAGTGAGGCACCGGTGCTTGAAGAGCACCAAATCAGTGACCCACCTCTGACAAGCCAGCAAGTACCCACATTCCCTTACCTCTACACTAAAATCATACCATACTAATGTACAATAACATACCATAACTTAACATACTAACATCATACCATACTAACATACCATACCATTGTAATATACCATACATTAACATCATAACACTAAGTCATGCATGGATGTGTAATATATACCATATCATACCCTACAATACCCTATCACATATGCAATTTAGTGCTCACTCAATATATGCAATTTACATTTCTCTATGCTTATGAAGATGATGATGAACAATGATGGTGATGATGAGGAGAATGATGACTATGATGATGATGATGATGACCATGATGATGATGATGATGATGATGAAGACGATGATGATGAGGAGGAGGATGAGGGTGAGGATTATGATGATGATGATGATGAGGATTGTGACGATGATAGGGATGAGGGTGACGATGAAGATGATGATGAACAATGATGGTGATGATGAGGAGGATGATGACTGTGATGATGATGATGAGGATGATGATGATGATGATGATGACCATGATGATGATGACGAGGATGAGGATGAGGGTGATGATGAGGAGGAGGAGGAGGATGATGATGACGATGATGATGATGATGAAGATGGTGATGATGATGAGGATGAGGGTGACGATGAAGATGATGATGAACAATGATGGTGATGATGAGGATGATGATGACTATGATGATGATGATGAGGATGA
>LPNX010123992.1:491801-536801 GCA_001517045.1 Pseudotsuga menziesii
GATTGTGATAAAGGTATGAAATTTATATGGTTCACCTTCAAATTCATAGATCCTTAGCACTGTGTGTTCTTCAAAGAGGAACCAATATCCTACTGTTGTACTTATTGGTTTTATTCTTTAGAATCACCAGGAGTTTATTGCAATTTCGCTCATTTTCCTTGTTTTTGGACATGTCTTCTATGTTGGAGAGTATTTTTGGGCTGGTTTTGTTTACCTTTAACTTTTGATGATTCTTGCTTGTGTGGGAGTTGCATATATATTATAAACCCAATCTGATTCAGACAGTTGGTGCTGTATTCAATACTGACAAGGTTTGTTCGTTCATTGGATTTTGTATAGTATTAAGGCTGTCCTTTACAACCTAGAGAATATTATTACTTTCTTGATAATGGTCTTTCATGTTTTGCTTCTTTGGTCTTTCATGTTTTGCTATTTGGATCTTTGATGGAGTTTAGACGTAGTCTTTAATAGTCAAAGGTGGATTTACATGAAATGCCATGGAAGAGCTCATCTTTGCAACTATATTTTAAATTGTACTATGAACATTAAGCCAGATGTGTCAGTTTTACCTGTTTGCTTTGCTTATGACGTATATTGATAAGGAACAAGTTGCCTATTCGTAAAGTATGAAGTCTAAATGATAGATATAAAATTAGTGTAATAAGATCTAATGCCTTAACTTGTGGTGTGGCTCGTAGAGACATTTAATATAGTTGCAAGTCTTATCTTCTCTTTGTTATGTTGTTTAGATTGCTTGCTTGGGAATATGTATTGAAGCTAGTTATTCTTATTTTCATGAAATGGAGGATCAACTGGCATTTACGTGTGTTTTACAGGACAAACATAAATCATTTACCCTCCCTCTTCCTCTTCTTCTTCCACTCCTCCCTCCCCACCCTCCTCTTTTTCTTTTTCCCCAAATACTCCTTCCTCCTTAGCATCATGTGTTCTTCAAAGAGGAACCAATATCCTACTCTTGTATTTGGACTGAAGTGCAATAATTCCTTACCCTCCTTGGTAATTCTAGCAAGATCAATTCCATGTATTATCTTATAATCCACTCTCATTACTTTTTCTATGAATTCTGAGTGATTGGAATTATAAGCATGTCTTAATAATATAGGGTTCCATTCAAAGACCGAGAACTCCTCTCCATGCTCATTGATTATCTCTAGGCCTAGATATTCAAAATATTGTAGAGCCCAATTTTACCATTTCTCCCACCTTGAAAGACTTGGTTTATTAGACTATTAACCTTCTTACTTCTCTTGTTTCCAGTGCTTTTATCCCATTCATGTCACCTAAACAACCGTCAAAGTCTCAAGCCTCACAGGTATCAATAATGCTCATATTTTGCCTTATTTTATCTCTTTTGAAACAATTTAAAGATGTTTTAATTTGCATAGAATGATGAAGTTATGTTTTGAAGACACATAATTGTGTTTGCAGTTATAATTTTGATCTTGCATTAACGTATCTTGCAGTAACACATATAGTAGCAACATAACGTCCTGTAGCAGTAGGTTTGATTAGATAATGTTTAGCACGCATAATAAATTTTATGGAGTTTATGAGTTGCGTTTGTCACATGGAAAGGTTCGAAACATGATTCTAGCTCAACATCCTTTGAATTGTGGTTTTTAGTTTGTTTCCAGAAGTTACTTAGAAACATCTTTTTAGAGGGTTATCGAATTCCTATAAACATGGAATCTTCCCATTAGTAGATTAAGCTTGAATTGTAATAGATAGTTATAGGAATATTGCTAAGTTACCGAGTTGCTGTTGACACACAGACTAGTTCTTTTTTGCCCCTTTCTTTTCTTGGAATTTCAATTTACTATGTTTTTATTCAAACGATTTAATTGTATTCAAATTCTATTGAATCTCTTGGGATTCCTTATGTAAATACTGTAAAAGATCTATATTCATTGTAGATTCCTCATATACCTTTTCTTCTAAAGTGTCAAGATGCCTTTCAACATACTAAGTCCAATTAAGCATATAATTCATTTTTTTGGTTGTATTAGACTGCTTTATGGTAGATGTTGCAAAATGTTCTAAAATGAAAGAGAAATCAATCCTACTTTGAGATACTTTGTCTACATTATGCTTTCTTGTGACATTTTTAAGGAATTTGATTTAATTGTTTAATTACAATCTCATCAAAAATTGTTTGTGTTTGTTTTTGTCTTTCCGGGTTATTCAAAAGGAGAACATACACGATGGTGAATAAATGGACATTGTGCATTGATGTGTCATGTCACCCCAATCCAGGATGAGCAACCATGGCTTATTTCATAGTCAACAATGCTTCTAATGAGGTTTTCAAATAAAGTGGGATATATCTGCTAGGACAACAAACAATGAAGCATACTATATTGCACTTATTGGAGGGCTAAAAGCATCCCAAAACTATGGTGCAAATGACATTTCGGTCTTCACCAACTCAGAACTTGTGTGTAATCATATGAAAGGGGAGTATGAAGTTCAAAAAGTCAATTTAAAACCCCTCTATAAAGAGGCAAAAAACAATTTTGTTCAATTTCAATCATTTATGATAAATCACCACTCAGATATTAAAAGGATGTTGAGTGGTCTATTGTCCGGGACGATGTCTACTTTAGGAGAGAGTGTGAAAGATAAAGTGGTGTCAAAGTCTATTCCATCAAAATATGTTGCCAGACATTGTTACAGCTCTGGAATATGTTGACACTGAGAGGGGGGGTGAATCAGTGTGAAGCCAATTTTAAAACCTTTCTTAGCTTATCACGGTTAGCTACCAAATCATCAATGCATTACTCTACCATACTCATTTCATAAACATCATTCACAAAGCATAAGCATTTCATTCATAAGAATCATAACACAGAAGAACACCACACCATATAAATTTGTAATCTTTTTATATTATTTTGGTCCGGCTACAACCGTTAGGTAAAATCAGCACCTACTGATACATAGAGCACCTACTCTTAATCCAGGACCCTGCCTGGTTTTATTAGACCCTGCTAAGAAGGGTTTGAGGTATCCTAACCTCAAAAGCAAGTCAAGCTTGCATTTACATTAAAGCTCATTGTTACATTACTTCATCACTTGTTTCTTCAATCTGCTGCTGGTCAATACTGCTGATTAACACTGCTGCAACACACCTGCTCTTCAATACTGCCAAGTTATCAAGGACTGCTCATCTCTGTTGTTGTTGGTCAGCTGCTCATCAACTTCTGGTTCATTTGCTCACTGCTGCTCATGAATCTCTGGTCAATCTCAGCTTGTTAACCTCTGTTGCTCATCCTCTTCACTGCTCATCAATCTTCTTGTTCATCTGCTCATCATCACTACTACTGGTCATAGTCTCACATCAATCACAGCTGCTCAATACACTGCTGAGTCATCAAGGTATGTTCAATGAACTGCTGCTGCCATCACCTTGTCATGTCTTGATTCTTTGTAAATGTGTTGTCACTTAGACCATTGAACTATGTATACACTTCTGAATCATTACTACTACTGCTGTATGTGACTAGGGAAACATAGGACACAAAAAGATTACTTATAGTGCATGTCTGCCTAAACAAAACAGTCTCAAATGCTGTGAAAGAATTCAAACTCAGACTGTGGATGAAACTGTGGTCTCTAGGACTGTTCATTCTTCACAGGATTGTATGCTTTATCTATGCATGTTTTATATTGTGGAAACCTTCAAACAATCCTCGAATTCTTCAAGCTCATGGTCAATCTTGGATGTCATTCAAATTCAGAGTTGTGTACTCAAAGCAAGTCCCAAAATTGGACAGTTGTAAAAGATGTCAAGATTGTGTGTGTAGGCAAAACAAACCTGACTTAGTCAATCTGCCTCGGTGCTTTACAATCATCTGAGTTCAGAGTTCACTTTCATTGTGTGCATACATGTAACTAAGATATCATGAACAAACTACTGCTCATCTCTGTCATTGTCCAGCTAGGGAATCACCACTGTTGTCAAAGGTCTGTTAACCAAGTTATAATCACCGTGGAAACATCATGCACATTACTATATTCTCATGTACTACTGTCACTGTACATTCTCTCTGTCAGTTTGTTTTGTCAAGTTAAGACTTTACCAGGCTATAATTGACATATACATACCATCATTAGAATAGGATGACAATCAATTGGATGAACCTTTAACCTTTGCTAAAATCAGCATTCACAAGAGTGACTGAAGTTGACTACTGCTATAGTTGTGACATTTGCAATGTAGTGGGACAAGCTGCTAGATCTCTAAGACTTAGTTCTTGAACCTTCTTCTCATCAGCTCGAAACTGTGCTCTCATAAAACTTGGCACTGTAATATAAGTTTCCCATCAATTCAAACTATATCTCAATGTCTTCAAGGATTTTCACATGCCAATCTCTCCTCAAGTCATCTAGCTTCACTGTCTAGGTCTTGATTATCAACATCAAGTAGTTTGTGTAAAGACACTGGTTCAGTTCACATAGTTGCTACCTCATTGTAGCTGCTATTGTCATGGTCAGCCGAATTCCTGAGACACAAAACTTTACTGTGGCTGCTTCAAACTTTGTATCATCACTGTACATATGCATCACTGTCAACTTCTTCAAGAAATTAGGGCTGTCACAAGATTGCACAAGTGTCTTGCCATGGATGGAAGAGGTATGCCCTTGACCTTTCAACTGACTTAACCTTCAAATGCAGACTGTGTATGATGCTAGGATTGTATGAAGATCTTCATGGCTGTGAAGACTCATTAGCACTGTCAACCTTCAATTTCAAGCCTGAAACTTATGTAGATGACCAAAAATAAATTTGCCCACTTTGTCAATTCTGGTGTTGTATGAGAGCAGCAGACACTTGCTTTGTCACCTTACATACTAGGGTATCAAGTGAGTTATAAACTCATACTTATTTGGATCATGGCAGGAGGACAGAGAGGAATATATCCCTGAAGAATTTAGGTCTGTAGGAAAAGACCTTGATCAACCTACTCCTACTTCTCCCAGTAGAGAACAAGAACCAAAACAAAGGTCTGCACAAAGTTCGGGTCTGGCTTTCAGTCAAATCAGCGAAGGTCAGTTTCTATCACATCACACCCAAATAAAATTTTAGCACTAAAAAAAATTCGGGTATGTACAGCCTGCTGTTTTTTGACTTCATAAACAAAAAGACTGAAAAATTTGGGTATGTACAGCCTGCTGGTTTTTTTTACTTCATAAAAGGACTGAAAAATTCAGGTATGTACAGCCTGCTGTTTTTGACTTCATAAACAAAAAGACTGAAAAATTTGGGTATGTACAGCCTGCTGTTTTTTTGACTTCATAAACAAAAAGACTGAAAAATTCGGGTCTAGACTGCTCCCACGCTGTCCCAAAATTTCCTTTTGCTGCCAACGAGCCTCTGTCAAAAATTGCAGAGCTCTCCCACCGAAAATTTCCACACAAAATGAGCTGCCCCAAAAATTTCCACTGCTCCTGCGGCTGCTTTAGTCCCTAGATCCGAAAATCTCAGAGCTTGTTCGAAAATACACACACCCAAAATGAATTCATGAGATGGTATTTATACTAAAACTCCACATAAAATTTTTGGGCCAACCTTCCATTATTTTGCTGGGACGACTTTCTCCCATATAGATTTATTTATTTAAAACAAATAATGTTTTGAGCCGACATACAAAAATATTTTAATTTTTCTTGTGGAGCCGACTTGCTATTGATCTGGGCCGACTTCACATTTTTTATTTATGGAGCTGACATGCTATATCTCCCCCTTTTTTTTAATTCTGGGCTGACATTGTATGAAAATAAATGTTTTTAATGAGACAAATTCTAGAACCAACAAATGTGGGTCCAATATATTAGGAGCCCTGAGTTCTTCATATGTCCACGACCCTTCAAGGCTTCTTTTTCAAGGCAAGGGCATCCACCACATGCCAGAGACCATATAAGGTCATCAGCATCATCATCTGGGTCTTCAATATCTTCATCAAAGTGGCATCATCGACGACATCAAGTCCATGTTGGCATCAATGACAATTTCACCAACAGAATATGTATATGTTTGTTTGTTATATTTTTTTTAGTGTCTATCATGGTGTGGTTATTTCATTAAAGAAGAAGCCAATATGTGCCTCATCCTGTAATGACATTGGATCGTACAAAATTTTGTTTTTTGGATGATGAGATCTTTTTTGCTCTTTCAATGGGAAAATGTAATGATAGAGAGATCTTGTTATACATCTGATTTCACATGAGTGACAATGGTATTTTGCAATTTGAGGTATTTTGTTATTGAAACATAACTATAAATTCTAAATTCTAACTCAGTTTATCTAGACTTGTCTTTATAGATGTGGTAGTGATAAACTAGAAAAAATGATGTTGTCTTCTACTGTGATAGATCAAATTCTCACTTTCCCACTGAAATTGTAGAGTGACATAAATATTAGATCTATGAACATCAAACTAAAAATTATGACAGTAAGCACAAATCTACAGCATTGAATCACACATTGTTTATTAACACCATAACAAAAAGTTACATAAAACCTAACCACGAAAACAACTCTAGTTCATGTGTTTTATGTTACCTTTAGCTAATTTGGGAATGCTAAACTAAAGTGAGAAAACCAAGCTAAGCTCATGTATGCATAACAACCAACTCCCTCTAGCCTGGGTTACTTATGCCAAGCTACTTTATTTAATAGTTTCTAGCCTGGTTTACTTATGGAACTATGTTGAAGAGGTGAATATTGGATGTAGTTGTCAGCATGATTGTTAGGTCGATTTGTATCTGATTATTGACAGGAAGGCTTAACATCATCTAACTTTGCAGGCTTTGTTAAATGTCACCCCTTTAAATATTGGGATTATGCTTTAAAGTCAGATTTTCTTTCTTCCATTTCAATATTGAGATTCTCATAATTTGATTGTCCTTGAATATTGAGATTCCCCTAATTTGATTTTCCTTGTTTCATTGTTGAAGCTTGTTAATTCTTAATGCATGTATTCCCATGTGCTTCTTAATGCATGTATTCCCCAAGAGAACATGCAGCATTTTCCATTTGAACATCGAAACTCTACTTTCATTTGCATTTTCCATTTGAACATCAAAAGTTTGCTTTCATTAGTACTTCGGGATTTGGCAGTCAACAAATTCCTTAACCTCAACGCAAATCAAGATTGTAATCAATCTTGAGAGGGTTTTGAAGATGGTAATGATTAGAATGAAATTTTATATCAAATACCGTTTGGAAATTTTCAGTTGGTTTTTTTAACATGGCATTTCATGTTTTGAAGTGTTATTTATGTGATAGCCATTTGTTCACTCATAAATCGTCAATTTTTTTGCACCATGAGATTAGTAATAGCTTTCTCTTTTCTATGTTTGTAACATGCAAGGCCTCAGCACCGAATGAGTTGCTAATGCATTTTTATATTGTAATCCAAGAGATATTGTTGATGCTAAAAAGATATGTAACCTTTTCTAAAACAGATTAAAGTAGCACACCACAATTATTATCTTCAACTGTAATGAAACTCATTCATGGTTTTTTATGACATAATTAAGCTATAATTGTTTTCATTCAAGAAAAAATTGTCATGTTTATCCTTTTCACTTGTGAGGGTGTGTGTTCAACCTGAGATGGCTTAAATCATATAGGCTAGATCCTAGGATGGAATCATGCCATCTAGAAGATATTTTGCTTAAAATTTCACTTTACTTTTTAAAATATGACTATTGGCTTAAAATCTGCAATCTGGCACACTTACCACTTTAGTTATTCCCTATTTGAGGGAGTGACTCCATACAAGTATTTCATTATGGATTGAGAGGTGAGGCATTGTGCTAAGGATTTGAATTTGGGGATGGAGGAGGTGGTAGATTTCTCTCAAGACCCTTTAGATGGGTGTATCATCTTTTCCAAAGCCCTTTTTCCACTGCTCACACATTCTTCTTTAGTGTAAGCTGTTAGACATTCACTTGGAGATGATAGAATGAAAAATGTTCCAACTTTTTGATATAGAATCTACCTTGACATGTGGAAGAGGTAGTTGTCTCAAAGCAGCAACACAGGCATTTTTAATTGTGGGCCCCAACATTAGCTATGTCAAGATAAATGCAACAAAAAGCAACAGTCTTAGATTACAGTGGATATTTTAGTTCATAAGTCCCGTCAATGACTGGTATTATGGAAAACACATCAATAAGCATGTTGTGCCAATCTTGTTAAGGAATGCGATGCCTAGTTAGGAGATTGTAGTCTCCCAAAATTACTTCCTAGGTGTAGAAAGTGTGGCAAGGAAAATCAATGTGTTGTTTGAAACATTACTCAATGTAGAGGATTAATTGAATCATTTTATTGTTTAGCAAGAGGAAACATGGAACACAAGGAACAGTGTCAAAGCACAAAAGATAAACCTTTTCATGAGTCTCACCAATGACAATACAAGGGAAAACATAGCAAGAAGAATGTTATGCCAATCTTGATAAAATATTATGCAAATCATGTTAATGAAAATGATCAAATGGGGGCCTGTATTGACCCATATAAGGTTTCCTTGTTAGCATATAAATCATGGAAAAACATTATTAATGTGCTGGTTATTTGATGTAGATGCTACCTAGAAAGCAGAGTGAATGATTTTTTTCATTTATTGATTTTGTTGGGACTTCTCCGACTCAAATGCAATTTACATTTTTCATATAAACACTGCAAGAATTTTATTAATATTTTGTATTACAGGCATTTCTCTAATGAACCAGACCATAAAAACATTAGTTATTAGTCACTATAGTTGGCAGATGCGGATACTGGTGCAAATATGGCAATTATAGAGATTAGACTTTCCAGGTACTACAGGAATTTTATTATTCTTTTATATTAGAGTCATTTCTTGAATTTACCTAACTGTTGAAACCTATTAGTCATAGGTGTCTATGCAGCAGTATACAAACAAAATAGAAAACGTCATGGATAAGAATTTGTGATTGCTCAAACCAAATGAGACTGCATATAAAACATAATGGATAAAAAATTGTGATTGCTCAAATCCAATGAGACTGCATAGGGATCTTGATTCTTGCAATAACACACTCAAGTTCCATAAATAACACACTCGGGATTGATAATATACGTACTGGAAAATGTGCTAGCTACTAAGCACATCATAGGTACCCTTGGTATGGATACCCTACAGAGTCTAGATGCAAATACCCTAGTAAGAATACTATCAGTAAGATGTAATCATCCTTGCCTAGTGCCAGAGAATTCGTCAGTATGCTTATGTTGTAATTCATTATCTTGGCAGTTGTCTGCATAAACATTCCTCCAGTGATCTTTTTTGGCATGGACCTGATTCTAGTGCATGATCTAACATCGATTGTATTATAAACCAATGAACATGTATATCCTTCAGCCATGTAAATGGATAAAAAATGTTCTCGACCTTTAGGTGGACTTTATTATGTTGTTTGTGAGCAATTTATAAGGTTTTTCCATAATACTAGTCGGCGAATGTGTTATGGAAAAGTTATGAGATTCTTCAAGAAAATATATTATCTAGCCTGAGGTTCTGAGTAACTAAAAGGTGTCAATCATAAATGTTGCATTATGAGAAAAACCCACATTGGCTACATGTCATTGGTCCATGTTCCATTCCAATTGTTACTCTCATATGTTTTACAAGTTTCTAGGCATGGTGAAGGGCAGATCTATGAATATTATAGTAATTTTTTTCAAGTAAAGCACTCATGTTTAGAAAGTAGCAAGGCAATAAGTTAACATTCTCCACTCTCTGTGTATGTTGTAATAGACAAGCTTGAGCCAAGAAAAGAAATGCAGTGCAGAATTTGGATTGTGGATCAAGTTTCTTTCCATTATAATGTACCAATCAGTGAACTGGAACCACTTCAAGCCTGAAGATAGCTCTAACAGCCAGAAAAGTAATGTGTTTCATCCAAGCTCGAAACAAAAATTTCAGAACTTTTTCTAGTTAAGTTCTCAATGAGGTTGCCATCCATCAGTAGTAATTTATATTTAGATTTTGTATGAGTTAGAATGCATTGTAGCCTATGGAAATTTTCTAGCAAAGTAACATGATCAATATTGCTTGTGCCTTCTAAAACCGGTATTAGTAAGGGGTATAAAAATATAGTTGGTAAAGAGTCAAGACCTAGTTGAAGTCTTACTACATTTGCAAAATAGGATCACTTCATTTAAAATCTTAAGCCAAAATTTAAGCAAGTATCTGGAAGGGATGATATTTCCATGTTGAATTTCATTGAAACAAGATTATTGTTTTTGGTTGTTTCCCTGATATTTTTTGTTTTGTTTTAAAATGTAAAAACATAGAAATATTAATAGCATAATTATGGCAAGCACAACTTTGAAGCCTTTGCAATTGTTTCCCTAATCCTAAAATTGACCGTGGCAGGTTTACTTATCGGTATCTTGTAACAATGAGAGAGCTCGCTCTCTTGGTGGCATACCAAGTCTTAACAGGCCTCACAGCAATTGCCATAGGTGTCATATCTTTTCCAAGGGGCCAGTAATTCTCTGCCCAATGAAATTGTTTGGCAGCTAAGAAATCTCATAGATCCCAGTGCCTTGAGACTGAAAAAAAGTGAGTGCCCAAAAGGGGGCAGACTTCTAATACATCATGTGACATGTAAATATCTTCAAGGCAGTGCCAAAGGAATTTTTAAAATGAAAAGAAAATGCAAAAATACATCATCAAAAAAATTTAAAATGCATGACATGTAGTATGTACAGGGCCTTGTTGCAGTTTCTAAGACATCTTGAAGAATCCTATTGTGCCATGTTTTCAGTTTGAAAAGATACTGGTTTTTCAAGAGTTCATTTAAAAAAAAACAATACATAACATTAGATGGATATTGCACATGGACAATGAACAAAGACCCATCCTGGTTGGAAAGAGTCGACAAGAAAGTGTCCACTATAAATGGATAAGATGCCATTTTAATATATGAGAAAATTTAATTCACACTCACAAACACAATTCTTTAATTAATAAAATTGTAAAGGAAATCACATTTAATAAGCAATTTAATTTAATTTATAAGAGAATCCATGATGCCATAAATAACTATATAGGCCATCCTCCCAAGGATCAAGCCCTTCTCAATATTAATGGGATCTTCCTTCATAAACAAAGTTCATAGCTCATTGGTCATTAGTAAAGTTGAATCCCTTCCATGATGGGTTTCTGATGCCAGAAGATGATGCTCCAGCTAATTGGTCAAGTTTCGAAGGAGGACAATCACTTGGAAAATTTCGACGATCTGCAATTAAAAAAAATGAAATAGTCATTATAAAATGCATTCACAAGTAGAAAAACATAGGCATTCAACCTTTAACTACATAATACGAAAGTCCCATCAAACATACTTGGTAAAGTAGGTGAAGTTAGATTCCCTTGCATCTCCCTATGACCTTGGATTGACACAAAGGCCATGCATGGTTGCTTCTCTGCATACATCAACACAATACACAGTAAAGAATAAACTGAGTTAGAATTTAAATGATGCTCCTCAACTTTCTCCATAGTTACCTAACAAAAAGAATAATACAACATCCAACACATCAATAAATGAAAACACAAAGCAAATTTATCAAAATCTCCATGAAAGTGTTTAAAACATAGCATTTGTCAAACCTTGGAAATCACCAAATGGATAGTTGGGCATAAACCAAGCATGTTCGATAGGAGGAAGATGACTATGGAAACATCCTACAAATTAAATATAGCAAGCAATTTTCACTGTCAACCATTTTTTCGTGTAATACACACGTTAAATAATGACGATGCCTAGAAAAGAGTAAATGTCAAAGAGATGATATCATAGCATTTTCCAAACCTTGTGGGTCACCAACTAGAGACTTGCCAACCAATTGGTCATGTTCCGGAGGAGGATGATCACTTGGAAAATTTCTACAATCTGTAATTAAAAAAATGAAATATTCATTATAAAATGCATTCGCATGTAGAAAAACATAGACATTCGAACTTTAACTACAAAATATGAAAGTCCCATCCAACGTACTTGGAAAAGCAGTTGAATTTAGATGCCCTTGCATCTCCCTATGGACTTGGATTGACACAACAGTTGTGCATTGTTGCTTCTCTACACACATCAACAAAATACACATTAAAAAATAAACTGAGTTAGAATTTAGAACTGAGCCAGTGAATCATAATTCTAAATTCAATGATTCAATGAACAATGAACATCCACAATATCCAAGTTGAAACATAAAATTTGATAACTCATAGACTCATTGGATACCAATTGAAGACTGGAATTTACATAAAGAATATACTCATTTAGATATGCCTTTAAGAGTGACTTTAGGACATTTAATATAAAGTTGGATAGCCCCATCAAGTATACCTTGTATAGCAAGAAATGTTGGTTTCCCTTGCATATCCCTATGGCCTTGGACTGGTGCCACATTTGTGGAGTGTTGCACCTCTACACAAATCAACCAAATACAAGTTAAAGAGTGTTAATGTATGAGCAAAATGTAATTGACAAAGTGATAGTAATGTAGCATTGTCCAAACCTTGTATATCGCTAGATATAAAATTCTCCATTATGTGGTCATGTTGGAACTCCCCATGTCTTCGAATTGATGCCATGATTGTGTATTGTTGTACCTCTACAAACATGAACAACACATACATATGAAACATAAAATAATTCAAATACATTTCTATCACGACGTATGAAAAGTATAATTAAATGCACCTAGCATGTCAGAAAAAGCTTGATGGTCTTGCATCTCCCTTTGGCTTTGGCTTGACGCAACTATTGTGGATTGTTGCACCTTTGCAAATAACAAAACACCACCTCTTAAAGAATGACAATGACTAAATACACTAATCTATAACCCATAACTCATTCGAATCTATGAAACTAACCTGAGTCCATATGCAATGCATTCTTTGCTCAAGGACGCCCCCGCTCTTTGAGGTATTGAAATTGAAACAGTTCAAATTCAGATGCATGGATATTCAAATCAATTTCCAAACCATTATTTTGTTTTTTCCTTGTTTTTTTATTTGTAGGGAGAAGGAAACTCTTCTTTCTCTTCAAAGACGAATCAAGAGCATCTAACCCAACTGTGAAGTCAAAATCCATGATGTTTAAATTGTTGGCCTCATCCAACATTTTTTTAACCATTTCAGTCAATTGCTTGGTCTTGCTCAAAGTAGTAGGGGGGCTGTTTTGAATCAACTCCAAGTAGCTAAACAACTCTAACCTGGCCAAATTAAGAGCATAAACATCTGCACAAAGATTGTCAGTGACCATAATAGTCGTGTAAGTATCTACATTGAGGTTTTGAGGATCTACACTTATTTCAGGGGGGTCGTTGAATGTGTTAGCCAATGTATCTTGATGAAGTAACGGGTATGATTCACTTGAGTGGAAAATAACCAGTTGAATTTTATGGCGTGCTTGCAGATGTTCCCACGAATAGACGATGGGCATTCACACATTGCGAAATTTGTGGTATACCAGTTGACAAGGTATTCCTTATCACGATTTGTTTGGCTCCTCACCCACTAAGCATGTGGTGTGCTCTCATGAGGACAACAATCGGTATCTGGGATTCTTCTAGCTCTTTCCATTGATGATTCAACTTGTTTTTCTCTCCTGTAGTTATTTAGGTATCCTTCTTCTTTTAAAATTTTCTTGTACCGATAGCAAGGTTCAACTCTCGTTAGGAGCATGTACAACAACCACTCCATCCCACACGCACATTTCTTCCTTCGATCAGATAGGAAGTTTGTCTTCAAATAACAATGATATGACTCAGTTGCATTGTTGGTCTCCTGATTTGCATGAGGGAACTCTCGACAACCTTTCACCCACATCCCTACATGTAAAAACAAAGTTAGTAAAAGTATATCATATCTATGAAAGACAAAATAGAAGCATCAACAACAGTTTGTCCACTTACAAATCTTGTCACCAACAACCCAATTATTGTGAAAATAGTCTAGGAACGTCTTCTCATCTGCAAATTTGCTAAAAAATTCATGGATTGCTGCATCAACATCATCATTTGAAGTGTATTTCATGATGAAACCTAAGTCTTTGAATATCTCATTTTCTTTTTCTGGATTTTTTACCAACCGGTGCACATTTTTCTTCCATGCCCTCCACACATGCCAAACACACAAGATCACATCACAATCTATGACCCTCCTGCCATATTTAGAGCATTTAAGTGTGACACTATTAAAATAAATGCAAGATATATTGTTGCATAACAAAAGATAAGTTACCTGGAAGCAGCGATCTCAGCCAATGCATCATCAACCATGAATGCATTAACTTTCCAATCAGGATGTATTTTGTAACACCTAACCATGAGTTTCTCCAACCATAGAGAAATATATGCTGATGTATTTCTCGATTCTAGAACCCATGCAACTGGAACCCCGCTTTGTTGGGCATAAAAAACCACCAGTGTGTATAGTTGATACTGCCATATTCAAATGAATATGTAATGTCAAATTCAGTCCATGTACTATATTGAATGGCTACATCTAAAATAATCATATTACATCCCTCATTGACATCTGACTTACCCTGTATTTATTTGTACTAAATGTTGAGTCCATGGCTATTATGCTATTATGAGATAGCTTAACCATTGTCTCCAACATCCAGTTTGTTTGGATTCCCATTATGAAAGGGACATTTGCACTGGTGGGATTTTGGTAGAAGACGAAATCCTCTTATCGCTTTTGGTGCCAAAAGTTGACACTCACTTCATCCTTTTGGTGGAGTTGATAGTTTCCTTTCGTCAACTGATTATATATGTTTACAATATCTTTCCTAGATAGGAAAAAGTCCCTATCTCGGGTTGCCACATCCATGTCAACATGTCTCTTGATGTGCATTTTATAAAATGAATCAGGAGGAACTCCCAAAAAGTAACAACTCTCCACATATGAAACAATGTCCCTCGAAAGCTTAGGCTTATGCAATGTCCTAGCATTACCTGAAGTGTCAAGTTGGCCATGACAAGGCCATCCTTTCTTGTCTTCATGCCCATACATATTGTATGTCAGTATTTCTAGGTGAGGACTCTAAACCATAACCTTCACAATGAAATGGCATTGGCAACCTCTCTTCTTTGCAAATAGACTCCTTTGTTTAGTCGGCTGCCCTCCTCGTTTGTCCTTAGGTCCATATGAACAATGATAACTACATAGGAAATTTTAGAGTGTTAGTAAACACAATGAATGATAAATGTGGTCTCAATGCTAATATGTATACATTGCACTTTCAATAATACTTACAGTTCATATTTTAAGGTGGCACTACCCCTTTTTCCTGGTCGTTTGCTTTGTTTTCGTACAAAAGTACATGGAGCATCGAGGTTTTCTCCCTCCCCTTTGATAAAATCAGGAACTCTACTTGAAGGGATTAAATCAATGCGATCAATGCTCTTGTTTTCTCGATGTAATTCAAACCAAACTAGGTCTCTACTAGAAAACATGACCATGTTTTTGGGGTCTTGCACCTCAAGATCCATGATAGCCTCCCATTTTTCTCGCTTGCCCATTTTGTACGGTTTCCTATAGAACAATATGAAAACACATTAGCAATTTCTACTAGGTGGAGACATGCAAGCAACACATCCTTTCATACTTGAGTAAATTCACAAAAGCTATAAGATGCATTTAGACATTTACTTGCAATGTAATGTAATATAAAAAGCATAAGAAAAAAAAGAAAGAAGTGAATTTGATTGATAACTTAAAATGACAGGTGTTCGATAACACCATTATATATTCAATGAATGCATCCACATGCCTAGTGCTAGATTTTGAGCAATAGGAGGATCACAACCAACATTTATATGCTACAAGAAGGGCACAACCAACATTTATGTGTTACAAGAAAATATGAGGTAGAATAATCTCATCTGGGAAATTACAGTGAAGATTGTACACAACTGATAAGTGCAATCGTTGATGTACAGTTGCAACGACCTATTGTTGCAATGAACATGGAGGAAATGACTCTGAGATATAGTCAAAAGGAAAATGAAAAATAGATAATGAAGGTTGTTGTAAATGAAGATAGAAATACAGGTATGACTTCTAAAAGGAGCCACATAGAGGATGATGAACAACATTCATACGAATTGCTTATAAAATGTGAAGATGATATTAGAATATTACATGTATCACAAGGGATGCAATGGATTGATGAATTAGTATGAAATCGTAGAGCATTGGAATTTTATCATTTATGACCCTTTCCTTGGAAATAGACATCCTCTGCTTCTCAAACAGTGAACACTATCTCCCCATGCTTGAGCACCAGAATTTTTTTAAGGGAATCTAAGGAGCCATATCGTTTCTTAAACTTTTCCACACAATCAACATCTAGATTTGCAATTGTCCCATTTTCTAGTAAAGAGATGGTTTCCTGATCACATATCAACTACATGCTTAGGTTGGGTTCCTCCAATAACCATTACCTACTCTTCAAATAAACCGCAAGATTGGTATATTACTTCTGATGAATATCCTTCCTACAAATCAGTTGTGATTCCCTTCTATTCACCTATGACAATATGACATAAAGCAGTGATATGTGAAAAATATGGTTAATCTATGTAATGTGAACAACTTGAATTCATGGATAAATGTAGTTTTGATATTTAAGCACCTAGTTGTGCTTCTCTACTGCTATTACCAAAGGTCATCTTGTGCATTCAAGACAAGGATCAGCGCAAAACGGTTGTTGTCTGCCCCTGGCATGCCACTAAGTATTCCAGTGTATGCATACAGGGAAATGGAAATAGTCACAAAAGGCTTCTCTAATAAAGAACGACTGGGTACAGGAGGTTTTGAAATAGTATATTTAGG
The DNA here is from genome assembly GCA_001517045.1 of Pseudotsuga menziesii. Classification (NCBI taxonomy): domain Eukaryota; kingdom Viridiplantae; phylum Streptophyta; class Pinopsida; order Pinales; family Pinaceae; genus Pseudotsuga; species Pseudotsuga menziesii. The sequence goes on from LPNX010123992.1 coordinate 508,716, forward strand.
AAAGTTGCCAAGGAAAAGTGTTGTTGCAGTGAAGAAGATAAGGCATAGAGGTACGAAAGGAATGGAACAAGAACTGACGAAATCAGGCTTCTGTCAAGTGTAGATCACCCAAATTTGGTTAGACTATTAGGTTGTTGCCTCGTGAAAGGAGAACCTATTCTTGTCTATGAATTTATGCCCAATGGCACACTTTCTCAGCTTTTATAGAAGTAAAAAGGTGAAGGTATTTCATTGAGGACAAGGGTAACAATAGCAGCAGAAACTTCCCACGCTCTTGCTTACCTTCATTCATCCATAAATCTTCCAATTTATCACAGGGATGTAAAATCAAGCAGCATTCTACTTGATTATGGTTTCAATGAAAAGGTTGCATATTTCAGGTTGTGCAGGCTTGTTCTAACAGAATCCTCTCACATTTCCACTGCACCTCACAGAACCCCCGAGTATCTAGATCCTCAGTATCATGAGAATTTCCAACTTACTGATAAGAGTGATGTTTACAGCTTCGGGGTGGTGTTGGCAGAGATCATAACTGCACTACAAGTAGTGTATTTCTCCTGTAAGGATAGGGAGATCAATCTAGCATTCCTCGCAGTGAAAAAAATTGGTGGAGGATGCATTGATGAAATCATTGATCCCTTCCTAGAAGTCGACAAAGATACGCAGGTCAGAGTATCTATTCATAGAGTTGCTGAACTTGCATTCAGATGTTTATCATTTGATAGAGACGCTAGACCTACCATGGTTGAGGTCGCATAGGAGTTGGACTTCATTGCATACGATAAATCCAACATAGATTCCAGTGATAGCACAAGTACGAGCATTAATATTGACACTTATGACTCGCGTTCCTGTGAACATCAGAAAATTTCAGGAGTAGTTGTCCAATATTCATGGTCCAGCAGGCAGAGCTCTAGCTAAGCAATTAACTATGTAGTATGTGTTCACTTACAGACTACACCTACAGCCATCAGCTGCGCATTGACCATGACTTACATCCATTAGTAGATTTTTTAATGAGTAATTGCATGTGTATTGTTTACAGAGTGTTAAAAGTTTGAAACAGATGTGTCTTGTCAACGGGCAGAGCTTGGTGGTATTAAGCAGAATTATAGGGTGCATTTTAATTTTGGCATAACAAAGTGAGTTCATTCAGCTGACAATAGAATTTGACTAATTTCCCCTCGTTGAGCATTTCCAATCCAGTGCAAACAACTAAACAAGTCTGAACAAAGAACAGAAGCATAGCCCTAGAATGAATGGAATAGTCTAGTCTAGCATAGCCCCAGCGTGAACGGAGTGGTCCAGCCATTAGATATGCATTGACCATCACTTATAGCCATTAGTATATTTTTTAATGAGTAATTGCAGGTGTATTGTTGACAGAGTGTTAAAAGTTTGGAACAGATATGTCTCGTCAATGGTTAGACCTTGGTAGTATTAACTTGAAGCTGGTAGATGGTAGAATACCTTATATGTGTGTTCAACCATTGTGAGCCGAAGCTGAGAACCGTTAAATAGAAGCACCTTCAAGAGCAAGCAACTCCAAATCCTTGAATCATGAACATAACCCCAGCAGCTTCAAGTTGTGATTTTAACATTTACATTAGAAAAGCACATTCAGTAGGTCGAAGTTGAGCTAACAACGGGAAAGCTTTGGTTCGAAGATGAGCTCATAGCGTTGAAGGTTGCAAAGTATTGTTGGAGGGGATGGATGCAGAGTCGGGAGGATTGAGTAGTCACCAACCTATGGGGTAGTGGATTAATTGCTCTGGAGGTGGAGGCAGCAACAAGATGGCGTGTGCAGTAAAACATCGATCACATTCATAAGAAGATCTGGGAGGGACCCATTCTTGAATGGATGTGCTGGACTCTGGAGGACGGGAGGATTTAACGGCATGGGTAAATGGAGTAGTCTAATGACGGGAGAAATTGTTGACCCTCTAGACTACTCCGGGTTGTAAACCGGTCTTTCCATTCCATTTGCATTTGGCGGTGAATACCCAATGGAAACCACTTTGTATGTAGTCTCTGATCAACAATTATTGTTCTCATCGACCACGATGCATTCACCAAACAAGTCTATGGATGACTCCATAATTTCGACGAAAGTTTGTGTGTAAGGATTGTAGACCCTCAACGGTCGATCGATGTAGGGGTATACTAGACAGAGTCCTCCCTCTGAGCATGAGCAATAGATACCAAAATCACTTCTACAGGTTTGCGGTATCCAGTCATGCAGGAAAGAAAGGGTGAAGCAGGACTTAATCCATGTCCGTGTGTGGAAGCAGAAAGACATACAAGGCATTTTGGGATTCGTATCACATAGAGCAAGCCATGGTTACTTGCTGTTGATAGGCACCTCGCACCATCGAGTTAAGAAATTGTTTGAAGAAAGCCAGTCCTTCCATTCTTTGGAGACGATTCGATACCTATACAATAATTCGACTGGAAGCCAAGATAATATCTTCATTTGCAAATCCTCTGGCAATTTGTTCCATTGTTCAGAAACAAGATCTGCTGCTTCCATTTCCATATCTTTAACCTAAAGGAGCAACAAAAAGATGAAGAAAACAAATGTTAACCAACCTATAAAGAAACGAACACTGACTATGCAAAGATCAATTGATTGTTTTTTAAGGTCAACGCACCAGTTTATAATTGTATAGTGTAAAAATTCTAGGATATGGATTGGAAATAGTATATTTTGTAAGGCACAGAGTTGGAAATTTTTTTGGCCCAATTTCCATAAAATGTGGTTGGAATTTTTTTTTTTTTAAATTATGTTAAAATGGTTAAGTTTTGAAATTTTGGGTAAAAGAGAATGTTTAAAGGTGCTAAATATATTTTTACCATCAAAAGTGGGATTAAAACATAGTTGGACTCTAATTTTTAAAATAAAAATATGACTTATTTTGGAAAAGAAATGGGCCTCTAGTCTAAATTGTGGAATTATGTTAAGTCATCATTTACAGATTTATATTGTGTTGAGAAATTTCCTTTTTATAAAAATAGAAAATAATTAAAAAAATGAAAACCAGGATAATAGGTTGATGGTATATTATGGTATATACGTTGTTGGAAATTTTTTTTTTAAATATATATTTGTGTAGTAAAAATAATTTCAAGGTGTATATATTTTCAACCATATTGTACCAAGGGTCATTTTTTCTTAAAAAATGTGAAAGGAGTACTATAAAGCATTGTAAATGACATATTTTTGGGTATTTTTCCATAGAAAAAGGAGGAAAAGCCAAACAAGAAGCATAATCACACCATAATGGAACAAAAATGGACGAGAGCCTCTTTAGAACAATTAAAACTAGAAATAATTAAAACTAACAATGAAATGCATATATATATATATATATTAAATAACAAATTAGAAAAAAATTATTTTATAAAAACTGATATAAAAAATTGTCTTCAACTCATGCACCCACATGTATGCCTTATCATGTATGAGAAATGGAAGATGTGGAAGATGTGTAAGAAGACATTTTTGTGCCTAGAGGGGTTGTACAACCCACTATAGGAGATGATGTTGTAATGTTCTTTCCTAGCAAAATAAAAAATTTAATTATCCACCAAAATAAATGTCCTCAAGAAAATACAACCTAATATGGGGGCGATGTTGTAATGTTCCTACCTAACAAAATAATAAAAAATTAAAAATTTAACTATGGGCCAAAAAAATAGCCATCCACCAAAACAACCCAATATGGGGAAGATAATGTAATTTTCCTACCTAGCAAAATAATAAAAACTAAAAAAATAATTATCGAACCATGTGCAAGGCCTTCTAAACAAGTCATGGTTTTATTGTACATGGTTTAGGAGGACATTGCAAATGGTTTTCAAACCATGTGCAAGGTCTCCTAAACAACCAATGGTTTCATTTTACATGGTTTAAGAGGGCCTTACAAATGGTTTTAAAACCATGTGGGCGCTCGCACGAAATTGGTTCCACTTTTTAGTGCCACTTAAGAAATCAGAAACGCACTTCCGAAGTGCAAATTGAGAATGCATATGCATTATTGATGATACGTTCAGAATAACCTGAGCCAAAACACAAGGCTAAGGTTCGTAAGGAAGTATCGCATATGCAATATATCGCATATGCATTTTGTAAAAGTTAAATATTGCATATGCAATATATACCACAAGTTGTATATATCGCATATGCGAATATATATCGCAAGTGCGACATATCACATATGCGATATTGAAAACTAAAAAAAAATAGAGGTCGCAGGCCTTAAATATCATTTGCACAGTCAAGCATATGGAGAGTGATAAACCACGTGGGAGAAAAAACACAGAGGCAATTTGTGTTTCACCTTTTGGAGGTCGAGTTGGAGGTCGAGTTGGAGGTGGATTGGCTCCAATGGCAGGTAAATTCTCTTATCCATTTCAGTTAGTCTTCAATTCTTTATTTCTTTTCTTAATTTCATATTTTTTATAATTATTTAAAACAAATTTAATAAAAAAAATGAATGAAATCAAAGAATGATTAAGGAAAACAACTTGTATTTTTTTGTTTAAATTTTAACAGATAACAGAAATGAACAAGACAATGTGGAAAACCAACCCTCTAATAACCCAGAACCTAACCCAAACATGAACCCAAACATGAACCCAAACCCAAACTCAAACCCAAACCCGGAGGGGGAACAAGATCAAACTCACAGATTATTGCGCATTTGGCATCATTGAGGCGCCTTAGCTCATCTATTAAAGGGGGGATCAAGTTGAGACAGTCATTAGTCGATGCATTGGACATAATAACAAACACAATTGCTAATGCCCAAGGAGCTCTGTACAACATTATCTCATAGAGAGAATCCAAGAGGCAATACTACTCCAATGGATTGAGTTACAAAGACATAAAAAACCTTAAAATTACAAAAGACCAATTATTTTCATTATTCCGGGACCCTAGCACCGAATTGATTCCACCCACCAGTCGAGCACACATTTCCATAAAATAGTGCATTGAACCAAATATAAAGGACAATTGGATGGATCGTTGGTATATGGTCTTCGAAGAAGACCCTCATGGGAATAGGGACATCCCATTTTATTTCATTAGGAATTTGTATGCAGAGCTCATCCTAAAGAAACATGTTAACTACTTCGATATCTTAGGCTTCCAGTGTGTTGGTGATGGGATGCCCCAAGATAGGGAAGGGGCCAGGATGGATCCTTACCGTGTGCCACGCCCTCCATGCACACCAAAAATCCCTTGGCTATATCCTCCTATAGGTCCTGTGATCAAGGATACAGAGGAGGCATTATTTGACTTAGCAGATACATTGCTTCAGCATGGGACTGATGTCCAAGGCAATGTAGACCAAGGGGCTGGCACTTCTAAGGCCAGCCCATCTACAGATCACATAGGAGATGCAGAGCATTCAGAGCGTCTTGTTACTCCACACCCTTGCACATTGTGTGGAGGCATATGCTATGGCCCCGCTTCAGACTTTTGGGATGATGGATTACTTCCATTTGTAAATAAAACTCATTATTTTCATATTATATTTTGTTTCATATCACAATTTTCAATTGTTTCGTAATTTATTTCTATTTAATTATCTAACAAATTATGTGAACAAATATACAGTTGGTGTCCCATGGCACACTAGAGTCACATAGTCCGCCGATCAATATTGAGAACATTGATGCGACTGTCAATATTGCATATGGGTTTGGTTCTTCACCAATAGGGGTAAGGACTATACTTGTTAATTTGTCAACTTTATTTACATATTTATAGTAGAGATTGTAACATTCAATACATCCTAATTTTGATACAACATGTTTTATGTAGGGTGATCAGGATGAGTACATTGAATCTTATCCTATTCTCTCTCATGCAGAGGTAGATTCCCAAACACAGGTATTATTTTAAATATGCTTTTAATTATGTTTCGCTTTCTTTGGAAAAATCATTTTTCGTCCATCATGTATATGTCTTGTTTTATTTGTATTATCTGACATTGACATATGTTACGTTATGCAGGGAACCATTGAGCCATTGGTGCTTGAAGAGCATCAACGTGAGGTTGTTGCCGACCCACCTCTTTCCCCCCGCCAGGTACATGTACGTTTCGCTTTCTTTGAAAACATCATTTTTCATCCATGTAGTATATATGTCTAAGATTCTTTTTATTATCTGAGTTTGACATATGTTATTTTATGCAGGATTCTATTGAGGCAATGGTGCTTGAAGAGAACTAGATTGATGACCCATCTATCATGAGCCAACAGGTACGTTTATGTATCGCTTTCTTTTAATTGTGATTTTAATGATTCAACATGTACTTTTTCAATTTTTTGAAATTTTCTAATTGTATCTTTATCCTTTTGTATGTAGGAACGTGAGTTTGATGAATATGTCCAAAAAGTGAGCTTATCTGCTAGTACAAGTAGAAGTACTTTTTTCTCATTGCTATTTAATCTATCCACTGGTTACACACCTCCTCTGACAAGGCAGCGGGTAAGTTTATGTATCGCTTTCATTGTATGCTTTAGTATGGATTTCCTTGACTTGGTGCTTTATATTTGTACATTTTTGTAGGTTTATGTATCGATTTGACATATGTTACTTTATGTAGGAACCTATTGAGATAGTGGTTCTTGAAGAGAACCAAAGCGATGTTGTTGTCAACCCACCTCTTCCCCCCAACCAGGTACATGTATGTTTCACTTTCTTTGGTAACATCATTTTCAATCCATGTAGTATATATGTCTTTGATTCATTGTTTTATCTGAAATTGACATATATGTTATTTTATGTAGGCCCTTGGTGAGGCACCAGTACATGAAGAGCACCAAATCGACGACCCACCTTTTACGAGCTAGCAGGTACGTTTATGTATCACTTTCTTTGTACGTTTGTGTATCGCTTTCTCTGATTTGGTGCTTGAAGAGACCCAAATCGGTGACGCACCTCTTCCCCCCCAAGGTACATGTATATTTATTGACATTGTCATATATATATTTTTTATGCAGCTTGATAGTGAGTAAGTGGTGCTTGAAGAGCACCTAATCAGGGTCGCTGTTAGTGAGGCACCATGACCCACCATTACTTACTTATGTACAGTAAGTAAAAATGTTATTTTGGTTTTGGAATTTGAACAAATGTACATAGAATTTTTAAAGGTTGGTAAATAAACTTACACAATTTGGTTTTTCTGCAGTCTCCACTAATGCGACCTATCCATCTTGTTCAGTGATGGGGATCACCAGTGAGCAGTCGAAAAAGAAATCTAGACTTCTCCGAATACATTAGCAGTGGCAGCGAAAGGGGGGATAACTAGAATAAATGTATAGGGGGGATACATAGATGTAACGTTTTTTTCATATACACACATATGTACTTTTTGATCCACTATTTTGTATTATGTCTATGTGGCATGACAATTTTTGTAACTTTATTTCTATACATATATAATAGAAAGCAAGGTTCAAATTTTTACATATATGGTTGACTTGATCTTGGAACATGATATGTGTGGTTCACCTATGTGATATAATGATATGTGTGGTTCACATGTGTGCTAAATTATGAATTTCCAATACTTAAAGGAAGAATTTATGTTTCATCAACTTTTTAACATTATGGCTATCGTCAACTTTTTAACATCATAACCATACCATACACTAACTAAATTACATACACTAACAATCAGAACACTATGTCATGCATGGATGTGTAATATATACCATGTCATACCCTACAATACTCTATGATACTAACATCATACCATTCTAACATACAATAACATACCCTGCAATACCCTAAGATACTAACATCATACCATACTAACATACAATAACATACCATAACATACCCTACATCACCCTATGACACTAACATCATACCATACTAACATACAATAACATACCATAACATACCATACCATTGTAATATACCATACATTAACATCATAACACTAAGTCATGCATCCATGCGTAATATATACAATATCATACCCTACAATACCCTATCGCATATGTGATTTAGTGCTCACTGAATATATGCAATTTACATTTATCTATGCTTATGAAGATGATGATGAACAATGATGGTGATGATGAGGAGGATGATGACTATGCTGATGATGAGGATGAGGATGAGGATGATGATGATGATGATGATGACCATGATGATGATGATGAGGATGAGGGTGAGGATGATGATGATGATGATGATGAGGATGGTGACAATGATGGGGATGAGGGTGACGATGAAGATGATGATGAACAATGATGGTGATGATGAGGAGGATGATGACTATGATGATGCGGATGAGGATGAGGGTGATGATGATGATGATGATGATGATGACCATGATGATGATGATGTTGATGATGATGAGAATGGTGATGATGATGAGGATGAGGGTGACGATGAAGATGATGATGAACAATGATGGTGATGATGAGGATGATGATGACTATGATGATGATGATGAGGATGAGGGTGAGGGTGATGATGATCATGATCATGATGATGATGATGATGAGGTTGATGATGATGATGATGAGGAGGAGGAGAATGAGGATGATGATGATGAGGAGGAGGAGGAGGAGGGTGATGATGATCATGATGATGATGAGGAGGAGGAGGATGAGGGTGATGATGATGAGGAGGAGGAGGAGGAGGAGGAGGAGGAGGAGGAGGATGGTGATGATGATGAGGATGAGGGTGACGATGAAGATGATGATGAACAATGATGGTGATGATGAGGAGGATCATGACTATGGTGATGATGATGAGGATGAGGGTGATGATGATGATGATGAGGATGAGGATGAGGATGAGGATAATGATGATGATGGTGATGATGATGACGATGATGACGATGGTGACGATGAGAATGATGATGGTGATGATGATGATGATGATGATGATGATGATGATGAACAATGATGAGGAGGAGGAGGAGGAGGAGGATGACTATGATGTTGACGATGAGGATGAGGGTGATGATGATGATGATGATGATGACAATGATGATGATGATGAGGATGAGGGTGGTGATGATGATGATGATGATGATGGCGATGATGATGATGCTGATGCTAATGCTGATGCTAATGAGGATGAGCGTAGTGAATATGATGATGATGATGAGGGTGAAAATGTTGATGATGAGGATGAGGATGTGTAACACCCTGGTTTTGGCCCCGTTTGCATTAGGTGCACATGATACATATATTGTAAATAATCATGGTGCGGAGCTAAAGGAAAAGGCCCCACCATGATTTGGTTATGTTATGTTTTGTATTGAAATGGTCATCGAGGGTATATCGGGACATGCAGCATACATATTAAGTTATGGCACCATGTAAATATGCATATTTAATAAAATAACCCAACCAGCTATGCTCACTATGACTAAACTAAGAAGGGGCATGATTCCTAAAGTTAAGAGGGGGAATATTCAACCTTGAACCCATGGGGGGGAAAGCCATGTGTCACCACCCTGTTTAATTGTTCAATTTTCCTTGTCTCATCCAACAACCACCTTCATTGTCCTATCAATTAGTTGGGGCAGTTATTCCTGGCAGTGGAGTGTGGCAGGACTGTCACTCCTTGCCACATGCACACTCCACCAACTGACCCTTGCGCTGGCAGGAGACCACGTTGCCATTTTATCCTCACCCAAAAATGCCCATATTTCCTCACGTGTCGGTTCTTCCCCATCGCCTATCCTCACGCAAAAAAAAAAAGACACTTTGTTCCTAAAGTGGGGGATTCACTCTATTTTTGGCTCACGTAGCAAGAAGGAAGACGGTTTTGGGACTATCATTACATTTTGTTGCTGAGGGTGTTTCCCATACAAATTTAGCGGACTGTGTTGGCTGTTGCTTTCCCTACATACTGGGCTGCTGCATTGCTGTAATTCTATGTGGTTTTCCCCAATTGTTGGCTGAATTTCCCTTGCATTTTGGGTTGTTGTGGGGTTTTTCTGAGGAATCATTTTGGCCATGTTAGGGCTAAGAACGATTCCAAAATTGTCTTTTATTGTCGAGCTGTGAAGTGCTTGTTGATGCATACACATAGTGGTTGTCCTCAGACTGCATGGGAGTGGTGAATGAGGGCCTGAGGTTGTTGAAAAACCTGGGGGGTTGAGAACCACACATACAAAGCTACTAAGATAGCTTTCTTCTCCACAACCCCTGTAGAGCACTGGAAGGGAGGTTAGGGTCTGAGGGACTGCGTTGCAGAGAAAGGACTGACTTCCTTGTGTTGGATGTGTGTGGGTGTTCTAGAAGCCTGGCTGGTTCTGGTGTCATGTCTTAAGCTCTTCAATGAGCTCACTAGTTGAGAATTAGCCTTTCCTAGCTCTCGGATGGCCTAATAAACCCAACTTGGTTGGCTTGTGTAACACCCCAGTTTTGACCCCATTTGCATGATGTATATATATGTAATTAATCATGGTGAGGAGCTAAAGGAAAAAGCCCCACCATCGATTTGGTTGTGTAGGTTCGGAAATGGGGATAGTTGCCGATGGTATGTCATACTATTTGGCACATTATAATTTGGAATCATGTAAACACGCACATCAATTAAACATAAGCCACAACTAGCTACGACAGTGCAACGTTAAATATGAAAAGGGCATGATTCCAAAGGATAAGGTTGTGGGGGATGTCAAACCTTGGTCTATGGGGGAAAAACCCATGTGTTTCCACCTTGTTGTGATTTGTCATCTTCCTTGTCTCATCCAACCTCTTTATTGTTTTGTTTAGTTAGTTGGGGGCAGTTATTTCTGAAGTGGTGGTGGTTGTGGAGGACTGTCAGTCCTTTCCCACGTGCCCACTCCACCAGCAGCCTCTCCTCTTCACTCGCGTGGGGCAGAAGAAATGATTAACCCCCCCCCATTCTCTCCATGGTTGGCTCATCCTCACGTGCAGAGAAGTTTCAAATTCCTCACACCTGTTCATTCCCAATGCAGGGACACGCGCAGCAGGAGGTCGACTGCATTCTCCCCACCGCTTTTGTTTTCATCCTCATGCAGGCAGTTGGTCGGGCTCCTCACCGTGCGTGCTCTCTATGGGTTGTTTGTTCCCCATTGTGGTCTGTTCATCCGCGCACACAAGCAGGAAGTTGCTCATCCTCATGCAAAGGTTGGTTCTTTCTTCCTCACGTGCTAGTCGGGGATTCCCTCTTTGGTTTTGCTCATGCAGCGAGCTGGGAGAGCAGCCTCGCGGGCATGAATTGCTGCTGTGTATGCGGCTTGCTGTTGATTTCACCCACGTTTTGGGTTGTTGTTATTCTTCCCATTATTTTCGGATGTGGTTGTGAGTCCGATTTCTTCTTCAATTGTGGACTCTGTGTGTGTTTCTTCCATGTTTGCATGGGCATTCTCCATCATTTGTGTTGAGGAGTTGTGTGATGTGGGTTCGTGGACATTAGTTGGCTATTGATTGCCACAATTGTCAGCTGAGTTTTCCCATGTCTATGGTGGGAGTTCTGCTTCTGTCCACACTAGGAGTTTGGCTTCTCCTTTGTTTTGAGACTGTGGATTGTGGCTATCATTCATGGTGTGTTTGTGGCTGCTGAAATACCCTGGTTTTGGGGTTGCAGCTGAGTTGTTTTGGCCATGTTAGGGCCAAGAACAAATCTGAGTTGCCTTGTGGGCTTGAGCTGTGTCTTACCTTTCGTTTTGGACTATCACCGGTTGTCTTTTCCTTCTTCACAGAGATGTGAAGGGATTGTTTTGTTGCGGGTATGCAGTGGTTGGTCCTTGGACTGTGCTGGCTTGGTCGATCTGTTGATGGCCTGATAAACCCAGCTGTGTTGCTTTGCTGATTTGCATCCCTTGGCTATGTGTAAGCCTGCATTGACCCTTATTCCTAGAGGAATCATGCCCAGCTCGGGGGTGGCAGCGTGCGGAGAGATTGATGAGCACGCTAGCCTATGGTTGGGTGGAACATTGTAGTGACGTAGTTGGTTTTGGGATTCTTCATCAAAAGATAAGTAATCTTGATTGTTTCATCTCTGTGATTATATTGATGTCAAATTAATTATAATGAACATGTTGAATACTGGAATGGTATGTGTGTTTACCTCCGCTAAGTGCTTTGAGGAATTATGCATCTGTGTATGCTTCTATGTTTGGCATTCATGTGATGCATCATGTTAAGCTTTTAAATTTAGCATTTAATACCTGTTTGTGTTCATGGGGTTGTTTTCCCATCTTTGGTGTGTTGGTCGCGTCCTCTTCGCTGGTCGGAGGGTTGGGGAAGTGACAGAGTGGTATGAGAGCAAAGGTTGCAACAATGGGCCTCTATGGGCCATGAAGGATGCAGTGATAAAGGCAGGACTTCATTCTTCCCAGCCAAGATTAGAGTTTGATGGCAACAATCTTCCAAAAATTATCTAAGTGCCTGAACAGTTGGAGCATCGGAGCACTAAAAAGGAACAGACTTCCGATGTATCGGAAGAGTTTAGCGGTTTCCCATACGCCATTGCGGCTGACAAAAAGGACTAAACCGCCGATGCAGCAATGGATCTGATTGCCGACGGAGGGAAAATTTTGAAAAATTTGGCTAAGTGTTGAAATCGTCAGCTATCGAAAACGAAATAGTTGTTCGATCGTCTGCCATTGCAGAAGTCAAAGTCACTAGACTTCCGACGAGAAAGGACGTCTGACGCCAGTCAAAATAAGTTCACCGATCGGAAGAAAATAGAGATTTGATGTTCCACCGTTGCGGAAGATAAAGGCACTAGCCTGCCGATGAGAAGAGTATGCCGATGCCGATCATTTTGGGCTGCCGATCAAAAGAAAATAAGAAGATCATGTTCCGCTGTTGTGGCTGCGGAAAGGACTAAGTCACCGATAGAAAGAAGAGATGAAGCTGATCAAGCGGTGAAGAGGGAAAATTTTGAAAATTTTCTAAGTGTTGTGGTCATCGGAAGAAATTAGCGGAAGTCGGAGCTGCAGTTCCGGAATAGATCTTCCAAATATCGCCAACATGTCGGAGAGGATAGTTGTTTGAACGTCCGATATGGCGACAAGAAGAAGAAGAAAAAGAAGAAAAATTGAAAATTTTCTAAGTATAGGAGAAGATCGGAAAATGTTAGCGGATTGGATTGCTGATCGGAAAAAGTTCAAGGAAGATGAACCACCATTGTGGCTGTCTAGTGAATTGTCTTTCCGATGAAAAGTGCACCCGACCGCCGATGAACCACAGAAGAAACTAGTTATTTCGACTGCCGAAACGTCAGGGAGATAGTTGAAATGAGGCTTGAAATGGTGGAAGAAGTTAGTCATTTGGGGATCCGAAACGACGGAAGGAGTACCTATTTTGACAGCCGATACGTTGGAGGATTAGTGGAAATGGGAGCCGATTCTGCGGAACAATTAGTGGAAATGGGAGTCGATTCTACAGAGGAAATTTTGAGTTTTCAAATGGGATTTTCCAGCAGATTTCAATTGTCTTCCAGTGATATTCTCAGTAGTCTTTCAGTAGCTTCAAGGCCGAAAGGGAGAAGAAATATCCTAGGTGGCTGAAGATGGCACCCAGTCCAAATGCAGCTGTGTGTAAAATGCAAATATTTGGTGAAAGTCTTCATTCTTAGAAGTGGTGTAGTTTTCACACCCGAGGTCGGAATGAAGCATATGGATAGGCGTTGGAAATCTCATCCAGTAGGGAACAAGGATAAGTGACCAGAATCTAAGCATGAAGTAGCAAAGTGCTAATGATGTCCACTGCTATCTAATGGAAAAATCAAGACAATTGCATGCCCAGGGGTAGCAAGGACTATGAAGTCAACCAGCTGCTGTGTGGAAGAGGAATTCCATGCAAGGATGAGGGATTTGGAAAAGGGAATTTTTCCTTAAAACCTTGTCTTGCTAATCATATTATATTTTATGAATTTTATGCATGAATGTATGAGGATATGTTTTGCATGCATAGAATATTGGGAATTATATATCTATAATAAGACACTAATGATAGTTGTTGCCTTGATGTCGGCATTAACCAACGATGACATGGACCTGGATGAATATGTTGTTGATGCTAACAGATGTGACCAGCAACCCTATGAAGAAAGGGATAAGGCAACAAGTCCATAACAAAAGTTGGTGAGCAAATCCTGCAATCTCCTACAAAAGGACCAACCAAATTGGTCATGTCAAGGGTGTAAGTATGACCCATGCAGGTAAGAGTTTGCTTGTGACAAATTCCATGGATGGGTAAAGGTAAGAGACCTCATACCATGTGGATATTTGAATGCTATACCACATTCATATGGAAAGGTGTCATGCCTATATGTGGTGATGATATTGATTATAGTAATGGACATGGTTAGGCCATGCATGGTATGTTGAATGCATTGAGATGAGTGCATGTGATATTATGAATGATTAATGACTGAAATGATGAAGTGATGACAACTCAGGAACTCTTTCGAAGGTTTTCATGAATGCAGGATAGTCATGATCAATTGGCTGCCAGAAATGCTCTATGGAAGAGCAAGGTGGTATGAATGATACACTTGTGAAGTAAGGAGTATCTAAACACTTCATTTAATTGCATGAATGATATGACTATACCTTGCAATGTTAATATGATAATGATTGCATGAATTAAATGAGCTTTGATAATATTGATGTGACTAACAGTTGGAAGTATTTGAATTTTATAAATTCTGAAAATGCTTCGGTGATGGTTGTAGCAATAAAAATTTATATGCATCCCGACTTACCCAGTGTTTGGTTGATTGAAGCTCATGTTTCAGGTAGATTATTTCAAGCATGGAATTGAGAGGTAAGACCCTAACCAATGCCAGAATATACCATTTATGAGAAGAGTCTCGTGGTTGTAAAAATTTCTGGTATGCATAATAGGTTGTTAAAATTCGAATTGTGAATTTTGGATTTGAGAAATTGCTGACAACCACTAGCCACTATTGGATTGCATAAGATTGTGTTTGGTTGATTGAAGCTCATGTTCTAGGTATATTATTTCGAGCATGGCATTGAGACGTAAGACCCTGACCAATGCCAGAATCTACCATTTATGAGAAGAGTCTCATGGTTGTGAAAGTAGTTGGCATGCATAATGGGTTGTTAAATTTGAATTGTGAATTTCAAATTTAAGAAATTGCTGACGACTACTAATCACTGTTGGCTTGTGTAAGATTGTGTCAGGCGGACGCATGGTAAGTGGGTATTCATGTTATGTTAGTAAGCATAAAATTATAATGGGCATAGTAGTGCTTCTTACAAGAGACCCACAATTGAGCAAGTCAATTTCTGTAATGAATAGAATTGTAAATTCTTATTTGATTACCAATGCCGTTGCTTGGTTATGGAACATTCAATTTGGATTGTATTATCAGGTAATGATTGACTGTTTGGCTATTTGATGAATGTGTCAGGGATACACACTGCAGGAAGATCAGGTGTGATGACCTGCAAGAGCCAAACTTCATGGGAAGGTTTTCCCTTGGAAATGGGTTTCGGGTAAAACGCCATTGGACATTTTGGAAATGTCTCATCTGCACTGCATGTTTGGTAGTAACATGAGTGAGATGGTATAAATTATGTCATTAAGACATGTGTGGATACAGACTGTGTTGGGAGCAGGGGTGAGGGCTTGGTTTTCTTGTGAAACTTGGTGGTTGGAACCCACACAGACAGAGCTAGAGGGCTGGCTTTCTTCTCCACAAACCCGGAATAGAACTAGAAGGGAATGCAGGGCCTGAGGGACTGTGTAGCAGAGAAGGGACTAATTCCTTGTGCTGGGTGTGTGTGGGTGTCTTAGAAGTCAGGCCAGTTCTGGTGTAGGTGTTCTTGGCTCTCTAATGAGGTCACCAGCTTAGCATTTAGCCTTTCCCAACTCCTGGACGGTCTGATAAGCCAGTAGTGTATTGGCTTGGTTGTGCCTATATATATATATATATATATAAGGCATACTGTGATGACAAATGGATAAGTGTTCTGTGACCCTTGCTATGAATATGCATGTTTAATTATTAAATTCCATATGCAGAACATGTTTCGATTTTATTTCCATGATGATTGATTGCTTGAGTATGAATAGGGCCTACATGGCACCCACCGGAGGAGAGTGCACACTTTTCCGATGTCGAGTCATGAAAGGGTTTTCAATATTGATTACACTCTAGGGAGTGGACATGCTCCTAGTGTCTCAATACTTGATGGTGAATGATATGAAATGTGATTACCATTTTAGAGAAATAACGCTGATGAGTTGCTTGTATTGCTTGTATTTCTTGTGTTGACAGGCTAAATATATGCAGATGGGTGTTGCACCCTAAAGGTAAAAGGTAAAAGGTAAATGATTGTTGTGAGGGGTTGCAGATTAAGGGTTATTGTTGGTATAAGTGTATGTTGGGATGTTATATGCCTGGGGATCCATAGTAGATCCTAGACCTAGAAATGGTCATGGTAAGGTTCCAAGCCCAGTTGACATGAGGATGTACTGGCTGGACATTAATTATTTGATGTTGTGGAGTAGCCTGCGTGCTGACCTAACATCTAAGTCCATAGGCGATCCCAAGGCTTACAAAGCGAAGCGGGATCCTGTGGACGAACGAGGAAACACACAATATAGATAAGTATTGGATTATTTTGTTTATGAATGTACATGTGTATATGATTTGGTTATGATGTTTTAATCTCTTGGTCTAAGAGATAAAACTAATGAGAATGAACTAAACATGTGAATCTATTCAATGTTTGGATATAGGTATCACTGGAAGTGAGGACTATGAGAGCATCCTACGGGTGCATGTGGACATGTGACTGTCCTGGAAAGATCGGAATGAGCGACAACGGAAAAGGTGCTAGTGAGACCATGAGTTTCGTAGCAGTTGAGACAAGCCATGTGGAGAGACTCCATGGTTTAGAGGTCTAGAACGGACCAAAGACACTAAGTGTCATGACCAAGAGAGATTGTTCCAGCATTCACGGTAAAGTGAAAGAGGCTGAGAGCATGAAAATCCACAGTAGTAGTATGGGTTCCAGAAAGGAACAAAACAAAGAGGGAAAAACTCTTGCTGCTCTTTCTTTCCTTTTGATTATATATATATATATATATATATATATATATGCATTGGGAAAACCAAATATTGTTGAATGCATGTATGACTGAAAATGGAATGTGTGTTTTTGCTGAAGGTAAATTGTGAATGTTGGAGTGGTTAATTCCCTGCCTAGGAATGGACATGAATGAGCTCATGTGCCTATTGGGGGAAGTCATGAAAAATATGGAAGTCTCCTTGATGAGGCTTGGATTGTCATGCCAATTGGGTAATTAACTGACTAATTTTAATGTCTATATTATGCTTGGTCAGATAGAATTTCAATGGTGCATTTCACATGTGAGAAAAGTGAAACCAGGTGGTGCACATTGAATATGGCAACAGATCAAAAGTTGTTGGAATTAGCTGGAAGTCTCCTTCAAATGATTGCCAAGAACAAAGAAAATCTTGGGGAGATGCTCAAGTTACAAAAAAGGCAAAGTGAAATGAACCACCAAATTTTGCAAGACTCTATTGGTTTGCAAAGGGAGGTAAAAGTCCTTCTGGGAGCAATCGACAAAAGAAAGGAAGGGGGATCAGTGATGCGACATTCGTCCAATCGACCTGATGAGAAACGGTCCAGGAACGAAGAATCAAAGAAAATTGAGCAAGTAAAGATGAAGCAGCCAGTGAAATGCTGGAGATGCGGACATCATTTACGCCGGGACTACCTAATGAGGGAACATGATGAGGGCAATAGCCGCAAAGTTCCTAGACTTCGGGATGAGCTGGAAGCTGAGAACCAGCAGGACAAGTCCATGGAAGCTGAGAGGCTTGGTCATGAACATTCAAAGTAGATGGTTGAACGTGGGACAGATCTGCAAATTTTGAAATTTTGATGTGCAATTGTATATGTATTGTATATATGTAATGAAACACCGAGGACGGTGTTATTCCAAGGGGGAGGGGAATGTAACACCCCGGTTTTGACCCTATTTGTATGATGTATATATATGTAATTAATCGTGGTGAGGAGCTACAAGCAAAAGCCCCACCATCGATTTGGTTGTGTAGGTTCGGCAATGGGGATAGTTGCCGATGGTATGTCATGCTATTTGGCACATTATAATTCGGCATCATGTAAACACGCACATCAATTAA
Source organism: Pseudotsuga menziesii (assembly GCA_001517045.1). Lineage (NCBI taxonomy): Eukaryota > Viridiplantae > Streptophyta > Pinopsida > Pinales > Pinaceae > Pseudotsuga > Pseudotsuga menziesii. The sequence continues at coordinate 526,891 of LPNX010123992.1, forward strand.
ACATAAACCACAACCAGCTATGGCAGTGCAACGTTAAAGATGAAAAGGGCATGATTCCAAAGGATAAGGGTGTGGGGGATGTCAAACCTTGGTCTATGGGGGAAAAACCCATGTGTTTCCACCTTGATGTGATTTGTCATCTTCCTTATCTCATCCAACCTCTTTATTGTTTTGTTGAGTTAGTTGGGGGTAGTTATTGCTGAAGTGGTGGTAGTTGTGGAGGACTGTCAGTCCTTGCCCACGTGCCCAATCCACCAGCAGCCTATCCTCTTCACTCACGTGGGGCAGAAGAAACGATTCATTCCACCCCCATTCTCTCCATGCTCGGCTCATCCTCACGCACAGAGAAGGTTTGGCTTCCTCATGCCTGTTCACTCCCAACGCAGGGACACGCACAGCAGGAGGTCGACTGCATTCTCCCCACCACTTTTGTTTTCATCCTCATGCAGGTAGTTGGTCAGGCTCCTCACCGCGCGTGCTCTCTGTGGGTTGTTCATTCCCCATCGTGGTCTGTTCATCCACACGCATAAGCAGGAAGTTGCTCATCCTCACGCAGAGGTTGGTTCTATCTTCCTCACGTGTTGGTTGGGAGTTCCCTCTTTGGTTTTGCTCATGCAGTGAACTGGGATAGCATCCTCATGGGCATGAATTGCTGCTGTGTATGCGGCTTGCTGTTGATTTCACCCACATTTTGGGTTGTTGTTATTCTTCCCACAATTTTTGGATGTGGTTGTAAGTCCGATTTATTCTTCAATTGTGGACTGCATGTGTGTTTCTTCCATGTTTGCATGGGCTGTGTCATTCTCCAGTGTTTGTGTTGAGGAGCTATGTGCTGTGGGTTCGTGGACGTTAGTTGGCTGTTGATTTCCACAATTGTCAGCTGAGTTTTCCCATGTCTATGCTGGGAGTGCTTCTTTTGTCCATGCTAGGAGTTTGGCTTCTCCTTTGTTTTGAGACTGTGGATTGTGGCTATCAGTCATGGTGTGTTTGTGGCTGCTGAAATACCCTAGTTTTGGGGTTGCAGCTGAGTTGTTTTGGCCACATTAGGGCCAAGAACAACTCTAAGTTTCATTATGGGCTTGAGCTGTGTCTTACCTTTCATTTGGGACTATCACTGGTTGTATTTTCCTTCTTCACAAAGCTGTGAAGGGATTGTTTTGCTGTGGGTATGTAGTGGTTGGTCCTTGGACTGTGCTGGCTTGGCCGATCTGTTGATGGCCTAATAAACCCAGCTGTGTTGGTTTGCTGATTTGCGTCCCTTGGCTATGTGTAAGCCTGCATTGACCCTTATTCCTAGAGGAATCATGCCCAGCTCGGGGGTGGCAGCGTGCTGAGAGATTGATGAGCACGCTGGCCTATGGTTGGGTGGAACATTGCAGTGACGTAGCTAGTTGTTGTATTCTTCATCAAAAGATAAGTAATCTTGATTGTTTCATCTTTGTGATTATATTGATGTCAAATAAATTATAATGAACATGTTGAATGTTGGAATGGTATGTGTGTTTACCTCCGCTGAATGCTTTGAGGAATTATGCATCTGTGTATGCTTGTATGTTTGGCATTCTTGTGATGCATCATGTTAAGCTTTTAAATTCAGCATTTAATCCCTGTTTGTGTTCATGGGGTTGTTTTATCGTGTTTGGTGTGTTGGTCGCATCCTCTTCGCCGGTCGGAGGGTTGGGGACGTGACAGCTTGGATGATCTGTTGTTCACCTTGTAAACCCAACTGTGTTGGCTTGGCTGAACTATGTGCCCTTGTGCAGGTGTTATCCCTAGCTATGTGTAATCCTGTTAGTTCCTTATTCCTTGGGGAATCATGCCCAGCTCGGGGGTGGCAGTGTTGCTGAGAGATAAAGGAGCACGTGGGCCTACGGTTGGGTGAAACGTTGTAGCGACGTAGCTGGTTGCGGAACAAGTTCTCATTAAGATAAGTATTCTTGCTTGACTTTCGTCTGTAATCGTAATCACCATTAATGAATGATAATCTACACAATGAATTTTGAATTGTATATGAATGCATGTTGTATTTTCCATGGATGAATGTTGAGATACATGTTAAATGCTAATATGTATATGCATGAATGTTGTTTGATATTTTTTTCTTCCGTTGTGTATATGAACGAGTATGCTCGTAGTATGTTTGTGTTTTTAAGTATCATGCTTCAGCATTATATGTATGTTTGTGTGTTTATGTTCATGGGGCTAGATGCTCTGTTGTTTGGAGCTTAGTAGAATCCTCTTTCCCGGTCGGAGGGTCGGGGATGCTACAGTGTGGTATCAGAGCTCTGGTTGTAGCATGGGCCTGAATGGGCCATGACAAAATAGATAGCAGAGGTAGGTTTCCTTTTGCCCAGTAGCAATCAAAAAAATTTGGACTTAAAAACCTCAATCTTCAAAATTTTTCTAAGTGCTGGAACCATCATCCCATCGAAAGACTTAGTGACAAGTTATTCCGATGTAGTGGACCACTTAGTGGGAAGGGCACCCGACGCCCAATGCGGCAGAAGACAGAGGAGAAGAAAATTTGGAAAATTTTCTAAGTGATTTGGCCATCGGCACATTAGAACACCTAGATAGATGGATCGCCGATACTTAGCTGATTGAGCGCCGTCGTTGTGGATGGATAGACCACTATGCTCCTGATAGGTGGAGCCTCCGACTGATGATGCAGTAAAGAAAGTTCAAAATTTTTCTAAGTAACAAAAAAATCGACCATCGGAAGCAGAAAGTGGTTCATGTGCCCCATGTTTCGGAAGCCTAGAGCACTAGTCTTCCGATGAGAAGAGACTGCCGATGTCAATCAGGTTATGCCTCAATAGATAGGGCCATCGATCAGAAGAAGATCGAAGATGATGGGCCGCCGTTGCGGCTAATGATGGAATTATTTAGTCAACGCCTAGTTAATTCAGTTGCCGATGAGCTACATCGGATGAAGTTAGTGGATTGAACATCCACCATTGTGACTGATTAGTAGACTATCTCACCGATGAGCATCAGGATGCCTATGCCGTAAAATATTGGTCACTTCGACCACCGAAAAAGTCATGAGATGCAGATGAAAAATGAAGATTATGGGCCATCATTGCGGAAGCCAAAGGGGCTACCCATCCGATGCATAGGGCACCTGGCCACCGATGCAACAAGTTATCCCATGCTATCACTGACGAAATTTGGAGCAATATATGACTAAGGAATCGATATGGTGGAAGGGGATAGACCTGTGAATCGTCGACACAACCGGGATTTAGCAGAGCAGAGACCCGATTGAAGGAAAAATTTGAAGAGTCAAAAGGCATTGAGAATTTGTTAATTATAGGATCACCGATCAGAAGCTCAGCTGGTTCACCAGTGGAAATGGTAGGGAGGTCATTTTTCGCTGTTGCGGAAGCTCAAATGACTATGCAACCAATGTACAGTTGATTTGATCGCCAATATTGAGTGGGATTTTAGTCGTTTTGCCTGCCGAAAATGCCAAAAAGGAGTAAGTGAATAGACCGCCGTTGAACAGTCAGTATGCTCGCCGATACAGATCGGAAGTGTGGTTGTTTTGGCCACCGAAGAATCGGAAGGATAGCTGGGAAGAGTTATGATTGGGCCTAAGGAGATTTGGATTTTTAAGAGGAATTTCTTAGCAATTTTCAATAGATTTCAACAGATTATCAGCAGTCACAGAGCTGAACAAGAAATAGAGAAAATTCTTTGTTTAGCATAATTGTTGTTTTATAAAATTTCCAGAAAAAGAAGGTCAGTAGTTTTGATTTATATTAATGTATGCATCTAAGAGTTTGCTACTAACAAATTTGTATAACTATAGATAACTTCCAAGAGCAGTACTCAAGAAAGAACAATGTGGTAAAGCCAAAGGTGGTTCAGTCATGAGAACCCATGATGATGGGTATGATACTCGAGATTCTTATGAGAGTGTAAGAAATGCCATGGGAGAAAATTCCTGTAAAGGAAATAATGACATAGAATCTAATGGAAGGAAATTCCAAGAGGCACCGTCAGATGTTGCAGCCACCATGAGGAGCTTGGTTAAAGCCCAGGAAGAGCAGCATTATTTGAATGCTACCATATTTCAGAGTTTGATAGACTTGCAGAAAAAGATAGATTCTGGATGAGGTACATCAAGAATAGAAGGCAGTAAGAGCAGCAATAGCAGAAGAAGAGGGACTTCCAGTGGATCATCTGACTCTAAAGAATCCAGTGGAGATACAAGTTCATCTTCTCACAAAAGGAAAAGAAGAAGGCACCATAGGGATCGCTCTCGAGCTAAATTTAGGAAAGCTAAACCTCCTACCTTCGATGGTGAGATAAATACTAGACAAGAAGCCGAATCTTGGATTCTTGGGATAAAGAACTACTTCCAAGTACATGATTATTTAGGAAACATGAAGGTAAGAGTTTCCATATTCAATCTGAATGGAAGGGCATCCATTTGGTGGGAACACTTCAAGCACGTAAAGAAGATTAGTGAAAGGAGACTGAAGTGGAAATAGTTCAATAAGTATTTCAGGAAAAAATACCTCTCTGACAGGTATTATGATGACAAGATTAAGGAATTCCATGAGCTGAGATTGGGACAGCAGACTATGGATGAATATGCAAATAAGTTCTTGGAATTTTTGAGGTATGTTCGATACATCAGAGATGAAAAAGTGAAGGTCCAGCGATTTCTGAGTGGATTGCCTCAGTCCTACAAAGATAGATCTGAGTTCTTTGAACTGAGAACTCTCGAAGAAGCAATAAGAAAAGATAAATATTGCTATGAGCAAAGCAAAGGTAAACCTGATTACCATAAGGCATGGAAGGACAACAAGAATGAGAAGTTTGACCAAAGGAAGAAGGGTTTCAAACCTTCTAGATTCAGAAATCAACAGAAGCAGCCATCCCAAGCTGTGAGTAATCCAGATGGAGTGACAGGTGGAAAGCCTAAGGATCCACCACATAATAAAGGTCCACTCAAATGTTGGAAATGTGAAGGACCGCACTTGCGCAGACATTGTCCACTTGAGAATGAAATTGAAAGACTTGCTTATAACATTTAGGAAGCGGAAATAGTAGGTCAAGTAGAAAGAGCAACCCATAGAATTTATGCATCACTGGAGGACCGCTAGGCAGATCATCAGTCAACTGTGGTCCTAGTTGCAGGTAAGATTGTTGAACAATCTGTTTCTATTTTGATTGACCTTGGTTCTACTCATAGTTACATTACTCCTAGAGTAGTGGAGATTTGTGATTTTAAGAAGGTAAAGCATAGAAAATCTTGGTTAGTTCAGCTAGCCATTGGGACTAAGAGAAAGGCCAATGAATTAGTAGAGAAATGTCCATTGGTCATGAATGGATTGACCACTTGTGTATATTTGAATGTTCTACCGCTTGGTTCCTATGATGTTCTCATTGGAATGGATTGGTTGGAAGCTCATAGAGTAAAGCTTGACTGTTATAACAAGTCTTTTGAATGCATGGATGAAGAAGGAAACCCAATAGTTGTGAAAGGTATTTTGAAGGTAATTTCAGTAAGGCAGATTTCAGCAATGCAGTTGAAGAAATTTTGTAGGAAAGGTTGTCAGTTGTATGCAGCCCATATTCTGGAACCAACAAGAGATGAAACTCCTAGGTTGGAGGACTATCAGGTGTTACAATAATTCAAGGATGTGCTTCCCAATGAGATTCTAGGGCTTCCTCCAAAAAGGAAAATTCATTTCATTATTGAACTTGTGCCAGGAGCAGCACTAGTGTCCAAGACACCCTACAGGATGAGTACACTAGAGATGCTAGATTTGAAGACGCAACTGCAAGAGTTGTTGGAAAATAAGTATATCCGACCAAGTATGTCTCCTTAGGGAGCACCGGTTTTGTTTGTGAAGAAGAAAGATGGTACGCTCAGGTTATGTATTGACTACAAATAGTTGAACAAGGTTACTATGAAGAATAAATACCCTTTTCCTAGGATTGATGACCTCTTTGATCAAATGAGAGGAGCAAAGGTATTTTTCAAGATTGACTTGAGGTCTGGTTACCATCAGGTGAGAATCAAGGATGAATACATTCATAAGACAGCCTTCAGGACAAGGTATGGACATTATGAGTTTTTAGTGGTACCATTTGGTCTCACAAATGCACCAGCTACATTTATGTGCCTTATGAACAGTGTCTTGAGTAAGTATTTGGACAAGTTTTTTTTTTCTTCCTTGATGACATTCTTATTTATTCTAAGAATGAGGAAGAGCATGAAGAGAATTTGAGACTGACATTACAAGTGCTCAAGGAACATTAGCTGTATGAAAAGATGAGCAAGTGTGCCTTCTACAGGGATATAATTTAGTACTTGGGTCATATTATCTCAAAAGAGGGTATATATTAGTAGACCCTAAAAAGATTGAATCCATTATGAATTGGCCTACTCCAAGAAATGTGACAGATGTAAGATCTTTTATGGGACTTGCAGGATACTACAAAAGATTCATGGAAGGATTTTCCAAGGTTGTGCATGCCATCACTTCTTTGCAAAAGAAGGGGATAAAAATCGAATGGAATTCGAAGTGTGAAGAAAGCTTCCAGGGGTTGAAGAATCTTCTCACCAGTGCACCAGTATTGAAAGTTGCAGATCTAGAGAAATATTTTGTGGTGTGTACCGATGCATGCGGACAAGGGCTTGGAGGAGTCCTTATGTAGGAAAACCAAGTGATATGTTATGAATCAAGAAAGATGAAGGAGCATGAAAAGAACTATGCCACTCATGATCTAGATCTTGCAGCCATAGTGCATGCTCTCAAGATGTGGAGACATTACTTGATGGGTAGAATATTTGAGCTCATAATAGATCACTATGGACTGAAGTATTTGTTTGATCAACCTACTCTGAATGCTAGGCAAGTGAGATGGCTGGAATTTTTATGTGAGTTTGATTTTGAAATCAAGCACATAAAAGGAAAGGAGAATAAGGTAGTTGATGCACTCAGCTGGAAGGTACAGGAAATGCATGTGGCATCTCTTAGTATTTTCCAGTCAGATTTGAGGTAGAAGATTGCAAATCATGTTTCCGGAGATGAATTATATGAGTAGGTAAAAGACAAATTGCAGCAGCAAAGTCTTGAGAAGAGGTATGAAGGATATAAAGTGGAAGAAGATGGACTTCTCACTTATATAGGAAGAATTTATATTCCAAATGTAGCAGATTTGAGGAGAGTTGTTATGGATGAAATCCATCTAGCTCCATATTCTGGTCACCCAGAATATCATAAGACAATTGCTATAGCTAGAAAGCAGTACTTTTGGCCAGGAATGAAAAAGGACATCGCTGAATACATTTCAAGGTGCATGAAATGTCAACAGGTAAAGGTTGAGCATCAACATCCAGCGGGCCTGTTGCAATCTTTACCAATTCCAGAATGGAAATGGGAAGTTATTTCCATGGATTTTATTAGAGGATTGCTGATGACTTGGGGACAACATGATTCCATCATGGTTGTGGTAGACAAGTTGAAAAAGGCAGCACATTTCATACCAGTGAAGTCTACGCATAAGACTGATGACATTGCAAATATTTTCATGAAAGAGATTTTCAAATTGCATGGATTGCTAAAGGCAATAATTTTTGATAGAGATGTCAAGTTCACTTCCAAATTTTGGAAGAGATTATTTGCAGATTTGGGTACAAAGCTAAACTTCAGCACTGCATACCATCCTCAGACAAATGGGTAGACAAAAAGAGTTAAGCAGGTGCTTGAAGATCTGCTTCGCATGTATGTGATGGGAAAACCAACCAAGTGGGAAGATTACTTACACTTGGTAGAGTTTGCTTACAACAATGGACAACAGGCATCCTTGGGGATGAGTCTGTATGAAGCTTTGTATGGAAGAAGGTGCAGGACACCAGTGACTTGGGATAAGCCAGTGAACAGAGTTGTGCTTAGACCAGAATTGCTCAAGGAAATGGAGCAAGAGGTTGTAAAGATCAGACAGAATCTGATAGTAGCACAGGACAGATAGAAACGTGATGCAGATAAGCATAGGATGAATAGAGAGTTCATTGTTGGGGATCATGTTTACCTCAGAGTAAAGGAAAAGAAGAGTTCTTTGAAGCTTGGAAGTTGTGCCAAGTTGTCACCTAGATACTATGGGTCATTTGAAGTGCTTGAAAGAATAGGGCGTATTGCATATAGACTTGTATTTCTTGTCAGTACTAGAGATCATAATGTTTTTCATGTTTCTTTGCTTAAGAAATATGTACATGATCCTAACCATGTGATAAATTGGGATGTGATTCAGGTGGAACCTGAGGGAGAGTTCCAAATTGAGCCAATGCGCATCCTCGACAGGAAGGTCACAATGCTCCGGAACCAAGCCATAGGGCAGGTAAAGGTGCAATGGGAGCACTACAGACCTGAAGAGGCTGTGTGGGAGCTAGAGGATGCCATGCGATTGGCACATCCATTTTTGTTCAATTCTGTAGAACACTGAGGTGGTACAAGCGTAGCATTTTTGTTCAAATTTTGTAAAGTACTGAGGACAGTGCTATTGAAGGGGGAGGGGAATGTAACACCCTGGTTTTGACCCTGTTTGCATTAGATGCACATGATACATATATTGTAAAAAATCATGGTGTGGAGCTAAAGGCAAAGGCCCCACCATGATTTGGTTATGTTATGTTTTGGATTGAAATGGTCACCGATGGTATATCGGGACATGCGGCATACATATTAAATTATGGCACCATGTAAATATGCACATTTAATAAAATAACCCAACCAGCTATGCTCACTGCAACTAAATTGAGAAGGGGCATGATTCCTAAGTTTAAGCAAGGGAATATTCAACCTTGAACCCATGGGGGGGAAAGCCATCTGTCACCACCCAGTTTAATTGTTCACTTTTCCTTGTCTCATCCATCAACCACCTTCATTGTCCTGTCAATTAGTTGGGGCAGTTATTGCTGACAGTGGAGTGTGTTAGTACTGTCACTCCTTGCCACATGCACACTCTACCAACTGACCCTTGCACTGGCAGGAGACCACGTTGCCATTTTCTCCTCACCTAAAAATGCCTAGCTTTCCTCACGCGCTAGTTCTTACCAATCGCCTATCCTCACGCAAAAAAAAAGACACTTTGTTCCTCAGGCAGGGGATTCACTCTGTTTTTGGCTCATGCAGCAAGAAGGAAGATGGGTTTGGGATTGTCCTTACGTTTTGTTGCTGAGAGTGTTTATCATACAAATTTAGTAGACTGTGTTGGTTGTTGCTTTCCCCGCATGCGCGGGTTGCTGCATTGATGTAATTCTCTGCGTTTTTCCCCAATTGTTGGCTGAATTTCCCTTGCATTTTGGGTTGCTGTGGGGTGTTGCAAAGGAATCATTTTGGCCATGATAGGGCCAAGAACGATTCCAGAATTGTCTTTTATTTTCAAGCTATGAAGTTCTTGCTGTTGCATACATGCAGTGGTTGTCCTCGAACTACATGGGAGTGGTGAATGAGGGCCTGAGGTGCTTGACAAACCCGGGGGGTTGATAACCACACAAACAGAGCTACTGAGCTGGATTTCTTCTCCAAAACCCCTGATGAGCACTGTAAGGGAGGTCAATGTCTGAGGGTATGCGTTGCAGAGAAAGGACTGACTTCCTTGTGTTGGGTGTGTGTGGATGTTCTAGAAGCCTGGATGGTTCTGGTCTCATGTCTTAAGCTCTTCAATGAGCTCACCAGCTTAGCATTAGCCTTTCCCAACTCTCGGATGGCCTAATAAACCCAACTTGGTTGGCTTGGCTGATCTACTATTCGCTTGATAAACCCAACTGTGTTTTCTTGGATGAACTATGTGTCCTTGTGGGGGTGGCAGCGTTGTTGAGAGATTAAGGAGCATGCGGGCCTATTTTTGGGTGGAACATTGCAGCGACGTAGCTGGTTGCAGAACAA
>LPNX010123992.1:541801-569130 GCA_001517045.1 Pseudotsuga menziesii
TCTTACACTACACTGGTTGAGTTCTATGCTAAGGAAGTTTTGCGGGGTTTTCTCCCTTGTGGTTTCCTTGAGGAAAATATATGTGTACTTGTGTTATTATGTTTTTTTTTCTTTTAATGATATTCTAGTGGCTAATTGTTTAAAGATATCATATAAATAATTTTAAATAAAAATCAACATGGTATCAGAGCCACCCTGAAAGGAGACACTGCACATCTAGGTTTTATTGTTCTTAACAAACCTATCGATAGATCAACATGAAAAGAAGGATCCTCAAACTTGCCTCTGAAGGGCACATCTTTCTGTGATGATAGCACTAAAATCCAAGAATTTTCAATTTTGGACCTGTTACTACTGTTGGGACAAACTAGGGTTTTAGTTTTCCAGGGTTCTCATCATCAATCTCAGAAAAAGGAATATACAGTATACCTCACCTCAGGAGGGTACATATTTTCCATCATTCAACTCCATGTGTGATCCGAGCTACAAAATTAGGGTTTCTACTCCAAACCCTAGAACCTCTGAATCAAGGTTTGTCTTCTACAAGTAAGTATTCTTTTATCTTTTTCCATTTGAGGTAGTTAGTCTCTTAAAGATGACAAATAATACCAAGTTGGATGAAAATATTGAAGGGGCTAAAAAATTTCGAGCATGGAAGTACATAATCATGCCCATCCCCTAAAAGAATGATCTAGATGAATTTGTGAAAGAGGAAGTGAAAGAACTAGAAGAAGTTGAAGATAAATCCAATCATAATAAGGATATGATCATAGCTAAGAGAATCATAGCTGATTCAGTCAAAGATAACCTAATCCCTCAGGTATCATCCATGGAGACTCCAAAAGAAATATTCAATGCCCTATGAAGTCTATTTGAAGGAAGGAACATTAACATAAAGATGACCCTGAGGAATCAACTCAAAGGTGTAAGAGCTCAGAAGTCAGAAACTATACAATATTATTTCACAAGAATAGCTCAAATCAAGGATAAATTAGAAGCCATCGGTGGCATGGTTGAGAAGTAGAGGTTGTAGTGACAACCTTGAATGGCCTTCCAAGCAATTGGGAAGCTTTCATCCGAGGAATCTGTTCAAGAAGAAAGCTAACCAAATTCCAGAAGTTATGGGAAGAATGTGTCCAAGAAGAAGAGAGAATAGCAACCAGAGAAGAAAAGCTAAATGACAATGAGGATCAAGTCTTAACTTCCCATACTAAAGGCAAAAGAAGGAGCCATGAACATCCTACTAAGACTCAATGGTTTAAAATACCCAAGAGATATTTCTCAAGATTTGAATGCTTCAACTATCACAAGATAGGACACATTGCAATCAATTGTCCCTTCAAAGCAGAAAGAATCAAGAATACGAGAAGGTTTCAAGAACATGCCATTGAAGACAGTGATCAAGGAGAAGAAGAGGAAATAAAGAAGGATGAAGATTCCAGTGAAGAGTATGTTTTGATCTTTTTCCTAATTGGATAAGTATCACCAGGAAATGATACCTCGATGATTGATATTGGTACCTCCAAAAAAATGGCTGGTTTAAAGGAGTCACTCTCATGCCTTGAACATAAGGAATCTCCACACAAAGTAATGTTTGGAGATGACTCCCAATATACAATCAAAGGGATAGGAGAAGCATGTTATAAATTGGATTCTGGAAAACCTATGAAGATGAAGGATGTCCTATATGTCCCAGGACTAAAGAAAAATATTCTCTCTATTTCATCCTTAGATAAGAAAGGCTTCGGAGTTTCCTTTATCGATGGAAAATTCCTCATGTGGACCAAAGGAAAAATCATCGACGATGAAGTAGAGATTGGAGTTGAAGAAGGAGGTCTCTACAATTTAAAGGGACATACAAATTCTTCATTAACAACCAGCACCATCAATCCAAGTGAGCTATGGCGCAAAAGGCTTTCTCATGTTCACTACAAGGCTATTCCAATTGTAAGCAAGGTGGTAATTGACTTACCAGAAATCCAGGTAAAACATGAAGGGGTGAGCAAAGGATGTGCACAAGGTAAGAATACTAATAATACCTTTCCAAAAAATAATAGTAAGGAAAAAAGGATCCTAGACATTATTCACTCAGATATTTGTGGTCCAATGCAAACCACTTCATTAAGTGGGTACTCTTACTATGCCTCCTTCATTGATGATTAATCTAGAAAGACTTGGATATACTTCTTGATAAAGAAGGATGAAGTATTTGAAAGATTCTAAGAGTTTAAAGCTCTAGAAGAAAACCTTTCAGAAAAGAAAATCAAAATTCTGAGGTCAGATCATGGAGGAGAATTTACTTCGAATGAGTTCAATGATTTCCGGAAAGGGGATGGAATTAAGAGGGAGCTCACCATTCCCTACAATTCATAGAAAAATGGTGTGGCAGAAAGGAATAACATATCTATCATGGAAGCTGTGAAAGCCATGATCCATGACCAAGATCTCCGAATGTACCTATGGGCAGAATAAGAACGAACAATAGTATATGTTCAGAATCGAATTTATCACACTGCTGTTGGGAACAAAAGTCCAGAAGAAATATTCTTCGGCGAAATACCAGAGGTAATTCATCTTAATATTTTTGGCTGTCCTGTATACAGTCATATTCCTAAAGAGAAAAGATCAAAATTAGATCCTTCTGGAAAGAAAGGATTATTCATAGGATATAGTGAACAATTGAAATCCTATGGAATATATATCCCTAGGTACCGTCAAATCAATATTAGTAGAGATGTTACATTTGATGAAGATTCAACCCTCAAGAAGTCAAGAAAAGACAAGGAAGATGAAGAGTAGCATGAAACTCCCAAGACTATTGAAATTCTTAAAGAAGTCAGAGTTGAAGAAGAAGATCCAATACCTGAAGATCATGATTTAACTGAACCCCAGCTACCTGAATATTTACCAAGTGAACTGATTTCTTGAAAGAGAAAACCTACTTGGAATAGTGAAGCAATTGAAGAAGCAAAAAGACTTGGTGCTCCTGAAGGAGTCATCCGGGAAAGGAAGAAGCCAAGGACATACCCCAAATACATCACCTTCATGAGTGATCTATTTGATAAAGAACCATGCTATTTTGAGGAATCAATAAAACAAAAGGAGTGGGCTGATGCAATGGTTGAAGAATACCAATCTATTATGAAGAATGATGTATGGGAAATAGTACCTAGAGCAAAGGACAAGTCATTGGTATCCTCCAAATGGATATTCAAAACTAAGCACTCAGCATATGGGAGTATAGAAAAATACAAAGCCAGATTTGTAGCTCGAGGATTCCCTCAAAACGAGGGAATTGATTATGAAGAAAAATTTTCCCCAGTGGCAAGATACACCTCTATAAGGACAGATATTGCCTTGGCCTCAACCATGAAATGCAAGTTACATCAAATGAATGTAAAGACGACATTCCTAAGTATAATAATTGAAGAAGAAATCTATATAGAACAACCACAAGGATTCGAGATAAATGATCAAAAGACTCATGCATGTCGATTAAAGAAAGCATTGTATGGATTGAAGAAAGCACCCAGAGGATGGTATGGAAGGATCGATGGATTCCTAATGAGCTTAGGATTTACCAAGAGTAAAGCAGAATCCAAACTTTACTACAAGGTATATGAAGATGGAGTTTTAATTTTGTTATTATATGTAGATGATCTATTCTTCACAGGTGAAGACAAGTCACTAATTGAATGTAAGAAGAGGCTTGTTGCATAATTCAAAATGAAGGACCCTGGAATGATGCACTACTTTCTAGTATGGAAACACTTAGATGAGATTTTTCTAAATCAAGGAAAGTATACTATTGAAATCTTGAAAAGATTTGGAATGCTATATTGCAAAGCTATGACCACTCCAATGACTACTAGTTTGAATTTATTGAATGATGACACCTCATAATATGTTGATGTCACACTATATAGACATATCATTGGTTCATTGATATACCTCACCAATACCAGACTAGATATATGTTTTGTAGTAAACACTTTGAGTTAGTACATGGTGAATCCTAAACAAGTTCATATAATTGGTGCAAAGCATGTGATGAGGTATCTAAAGGGAACTTTAGATCATGGGCTCAGATATACATCTAATGGAGAGATCAAGTTGCATGGATATGTAGATTCAGATTGTGGTGGAAGTGCCAAATATAGAAAGAGTACATCGGGATGTTGTTTCAGTTTGGGATGTGGCATGATCTCTTGGTTCAGTAGAAAGCATACCAATATTGCACTTAGCACAACCGAGGCAGAATATATTGTAGCATGTTCATCCTGCAGTGAAGCAGTATGGCTTCGAAAGATGTTTTTAGGATTATTCGATGCATAAGTAGATGCCACTGACATCCTTTTTGATAATCAGAGTTGTATCAAGATGAAAGAGAATATTTTATTTCATGATAAGTCGAAACAAATTGAGATCAAATGTCATTTCATATGGGATATGGTACAGAAGGGAGCTGTAAAGCTCAAGTATGTTCCCACTGAGGAACAAGTAGCAGATGTGTTGAGTAAGCCTCTGGCTCATGTAAAATTTGAATACTTTCGAGACAAGCTTGGTCTGGTCCGAAATGACCTCTCTCAAAAGAGGGTGTGACAACAGATGTTGGATGTAGTGATGAGTAGGTCAGTCTACCGGAGGGTAGGTCTAGCTAGGCTTGTTTGGCCCGAAAGGGTTAGTAAGCCAAACTAAAGACCTGTCGATCCTAGGGGGATTAGTATGTTTGGCTAGGATTGTTTGGACCGAAATGGTTATTAAGACAGAAAAGGCTTGTTAGGTCCCCAGGGAGATCCATTTGTCTAACTAGGCTTGTTCGGCTTGAAAGAGTAAGTTAGACAAAATGCCTGGATGGATCTACGAGATAACTCGTCATGATGCTACTCCGAAGAAGATGAATGGAAAGATGTATCCTTTGTATTTCTATATTGTTGATTGTTGATGATTGCTGAACAGATTCATATATGGTTCAGTATTGTTATATTGATTGATGACTGATGAGATGTTTGATAGCTGATACAGTATTTCCATACTATTGATTGGTGATGACTGCTGAAAAGGTTGATAGATGTTTCAATATTACTATGTTGATTGTTGATGACTACTGAGATGATTGATGGTTGTTACAGTATTACTATAATGTTAGTTCATATATGATTGATGCAGTATTGACTAAAGATGTTGATGATTGATGTCATGCTTGATGATTTTTTGATATGATGACTATTGTCAATAATTATATTGTTATTATTGAGATGTCTGTTTTTCTTCTTGATCAATGATTGATTGATTCCATATTGGTAATGATACAATGACGATTATAGTGTTCATATACTAATGATGATGTCGATGTTCTAGCATCTCTATGATGACTATGCAGATGATGCTCTAGCATGAGTTATGATTGAGTCTTTAGTACTAACAAGTTGATGATGATTGTTGATGTTGTCAATATCCTTAAACAGATATTGCAGATAATAGAAACAAAGAAGATTCAGTGTTCACATACTAATGTAACAGAACAACACTTCGTATTCACATACTGATGTTACAAAAGAAGGTACAAAAGATGATTCAAGTAGAAGACAAATAAAATATAATCGAAGCTGTACAAAAGACAAAGAATACAAGAAGAAGATCCAGAAGATGGAAAATAGAAGATGTTTGAGAATATACGAAAGATAAATATTGTAAGAAGAATATTTAGAAGATAGAAAAGACAAATAGAGGTAGTTCAAGAATGTACAAAAGATGAAGATTATAAGAAGAAGATCCAGAAGATGGCAAAGAAAAATAGAAGATGTTTGAGAAAACAAATATTACAAAAGAATATATTGAAGATGAATATTACAAAAGATGTTCCAGCTGAGATCGATGATGAAGATGTTAGACAAATGTTCCAAACTTCCTATGACATATAGAGTCTCACTAGATAGTTGTATAGTTGTAGCAACCGATGTTGAATACCTTCCTAGGTAAGAGGGAGTGTTAATTTTATTGTAACTTCGGAAGATATTCCAAGTAATATTTTATTCATCCCTAGGGAGATGAGTTTGGTCTTGTCAAATTTATTAAAAGAAGCAATGTAAATCTCCATATGTAAGTCGGGTCATTAGTACCCAAGTGTTATTATAATAAATACTATTTATGATGTCTAGTTGTACAAGTTGACCCTAGCAGCTAAAGAAGTCGGCCCCACTAAGTAGGAGATCAAGTCAATAGAAGAATATAAATAGGAGGAACCTCCCTTCATCTGTACTCACTCACTCAAGATGTTCTATCATTTACAATAATCTTGGGAATTCCATGAAACTTCTAAATTGTTTCCATGAATGCTTCAACTACCATTCTTGATTTAAAATGATGAGAACTCAGAGAATAAATGGGAATACTTTATGAATCGATCCACTATTACCATGATGATTGTATTTTCTTCTAACTTAGATAGACATGTGATAAAATCTTGTTATCTCCCAAACAATTTTATTTTCAGTAGATCAAGCTCAAACAATTTATTTTTTTTAGGAAGTAAATATTTCAAGGTTTATTATAGATCTTCTGATGATTAACAAATTTGGAATGCATGGTGTGCTGTTTGCTCAAAATCTTGAAAGTTTTAGCTTTCAGTGGCTTAGGAGAAGATTCCAGGGGTTCACTAGCCACCGAAAAGATAGCTTTCGGCAACTAACAGTTTTGACCCAGGACCACGTTAACCACCGAAAGCATGTTGATCACGTTTTTTGAAAAGGGACTCTCGGTGGCTTATCCAAACTTTCAAATAGTTAATTAGCCACTAAAAGGATTTCCTTTCGGCAGCTAAATGATGAGATCTGAAAAGGCATTAAACCCCCAAAAGCTTGTTGAACATGTTTTTTGGAAAGAAAGCTTTCAATGGCTTGGGAAGATGCGGCAGTGGTTCATTAGCCACCGAAAGAAGAGCTTTCAGCAGCTAGTGAATTAAACCCTAGATTCTCTTAACCATCGAAAATGCTGAAAAGGGAAAATGACTACCTGTCCATCAAATCAAACTCATCAGCACCAGGAAGGTCATGATTTAGCACGATTAACCACCGAAAGGATGGGGAAACTGTAGTACGGCATGAGTTGATGGCTAAAGAGGTCATTACTGATCTGACCTAACTGATGGAAATTAAAAACCTAATCTTCCCTCCACCTGTCCCACGACTGCAGTAAGCCTCCACAAAACACCAAGTTTGAATTAAAGATGATTACTAGGTTGGATAGCTCGTGGACATCACCAGAATCTACCATCGTATCACTCAAGTACCAATCAAGTGGTTAACCCCTAAAAATCAACACCATATCCTCAGTACACTCCTCATTTTGTGCATGCATCTTTACTGCTCAAGGCCATCCCTGAAACCAGCGCGCTAATTTCCTTCACAGAGTTCGAATTTCGGTTTTCCAGGTACTAATAATCACAGCTCAGAGATGAAGAAAGGAGGACCATCCCTCAGACAGGAAGTAGGAGACATTAGCTATCTCAACTCACATCCAGAAGTCTACCAATTCTTCAAGGATGCGGGATGTTACAAATTTTGTTATAAGATACAAGGTTCACACCAGCAGGTTGCAAAAGCATTTTCCCTTTATTTTGATAGCTCCAAGGTGCTGATAGGCAAGGAGGAGTTCCTAGTAGATGAAACCCTAATTGCAGAGGTGACATAACACCCAAGAACTGGGGAGAAGTGGTTTAAAACCACCATTACTAAAAATTTGGAGTTTAGATCATATTTAAAACCTAAGCACATAAATGTAATATGGAAGAAAAATTTTCCATCCACATGGCTAGAAAAGAGATGGCAACAATTACTGAAAGCAATTTTGGTGTATATAATCTGTGAAGGCAGATAGAATAGGGAAATGATATATCACATCAAACTTATGAACCATTTCACAAGAAGAATCCCTTTAAATCTACCTTTCTACCTCCACAAGAGCTTAACAAAAATGGCACACTAGGTAAAGGATCAGCCCACCAAAATTGCAGGAAGGTTGTCTCACCATGGTCTCATACAACTCATTTTCCAAGAATTTCTGCAGAGGAGAAACATAGCATGGACACATTTTTTGTTCTAGAATGAGTTTGAAACAAGCCTATAGCCAGAAGAGAAAGGAAATATTCTTCGAAGAAATCCAACACCCCTAGGAGTGGAAAGAGAAAAAGAAGGGATATCTTGCCAGCAACAGTAGATCAACCTTCTTCCCCTTCTAAAACCATCCAGCCTAAAAGAAACCTAGACATCAGTGAAAAGGGAAAGGAGGTCCCATCACAAAGTGAAAACATTCTGAAATTACCCTATTCAGACTTAGAAGAAGAAACAGAGGAAGGGTTGACCTAACCGAGCAGTTTATAGTAGAACAAGAAGAGTTTCCTTTTTCCAACACCAAGGGAAGGGCAGGATGAACAAACAATAGAGACCTCCTCAAGAAAACCTAGGTCTCAGAGAGCAAAGCAGCTACTAGAGAAAATACATGAACTAGAGGTTTTTGATAGGGAGATAAAAAGAAACAATGCAAGGTTGACCAAGAGAAATCAAGAATTGCACAATTATGTTTTGGAGATGAGAGGAATGTATGTCCTATTAAAGAGAAGAAATCTGAGGTTGATGAAGGACAACACTAGGCTTTACAAGATGATTGGGCTTCTAAGGCTACAGGTGAATAATTCAAAATAAAAAACTAGCTCTCAAACACACTTTGCACTTGAAACCCTAGCTGAGGTAGCAATGAGCCTTCAAAATCTAGAGGCAGCCCAGGATGGTGCTAATTTTCCAAACATTGGGCAAGCTGAAGAAGTGCCAGAAGATCAACAGCAAAGCTGAAAATGATGAATTGGGAGGTCGATTTACACTTTTTGAAAAAACAGAGCTTTCGATGGCTTAGGTGGATGCAGAAGCGGTTCATTAGCCACTGAAAGCAGGGCTTTCGACAGCTAACAGACCCGAGATTTCGATTCCGAAACCACCAAAAGAAAAAAGAGGCACAGAAAGATATTTTGGTACAAAAGACCAGTTTTGGAAAATACAACTATCTCAAGGATGAAGTGTAAAGCTGAAAGTTGCTGAAGAACACCATCAAAAAAGGTCTGTTCAAGTTTTGAGGATACATCAAAGAGGAAAGGGTCACAAACCCTACCTGTTTTAACCAACAGTGGCTTCTCTATCAGATCGCAGGTTACAACTTTCCTCCAGTACTCACTGCAGTCATCAAAAGGTTCAATAAGTGAACAAGTGTTAGAATTAGATAGACTAGTAGTTAAATTAGAGTTTCTGACCCAATTTTGCAAAAAAATTTATTTTTAGTAAAAACGGATCCAACTTTTTAGGATCTGAATATTTTTGTAAAAAATATAAAGCCTAAGACTTATGTTATAGAAAATGTTTGACTTCAGGGACCTGTAGACTATTATTATTTCAAGCTTATCATATTATTCATGACCTAATATAAGCTCGTTTGCTATCATATGTTCAACTTCTTTATCTTATATATTATGTGCTTGTGCCTGAATCTCTGATTCAGTTTTATTCATGTTATTCAATGTTTGATAGCTGTCATCCTATCTGTATGTTGATGAGTTGAATTGCAAGTACCTTCCTTGTTATGATTAGCCATTTATATGTAAATGTTTTATATATGAATATGTCAGCATAGTAAGTTCTCCATCTTTTCACCCTATTAGCAAACCTTTGAACAGTGGTAGTTAGAAGCCTTATCTTTGATTGAGTTTTGATCCAGTTAGAAAAAACAATAAAAACATTCAAGTTACCAGGCATCCTTGAGCTGCAACCTAGAGGAGGAGTGATAACAAATCTATTGAGAAATTTTCCCAATGCCATCTTGGTATGGATGGTGCCTATAGAGGACATGTTTTTTTAATTTCCTCTCCTTTGTTTAGTTGGGAAAACAAACATTTTTCTATAAACTTTTGAACATCAATTTTAACACCTTCCTAGAAAAAAATATTCTTGGTCATATGGTAAGTTTTCAATAAACCTAAATGTCATCCTATAGAGGGGGTGTGCAATTCCAAAAGGACCTTTTTATTTGATTTAACTATTCTTATAAACATATAGGAAATCTTATTACCATAGTAAATCATTATTCCACAAAAAAATATCTTCTAACCTAGGGTCCTCATCATAGTTGTTGAAAGGGGGGTTTTGGTAATTCATATTCATTACCAAAAGGGAGCCAATTATTCCACTTCATAAACATTAGAAATCCTATGAAAAAAAGGCAAAAGATAAAAGAACAATCCACAATTAGAAAAAACCTATTTCATTTACTTATAGTAATAAGATCACCATAAATAGATTTAGAAAATTCATAAACAGATTTAGAACATACAAATAGATGTAAAGGACTTACAAATTTGGTAAACACATTCTTAATAAATCTCTTTGATACTTTAGATCTTTCTTGAAGAATTTTCCCTTTTTTATGGAAGCAAATAAACTTTACAGAAAATGAATAAGTTTCTCTTGAAAATATAAATTTCAAATTCTTAACCCATTAAAAATCCAGAAGTTCTTAACACATTTAAATAACTTAAAAAAAACTTTCAGTGAGAAAGCTTGAATCATCTCCTACCAAATCTATTCATAAGAAAAAGCCGACGGTATTCAGCTTACGAAATTGCAGTGTCCTACTCGACTTCCATATATGTTCCTCGGTTGAAAGGCCATGCTATCGTAAACACCCCCAGTACAACCCTCCTCTCCAACGCAGTGATGATTTCTCGGACAGCTGGGTAGCCAATTCCATGTGTTGCCGATTAAATTGTAGTCAAGCACTTCTATTGGTTGTTCAAAGTTGTTGGGTGTAGATATGAAGCAAACATGATCCCCAGGTATCCCGGGGAATTTTATTCATCCACTCCTTGCAAACTAAAGGAGGCATCCGTGCAATCTCCACCCATTTCCATGACTCTGAGTTTTCCAGAGAAACCGAGCGGTCTTCCTCGTTCCTTAACTCCCACAGAATAATCATCGCTTCCTTCTCCCCTTCCCCATCAATTTTTCCAACATGGACGGGCATCCTTTTGCCGGCGATTAATAATAGACGCGACCCGCATGTGACCATCCACGGGTGAAACATGATATCGTTGTCACCGTCCACATTCTGCACTATTTCAGGGAATGGCACAAGAATCACTGGAATGGGGATGGGCCCTACACCTGAACCATTTCTTGGAACGGTGAAACCCACAATGCCGGTATGCAGATCATGCCCTGGCATCTCCCAGTAACAGTAGAATGATCCGTTCCAGAAAAGAAGCTCATTGGATATCGGCAGTGTCACATCATCGGGAAGGTATCCAGCGATATTCCATCGTTTTTGGGAAGGATCGTAAATGTCCACAACCGGTCTTTCCAATCCATTTGCATCAAGCGGCGAATACCCAACGGTCACCACTTTGTATGCAGTCTCCGATTGCGAATTATTATTCTCATCGACCACGATGCATTCACCGAACAAGGCTATGGATGACTCCGGAATTTTGACGAAAGTTTGTGTATAAGGATTGCAGACCCTCAGCGGTCGACCGATGTAGGAGTATACCAGACAGAGTCCTCCCTCTGAGCGTGAGCAATAGATACCCAAATCACTTCTACAGGTTTGCGGTATCCAGTCGTGCAGGAAAGAAAGGGTGAAGCAGGACTTAATCCATGTCCGTGTGTGGAAGCAGAAAGACATACAAGGCATTTTGGATTCCCATCACACAGCAAGCCGTGGCTGCTTGCTGTTGATAGGCGCCTCGCACCACCGAGTTAAGAAATCGTTTGAAGAAAGCCAGTCCTTCCATTCTTTGGAGACGATTCGATACCTATACAATAATTCGACTGGAAGCCAAGATAATATATTCATTTGCAAATCCTCCGGCCATTCGTTCCATCGTTCAGAAACAAGATCTGCTGCTTCCATTTCCATATCTTTAACCTAACGGAGCAATAAAAAGAAGAAGAAAACAAATGTCAACCAGCCAATAAAGAAACGAACACTGACTATGTAAAGATCAATTGAGTGTTTTATTAAGGTCACCGCACCAATTTATAATGGTATAGTTTGGAAATAGTTTATTTTTCGAGGCACAATTTCCATAAAATCGGGTTGGAAATTTTTTTTGGCCACAATTTCCATAAAATATGGTTGGAATTAAAAAAAGGTTTTATGTTAAAATTGTTAAGTTTTAAAATTTTAAGTAAAACAGAATGTTTAAAGGTGCCGAATCTATTTATACTATCAAAATTAGGATTAAAATATAATTGTATTCTAATTTTTTAAAATAAAAGAATGACTGATTTGGAAAAAGAAATGGGCGTCTAGTCTAAATTGTGGAATTATGTTAAGTCATCATTTACAGATTTATATTGTGTGAGCGAAATTTCATTTTTATAAAAAGAGAATAATTAAAAAACTGAGAACCAGCATAATAGTTTGATGGTATATTCTGGTATATATATTGTTGGAATTGTTTTTTTTAAATATATATTTGTGTGTTAAAAATAATTTCAAGGTGTATATATTTTTAACCATATCCTACCAAGGGTCATTTTATCTTAAAAAATCTGAAAGGAGTATTATAAAGCATTGTAATGACAGATTTTTTTGGTATTTTTCTATAGAAAAGGGAGGAAAAGGCAAAGAAGAAGCATAATCATACCATAATGGAACAAAATTGGACCAGACCCTCTTTAGAACAATTAAAAATAACAATGAACTTCATATATATCTTAAACAAGAAATTATAAAAAAATATTTTATAAAAATTGATAAATAATTGTCTTCAACTCATGCACCCACATGTATGCCTCATCATGTATGAGAAATGCAAGATGTGTAAGAAGACATTTTTGTGCCTAGATGGGTTGTACAACCCACTATAGGAGATGATGTTGTAATGTTCTTTCCTAACAAAATAAAAATTTTAACTATCCACCAAAATAAATGTCCACAAGAAAAAACAACCTAATATGGGGGAGATGTAATGTTCCTATCTAACAAAACAAAAATAAATAAAAAATTTAATTATGGGCCAAAAAAATTGTAGTCCACAAAAACAACCCAATATTGGGAAAATAATGTAATGTTCCTACCTAGCAAAATAATAAAAAATAAAAAAATTAATTATTGAACCATGTGCAAGGCCTTCTAAACAACTCATGGTTTTATTGTACATGGTTTAGGAGGACATTGCAAATGGTTTTCAAACCATGTGCAAGGTCTCCTAAACAACCCATGGTTTTATTTTACATGGTTTAGGAGGGCTTTGCAAATGGTTTTAAAAGCATGTGCAAGGCCTTCTAAACAACCCATGGTTTTATTGCATATGGTTTAGGAGGGCCTTGCACATGGTTTTAAAAGTGTGTAAGGACCTCCTAAAGAACCCATGGTTTTAATGACTTTAAAATCATTTTCAATCCTAGATCAGTAGATTCTATCTCCTTCGATGCCTGATAAAACCTAGGATTTGGATCTATGCTAGTTTACACTATTATAAAATATAACTAAGTTGAGCCTATATCTTGTATTATTACTTAGATTTTACATACAAATCTTTTGCATGTATAAAAAACAAACAAATGTTTCTCCATAATAAGATCTCTATATACTATAGTAACACTACATTTACATTTAACCACAAATGAATCTAACAATAGTGCTATAAATATTTTGCTTAGAGAATTGTACAATCAATAAATAGAACTAGAAAATATTGTCTTTAAAACATAACATTACTCAAGGGTGAATGCAAGCTAACGAGGGTCACTTTTGGCACATTAGATGCAATAGAAAACTGAAATATCATGCATCCCTCAACTTAATTGTATTTTTTGAGATACTTACATAAAATATCTTCCTTTGAGTAAAAGATATTAAATGTAGGAAATTAAATCACGTTTTCGAATATATAAGATTTATGTATTGAAAATTTTTATAACTATGTCAAGTTTCATGTTTTCTAACAATCATTTTTTATTTTTTAGGCAAATGTTAAGGTATATGTTTTTTTGTGGGTGCAACCTTTGAGGGCCTAAATGATGCTTTCGAGATACAAAAATTTACAGGCATGTAGAGAACATATAGCACTAGTACAACGCTATTTTTTGAAAATTAAATTAGTAATTTTTATTTTTTTTATAGTTGTCCAAGTGATCATTCCTCGAAAATGGTACGTCTTTTGTGGGTGCAGCCTTTGAAGGTCTTACTGAAATAATCATGAAATGATTTTTTTATAGAATGTAGAGGTCAGAGTCTTCTAGTGCACCATATAACTTATTTTTAAAATGATTAAGAATTGAAAAAGTTATGGAAAAAACATTAACAACATGTTTTTTTTACTTAAGGAGTTATGACACAATAAAAATTGAAAAAAATAGGAAAATATAATATTTTTTAATAAAAATTACATATCTAGAATCTGCAGAAAAAAATGCTATTTATGTTTAAGATTTCATAAAAAATAATTGTGTGTAGTATGCTATAACGAGTTCGTAAACATCGAATTTTTCAGAAACTGGAAGAAATGCCCAACTAGCTATGGTTTATCATATACTATAGCACAGGTTTGGTATTACCGAAGCAAATTCCAAACCATACACATAGGACTATTGGTGACATGTGAGCAAGTGAATTAGCATGTTTAAATTCAAATTACATTTATCGCCTTTATAGAATTAGAAAATGAGTGCGCATTATAGAACTACAAAACACCCACGCGTCATAGAACTACAAAATGGATGCATTAAAGAACTACATGAATTAGAGATAAAAATATAGCACTATATGCAATATATCAATTGTATGGATAGTAGTTTAGAGGGGGTGTGGAAGGGTTAAGGGCCTAGGAGGTTGTTGGAAGTTCAAGTAGGGATGGTTAATAGTTGAGAGGGGGTGGGGAAGGGTCAAGGGCCTAAGAAGATGTTGGAAGTTCAAGTGGTGATAGTTAATAGTTGAGAGGGGGTGGATAAGGGTTAAGGGCCTATAAGGATGTTGTAAGTTCAAGTGAGTATGGTTAATAGTTGAGAGGGGTGGGGAAGGGTCAAGATCCTAGGAGGATGTTGTAAATTCAAGTGGAGAAAGATGAATGGAATGAGAACAGTAATGTTTATAAGGGTGAAGGGGAGTAGGGATTGAGAGAATTATTAGGAGGAGAAGAGGTGTTGAAGATGTATAGGGTTAGAAGAAGTACGTGAGAATTGAGTGATGAAGGGGGATAAGGTGGAGGCGAGGAAGTGGGTGATGGTTTGATCAGAGAGAGAGGAATGGTGAATGGAAAGGTGGATATGGATTATTAGAGGAGGAATAGGATGTGTTGGAGGAGAGAGGCAGAGGAGGAAGAAATTGAAGAGATGAGACTGAGATGTGATAAAACAGAGAATATGGGAGGTAGGGGGTTGAGGAGAAGGGATAAGTTGAAAACAAAGAGAAAGGAAGTATAAGAGAGACAAATAATGTTGTGGAGAGAGTGTGAGACATAATAATATAGAGAGGGAGGAGGGGGCATGAGGGAAAGATGGAGACAGAGTGAAGGAAATATATAGTGAGGGACCGATAGAAGGCATGTGTGTGAGAGGCAGGGGCAGGGGGATAGACACAAGGAGAGAAAGGGGGCAGGTTCACACACACACACACACACACACACACACACACAGAGAGAGAGAGATGGTGTCTAAGACAGGGGGTGGAGGGTTGGGCGATGGAGAGAGAAGGAGGTTGTGAAAGAGAGAAACATGGAGAGGGAGAGTGAAAAGAAATAGGTAGGGAGGGATACAGGTTGAGAGAGAGAGAGAGAGGATAGGTAGATGAATAATTCCATAGAGGTCTGGTAGTTAAGGGAGAAGGGAGGGAGATATTAATAAAGGGAAGTAAATAGAAGGTGGAGAGAGAGGGAGAGACGTAGGGAGTTTGTGAGAGGAGGGAACACACACACTCACAAATATTATGTGGGAGAGAGGGGGATGGGTGAGCAACAAAGGGAGAGGCAGAGGGATGAGAAATAGAGAGATTGTGTGATGGAGGAAAGGATAGTGAGAGAGGTATGTAGAATGTGGAGACAGAATATGAGATATGGGAAGTGAGGGAGGGACAGAGAGAGATAGTGAGATAGAGATAGAGAGAGAGAGAGAGAGATTGTGTGGGAGAGAGGGAGGGAGGGGTGAGTGATAAAGAGGAAAGGCGTTGAATTATAGAGAGACTGATATGGAGGAAGGGATAGTGAGGGAGGTATATAGAAGTTGGAGAGAGCCTATGAGAGAGAAGGTTGAGGGAGTGACACACACACAAAGATATATATAGAGAGATGGGGAGGGACACACACACAGAGGGGTGAGTGATAGAGAGAGTGATGTAGGGAGGGATTTTGAGGGAGGTATAAATAAGGTGGATAGAGGTTTCGAGATATGGGGAGTGAGGGAGGTACACACACACGCATAGAGAGAGAGAGAGAGAGAGGTTGTTAGAGAGAGAAGGGGGAAAGACACACACACATACATATAGAGATAGAGAGAGATGGAAATACAAAGGCAGGGAGGGCCCGTGAGTAAGGAATATAGGGATAATGAGTATGGCACATGTGTAGCTAAAGATGCTAGAAATATTATTTAGGGATCGAGTCTTGTATTTGCTTCCTTGACCATGTTGAGGCCTTAATACCCATATCTAATGCTCAAAACCTCTTAAAAGCATGTGCATATTTTCTTGGAGACTAAGCATACCTTGAGTAGGTCATATGTGGTGCTTCAAGGAATTGTTCATTAACATGGGTGCCTCAAATATTCCATTATGGCATAAGGAATGAGCATATTCCCTCAAACATGTCTCAGAGGTGCCATACCTGCTGCTCAAAGCCACCTAATTCTACTAACATCCATATTCATAGTCCAAATATACATATGAGATGGCATGTGTGATTTTTTAAGGAAACCTTCATATCCCTGGATGCATAGAAGCTTTAGTTAGGGCCTAAGGCTATAGTTTCCTCCCCTTACTATGTCCATGGCCTTGAGATGCATACCTAGTGCTCAACAAATGATGATGGCATGCATATCCCTATTAATATTCAAATGATTCACTTTCAACGTCATGTGTGGTGGTTGGAGGCATCAATTTTGGCCCTAAATGGTTAACAAATTCCTTTAAGGCCTAAGGACCAAGTGTTCCCCCCCACCCATGTGAAGGGGCCTAGTATCTGTACTTATTGAAAATGTTCTAATGGCACTGGTATCCCCATTTCAAGGTAAATGAAACCATGGAAGGATATATTGAGGTTGTTCAACACATCATTTTTGGCTCTATATGCATAGAAGCATCTTCTATGTGCTAAGGACTAGGTTTCCTCCCTTATTATGTCTAAGGTCCTAAGACACATACATAGTATTAGAAACCCCTAATGGTTCCCGTATCCCCATTCATAAAAAAACTATCAACATGACAGGTCATCTATGGTGATTCAAGGTGTTGTTCATGGACCTTGAGCCCTAAATGTTGGTTTAAAACCTAAATTTAAAGTGTTATGTACCAACCATGATTAACACCTTATTCTCCATATCTAACGCTAAAAAAATTCTAATCATGGACATATCCCAACTTAAAGTTTGTGGATACCCTTATAATATCGTGTGTGTTTGTTCAGGGTGTTTTTCTTGTCCTTATATGTCTATAGGATTCCTATAGGGACTAAAGACTAGTTTTCCTCCATCAACCATGTGTACGACTATGTTTCTAGTGCTAAGAGAATTCTAATGTACTGCATATTCTCTCTTAGATGCAAAATATCACATGTGAAGGTCCTATGTGCAGGCTCGATGCCTTGTTCATGGACCTTAAGCCTTAAAAACTACCTTTAGGACATAAGTCTTAAGTTTCCTCCCTCAAGCATGGTTAAGGGACTGTGACCCATTCTTGGTTCTTAAAACCTCCTAATGTTGTCCATATTACATTACAAAGAAAAATTATGCTATTGGAAGGTTAGGCATAGTTGTTTGAGATGTTGTTCTTGATGATGCTAAAATATTA
This sequence comes from Pseudotsuga menziesii, assembly GCA_001517045.1. Taxonomy (NCBI): domain Eukaryota; kingdom Viridiplantae; phylum Streptophyta; class Pinopsida; order Pinales; family Pinaceae; genus Pseudotsuga; species Pseudotsuga menziesii. The sequence goes on from LPNX010123992.1 coordinate 559,847, forward strand.
ATATAGCCCTAAGTCTTGATGATGCAAACTATTGTTTTTATTCATTTCCCTAGCCATGCATTAAAACAATTTTTTGTGGTTATCCATAATGTGTGCATGTTTTGATTCTCCAAAACACGTGCACGTTTTGCTTCTCCAAAACGCGTGCACGTTTTGCTTCTCTATAACATGTATACATTTTTCTTCTCCATAACGTGTATGTGTTTTTCTCCTCCATAATGCGTACACTTTTTGTAACTATAAAATGCGTGCGTGTTTTGCTTAGCTAAACCTATGTGTCATATGACATGTCATGGTCGAGCTTAACCAAACCAAGCATTACATAACGTGAGCGCGTTGTGTTTTTATACATCATGAGCATGTTTCCTAAAAGTAGCATTGCATCTAAAAGGTCCGTCAACGTCTTTCACACACCCTCAAATATTTCAATACACTACTCAGTAGAATAATGCTAGATAATTTCAAAGCAAAAAAACTCAAGTTTAATTTTTTTTTTACAAAAGATTTGAGAGAATTAGAGAATGAGGAGCATACAAGGAAGATGTTGTTGCTTATTTGGTTGGGTCTTTGAGTATTTAGACATAGATATGATCATTACATGGTTAAAGGGATACTACATATATTTGAGTATCAATAAATAATAATAACTTTTTTTTATAATCATCTTGAATGAGTAATAGACTTATCTAGATAAGAAATACATAGTTACCCTCGATAAAGGGGAATCTTCATAATTATCATAGACACAACTATTTGAGATCACAATTAGTATTTAGATAGACAATTTGGATGAATGACTAAAATATCATAAGAAACTAGAGAACATTCATAATTGGTAGCTATGGAGTAGGGTTCGAGACCTAAATATCATCAGTTCGAAATCAACATTCTCCAATCATAGAAGGACTTTGGATGAATTAGGTGAAGTGAATCTACATAAATTTCTTTTATGTGCACCAAATTCTAAAAATAGTATAAAAATAGAAAGAAGGAGTAATCCAATACCTGAATGAAGTAAATAGATGAATAAGAATCCTCTTTGCAAGTGAAACCTTCTTAGAAATATGTCAAATGACAAGACAAAATTAAATGATCATAAAACTAGGTCTCCTTGGTGTATATATATAGGAGACTAAGGATACAATTACAATTATATACAACCATGAAATTACGATTAAGGTCATATAAACCATTAAATACAATAATACTATAATAATAGAAATGTAATATCACAATATGTATGGTTTAACATGCCCCTCCCCTTCAATCAAGTGTTGTCCTAAGCACTTGATTTACTTTGGATGTTTTGCATTAAGAACTCATCTTCTCATGTCGCCTCTTATATTGGCATCTTCTTCCACTTGATGAGGTCCTCAATAATTGCTCGATTAGCAATTGGTTGATCCTTATGTTGAGGATTATTTCAAATTCTAGTATCAGTTTCTCTTCTTTAACAATCTCTAATAAAGTTGTTGTTTATTTTATTGTAACTTCAAAAGATATTCCAAGTAATATTGTATTCCTCTCTAGGGATATGAGTTTGGTCTTGTCCAAGTTATTAAAAGAAGCAATTTAAATATCCGAATGTAATTCGGGTCATTAGAACCCAAGTGTCATTATAATAAATACTATTTGTGATGTCCAGCTGGACAAGTCAGACCTGACAGCTAGAGAAGTCGTCCCCACTAAGTAGGAGGTCAAGTAAACAAAAGAATATAAATAGGATGTGCCTCCCTTCATTTGTACTCACTCACTCAAGATTTTCTTAGCACACTAGTAGAAAATGAGAAATTAATGACTAAAAAAATGACTAAAATCAGGCTATAAATGACTATTTTTGAGTCGATGACTAATAGTAGCAAGTTTCCACTATCTTATAGTTAGTTGTATTTTACTAGTCATTAATAGCTTGACTTAGTAGTCATTGATTTAGTCATTGATAGACAATGATTTGGTCATTGATAGTCAATGATTTAGTCATTGATTTAGTCATTTTTTTACTCATTAATAGTTAATGTTTTAGTCATTGATTTAGTCACAGATTTAGTCATTGATTTAGTCACAGATTTAGTCATTGATTTAGTCACTGAGTTTGTCACTGATTTGGTCACTGATTTAGTCACTAATTGCAACCATTAATGACCAAATATACGACTAAATAAACTATTAGATGTTAACATATTAATGACTAAGCTAAATACGACTAAGATACGGGAAATTAACTACTAATAGTCGTATATATGTGAATTTAGTCATTTTTGTAGTCACAAATTTATGATAGGGGATGGAGGAATCAAACCACCAACCTCCTGCCTATAATTAGGCAGGTGCTCTACCATTGAGCTAGCACCCTTTAAGAGGTTGTTATTGCTTGACAATGATGATATTCAAACAGATTTATGATAGATATCAATCTACAAACTACATAATTATTACTATTACAACTTACCAGTAACTAGTGTTTATGATAAACTAATTCCTGAGAGCTATGTACAATTTTCCCTGTAACTAAAGATAATAAAAATACTACAAATACTCTTACCAAAGAGATTTAGTGATGAGTACTTCTTCCCATTATTCATCACTATCATTCTCATAGTCCAAAGAAGAGTCCTTCCTGAAAGCATTTCAAATCCCAATGCCATCATTGCATCAAAAACAAAGAGTCAGAAACAAAACTTTCCCTCTTGTCTACTGCAATATTAAGAATCCATGAGCTTCAAGGTGTTTCAGATGTTCCTCATCATGGGCTATCAAAATTAAAACACAAGCTGTTGCTTTGATAATTAATAAACTTAAAATTATGCAAATTATATTCACCTTTTCATTGAGAAGGTTCCTATTTAAGCAGGTCCATGGTTGTGATCAAACTGCAAAAGGTTTCTTCTCTTATTGTGAAGCCTATTTTAGCTTTAAATCAAGTGATAAACATTCTAAGATCCAGGAAGACTCAAAAACTTATTGCTAATGGAGACTTGACAATTATCATTTGCAAAATTAGAGACTTGACTCCCTATGCACCGTAATGTCTTGCAAAAATTATCTCTATACCTATAATTCAAAGAATTGAAAGTATTTTGACTTGAGGAATTGAAAGTATTGCAAGTATTTAGCATTGAGTCATTTACTGTTTCAAAGGTACCATTTTGTATGGAGGAGTTATGCTTTGTGAATCATTATTACTTGGCTACAAGGGCACCTAATAGTGGATTCAATAATTAAAGAGTCATGTTGCAAATATAAATAGAAATACCCTGCTCCTACAACATTGTGTCTTTAGAGAAACCTTTAAAGGGTTGTATATTTGGATTCTAGGTGATGATACTAGTTATTTGAAAGGCAGGACAACTGGTTAACCATGAATTAAACTTGAAAAAATTGCAAACTATTAGGTATAACAAAATATATATCATCTTTGTGTTGAGATGTACAGGATCTGAAACAACTTCCATGATGATTGGACAATAGTTCACAGAGAGAAATAACCATTGATAATAACTAAACTTTCCTTAGAATGTATGGTCACCTAAAATAATACTACACTAAAATTTAGATTCGAGTAAGCTTTTTAGCTTGACTAAACTATCGAAAAGGTTGGAGAGACTAGTATTCTATAGTGTTCTTATAATGCACAGTTGCATAAAGGAATATTCTTATCAAGATTTATGACTTTCAAAATGAAGGAATTTATTTGACTATGAAATGCACATTTATGATGAAGCAAATAATAGATAAAATCATGATGAGGTTCATATTCCCCATTTGAACTGCCTACAAGAAACTATTTTCCCACTTCCTTCTGATTCCAGTGATGACAGTGCTGATAGCATTGTTGTTTGTAAACATGAAAATATATATATATATATATACAAATTGTTGCCAGTCTATTTTGAGCTTTGGTGTTCTTACATATAGTATTGAAAAGATAACTAACTAACTAACTAACTAACTATATATATATATAGTTAGCTTTTCAATACTGTATGTAAGAACACCAAAGCTCAGAATAGACTAGCAACAATTTGGGCTCTTCTTCATTGCAGTGGTCCAGCTTGTTGACCTAAGGCATTTTGGGACATGGGAGAAGGTAATCCAACTTGATTTTCAATTTTTCTAGTTTTTTTAGGAACATTTGAGCCCTTGGTTATCCAATATTTTGAGACTGCATTTCCTCACTGCTCTGGGTGGAAACCTTCCTAACTTCACAAAGTTGTGAGGCTACCTTTGCTACAATGGATGGTCATAGGCATATAAGTAATATTTCATGTAAAATAGAAAAAAATTGCATGGTAATAAGAAGGATGGTGCACAAGAATGAAGATATTCAAGTAGAAATATCCCATTTCAACAATAGATTGTTTTCAAAATTACAATTTCAACTGGCTCGAAATTCAGTGCTGGAAGTGAAAGTGGCAATACAAGGTGAACAAATTAAGAAAAATGTTGCGGTTTTAGACTTAGCCAAATGTTCAAATTCAAAGACTTCTCCCCATCAAGACTCATTCAGCTCCACAAAGGAAGTGGCTATGGAGTAAGACAAAGTCCAACATAGACATGGAGAAATGGAAAATGAAGAAACAACTCCAGTGTTCGAAGCAGAGGATCAGCCGAAAGCCCACAGTGGGAAATATTTTCACTAAAACATTAAGGTTTTATCTATTATTACTCAATAATAGTATTAGGATAGTTATATTGAAGAAAGGAATTCAGTTTTGTGAAGAAAAATCTAAGGGTAATGCTCACTTTAGACAGACATCTGTCTATTTTCGTATATTTTGATTTCTCGTGACTTCATTCCTAGATTTAGAACATGTTTCTCGCATGGGATATTCTTACCAATTTATTTTAGGGGTCAGTCATGCCAATACCACTATAGAATTTAATATTATTTTTTCAGCAGGTTTCTCATGCTTGCATGTGACATGCAATATTTGGCACATGCATTGGAAGGTGAAAGCTTAACAAGGGTACTTCCATATTTCCGAGACTTTTGTTTCTGGTAAACCTTGTATTTATTATTTTTAGAAAGTTCATATTTTCAGACACTGATCATGTTTGTAGATACACATTATCGAGAAGTGAGAGTTTCAAAAGGGTACTCTCATTTTCTAAGATTTGATTTATAGGAAAGTTCCTAGTTTTAGAAAGTTCATATTTTTGGATACTAGTCATGTTTCTTGATACCATTTGCAAAGACGTGGAGTATAAGGAAGCAGTCAGTGCATCAATATAGTTCACATGGATTTTTAGTGATCTAAAACTACAACAAGTTCAGGCCATGCCTCTCTCTTCTTATAATCAGTAGTGTATAGAACTCAAAAAAATAGTGTTTCTTGCAAGAACCATGAACATTAAGATTCAAAACTACTACATCAGAGAGCATGAATAGACAAAGGGTATTTAATTGATCTATTGCATATGTCAAGGTCAGCAAAAACCTAATTGAAAGGATTCCAAAACCGTAAACCCCATTCATATTCAAGATATGATTTATCCTTATGTTAAGATCTGCTCTTAATTTTTGATCTATCAAGGTCTGCTCTGAAGGTTTGATCTATCATGGTCAAGGTCTGATCTATCATTGTGTGTTACATCAGTCAGAAGCTAAAATTTCAAAAATGGGTAAAACATTATTGCTTTTCTTTGGTATGTGAGCTACCAATCTCTTTGGAATACTGGTTGCAGTTTCTAGGAAGCTCATCCTTAGTAGCCCCATTGCTCAATGGCTTATCATTGTGATTCAAGTCCTCCATTTCACCAAACTTCAACCTAAACAAACCCTCTACTCCTCAGCTCCACAAACCCAGAGACTATAAACACACACTTAACAATATCACAACAATTCTGATGAAGTTCAAAGGCAGTACACTAAGAGCATTGAGTGATATGCAAGGCATTTACTAGGATTAAATTTTAATGAGTGTTCATTAACTATTGTCATCCACCCACATTTAAATCCCATTAAAATAAAGTTCCAGATCTAAAGGAGAATAATACTTTTCTATTAAATAAGTCAGAGCATATTCATGAACAAAGGCTGGCAAAATCCAGGAAGGTATATTTATGAAGCTCCCATTCCACCAGCCTAGAAGACATACATAGTAACACACCAGACTGGACAAATCATCAATGCCATTGTTGAGTTCCAAAATGTACCGGTGGCATGTGTTGAGGTTGAGAAACAACTTAATATTGTGGATTATCTGGTTATATCCTTTTCTAGTCCTTTATATTGTTGGTTAGGGTTTTCTATTGATGGTTGTTTCCTTAGCTAGGGTTTGGAGGCATTGGAGAGTCCTAGCTTGTGATAAGCTTGAAGGACTATCTTGTACCAGATTTTAATTAGCTCTTGGTATGCACTACTAACTTCATAATTATGTATATATGAAGTGTACTTTGTTGTCCAAACTATGTACTTGCAGATCTATTTTTCAGCTTATATTGACGTGGTGAATGACTAGTTTCTTCGGTTGTCTGGTATGTTGATTTATCATGAACAGTTAGCATATTTTCTTGAGTGATTTGACAAGTATATCTAAAGGGATATATTTGTGGCTGTAATATATCTTCTTTAATAAGATTAATTTCAGGTCTCTTGTGTTGAGGATTATTCCCTTAGGGCCAGAAACATAGATTCTTGAAGTGCATTTGCTTGATGTTTGTTTTATTGTGTTGCCTTATATATTTGGTTGAACAAAAGTGAAATATATACTGCTGTAATTTATACTTCAGATTGATCACTAAGGTTGAATGTTCATCAGAAATAGACCCAGCAAACCTCAATATTGAGGTGAAATTCCTGAATTTGCATTAAACAATGGATTTTCAAAATTTTCACATTGATCAACTAATAGGTTGGGGAAATTGCCATGACAAGGAAAATACAACACCATTATCTCAGCCATTTTTGTTTCTGGCCACCTTCATCATAAGGTCAAAATAGATGACTGGAACCTCCCTACCCCTAAAATGATCCAATGAAAATAGTCAAATACATGAGGCCATGATGAGCATGATCAAGATTCATTAGCATCTGGTTGGGCCATGGTGGAAAGCTAATGGTAACATCCTTTTCCTCCCAGTTACCTGTTTTGATATGTGCATGATTAAACGCATTTCTTTTGTAAACATTATGTTATGTTAAACTTTCGAAAAAATTTCTTCGAAAAAAATGTTAAATCTTTAGAAATCTGAAAATTTATGGTAGAATCATAGCTTTAAAGGCATTATGTAATCATAATGGTAGTTTGTTACTCTTTTAAAATGTCGCAAGGAACTTACAATGGTAGATCAATTGGTTTATTGAAACCATAGCCTTGCAGTATATGTAAAATGTTTTTAAAATTAGCAATATCTATTTTTTGACTTAAAAAAAGTGTGTTCGTCAAACATTAAATAAATCACCATACCTGAGAGAACTCATCAACAATAAGTTGAGGGATGCACCATGTTGTGGGGAATGCCTCAATAGAAAATGCTACAAATACATCCTGTAAACTAGTGAACCCATCACAAACATATGTTGGTAGAACACGAAGCATCAGTCCATAAACTGCACCAACAAGTGTAGCCATTTCCTCTATCCCTATTGTCCATAACTCATCCACAAAAATAGATAATGAGTTTGTCGTAGTTGATTCTCTTGCAGCAGATGCAACATTGTTTGCTTCAATTACAGCTGCACTACCTTTCTTCTTTAGACCATGTGATGAGCTTTGCTTTAATGGTATATGTTGAAACAAGAAATCCAACAATGTTGAAGGACTGCCAAAATCTTGTACATATTGTACCATTTGTTCCCTTACTCCTGATAGAGAAGGAACTGCTTGAACATGAGTAAAACTAAATGACCATGCTAACAAATATCATACCTACAAATGTACAATATAATACACATGAGAGACATAAATGAAAAACCTACTGCATATCAAAAGTAACATTTGAAACCCAACTTGAACAAATTTGTGTTGCAGTAAAATTTTCAGTTAAGGCATATCATGCTTGCATTACCCGATTATTTGCAGTTAAATGGCTTTCAAAAATATCCAATGGTGGTGTCTGAAGAACACAATGAAGCTCATCCCTAACAAAATATGGTTCTTCTAAAGATGAATCAATGTCTGTAGTTTGATCAATCTCTCCATTTTGTGCAATGCTTTCCTCTGATCGAGAGATAAGAACTTTTGTGATTCCAAAAGGATGAACTGAATCAGTTGAAATAAAATTATAGGCAGATCGTTGCAAGATGAAATAGGATGAAATGAAAATAGAATAGCATACAAATAATTTATTCCTCCTTTTCCTAGTCCCCACAGGTCGGCTGCATGCATTGCTACGTCCCTTTCTCGAGATGGAGCACCAAGCACAACAGTAGCAACATTTTCCCAGAACTGAACATCAGGCTATTGTGATAGTGCTATTACAACTCTAGCGGCCTCTCCTGCACAAGATCTTGATGGAATTGATTCAACTATACCTATAGAAAAAAATATATGAAGAATATCTCAAAAGCACGAGCTTCTTCTCTTTCCTAGTTGACATCCTTTAAGGAGTTGAATGAACTGGTCATTTCCGCTCTATCTATATTGTGAATCCCAAACAGTAGACAGAAAATGAAAACAGTTGTTTCTTCCATATCCATTGGACAATCCTCGAACCTATTAACTGCATTTTCTATTAACTCTATTTTAAGATCAACTTCTGTTCTTGTAGAAACATTGATATTCTTCACAACATCATGAATTCCGTCTGCCAATTCCTCCATGTGTCCAACTACTGACTCTAGCCATTTGCGTAGCTGAGCAAGTACAAAAACCCAGTCATTTTCCCCAAATTATTTCCAACAATACCCAATATTAACTGCCATTAATTGAGCCAGACTCAGTTCTTTGGCTTGTTCCCATCTTATATCTCTACTTGGCAATGTAGCTAAGGAGCTCAAGAGCAGTTCTCTTTCTTTTGTACTTGTGTCATTGTTGCTAGGGTTTTCACCCTAGCTTGTGCAAAGGAGCACCTACTAAGGAATATGGATTCCTTAGTAGCATTTCAATGATTTATGAATTAAATACTGATAAACTGAAACAAAAACTAATCTAAGTACGTTCTTGAAGCTAAAACAGTAAAAAGCAAATAACATGAAACAATACGGTGAAAAGTAAATAATATAAAGCAGAAATGGTAAAGAAATAAATAATGGTCTGTATTGATATTACCTCCAATGAGGAGGTTGATGGAGTCCGTTGCGCTGGTCCGATGTCGGTGGCTTCGAGCTCCAAGCTGCTCCT
>LPNX010123992.1:569435-581767 GCA_001517045.1 Pseudotsuga menziesii
TATTGGATGAGGAAAAAATCTCAATATATGGACGAGGAGGGCATTCCCATGCTCGTATCAAGATACATAAAAATAACTGTGAGGCCCAAAATGAAGGACCTTTAGTAGATAATCACTGTGCATATCATGAGGGTCCGGAAGGGACACAAATCTGGAACATACTGCTGAGATGACCATGTCTGAGATGAAAAACTGATAGAATGGAATGGCAGCAGTGCTACTGAATGTGGTTCTGAAGGAACTGATGCGCTGCTGGATCAGAGTGACAAGGGTCACACTCGTAAGGGTACGCTGATCTGGAACTGAACTGGGTACTCAAAAAAGAATAGAACTGAATGGCTTCCGAATACAATCGCCGACACAGCCCGGATATCCAGAGGAACATATAACTGGGCGTCCCGAAGTGACTCACCAATGTGCTAGAGTCGGGGGAAATCTGGGGTCTTCGACACAGAATGGAAGGGATATACATCCTGCGCGATTCTCAACGATGCGAATAAGGTACTGAAGTCGAGCATGTGAGAAACAACCATTCGGAGAGGCAATGATGACTCCTCTCAAAATGGTCCGTAGGCACTCACCACAGATGGTGATGGGTCCAAGACGCAGGGACCTATGGGTCTATCCTCTGGAATAGAGGGGCTGTCGTTGACAGAGGGAGACCTGCAACTATCAAGGCCATGATGTTTCCTTGACAGGAGCGCGAGGTGCAAAACCGAAATGTGATAGTACTGGTGGCAGGGGTGATACACTGGGGGGAATAACTGGGCAAGTAGAGTAGGTGGGCTCAAACTTCCTTTGTTTAGAGTATGATGGCGGGGATGATCGGGCAGCATATGAAACTGACTGGTGGTAAAGGGATCATATCGGTATAGTATCTGAGGGTGAATGGACTGAGGGAGACTCAAGCTGCGGTAAAATGGTAGGAGACTGCAGGATACTCTGAACAAAGGCGACCTGATTGGGGGAGTTGCCGAGATGATCGATCTTAGCGCTAAGAGGCGCGGGGGGAGTGCTTCACAGGTTAGGGAACTTGAAGAAGTGTGGATATAAAATGGTACTGTCCGATGGATTTTACGAGCCGAGGACAGTTCATGCTCGTGGTTGCTTTCAATTTGAAGGAGTCTGAAAGCAAATAAGAAGACTCTGAAATGATGGAATGCTACTGTCATGTGGATTTTTCGAGCCCATGACAGTTCATGCTCGTGGTTGCTTTCATATTTAAGGAGTCTGAAAGCAAATAAGAAGACTCTGAAATAATGAAATGGTACTGTCATGTGGATTTTTCGAGCCCATGACAGTTCATGCTCGTGGTTTCTTTCATATTTAAGGAGTCTGAAAGCAAATAAGAAGACTCTGAAATAATGAAATGGTACTGTCATGTGGATTTTTCGAGCCCATGACAGTTCATGCTCGTGGTTGCTTTCAATTTTAAGGAGTATGAAAGAAAATAAGAAAACTCTGTATTTGGAATGGTCACGCAAGGAGGAAGTGTTCAATTAAGGAACATTTATGATGATCAGGACTGATGGTGGGGGGGAACACTGGTGGGCCTCCTTGCAGGGTGGATGAATGGTGGCAAAATAACGAAACCTTTGTAGTATGACAGGAGTGAATGGCTCATGTAAAAAGTGTGGAACAATTAGACTGCGGTCGATGTGGCGCGGTAATCAAGGTAGTAAAATGTCAAGACACGATGTTATGATTGTGCCTAGGTGAGAGCGAGAAAGTATCTCAAGCATCATCACGAGCTCGGAAAGGTGATTTCAGCGATATAAAAAGTACTAAAAACGGAGGGCGGCCAAAGTGGCACGCAAACCGAGACGACTATTGGTGTCTAAAAAATGGGCAAAAAATGATGTAGTCAAAAAGATGCAACGAGGTGACCATTAGGATGATCTAGTCGTGCTAATTCCAATAGTGGAAACGGTTCGGAAAACGGATTCCGGATGGGTTCAGAATGGCCAAAACAAGAACAAAGTCGACGGACTACAAATAGTAAGTGGGCCCAATGTGACACGTCATTTGTACTATTCGAGATTGATTTGCGATCAGAGTGAACTAGAGCTTACGGGTGATTTCTGGACGATCTGACCGACGGATTCAAGATTCGGGAGAGCCAGGTATTCTGTTAAACCGACACTTGTTTTGATTTTTGGGTTGGGGGGTTGGTGGGGCCCATGGGGGGCTATTGTATGGTCTATAGGTGTGGACCGCGGGTTCATCGGTCGAAATCACGATCTACGACTGCGGATTTGACTTGGACAGCCGTGGTCATAGGTCGCGACTGTCGAGCTTGACAGTCGCGGTTTGTACCGCGACTGTAGGGCTTGACAGCCGCGGTCTGGACCGCGACTGTAGGTCTTGACAGCCGCGGTCTGGACCGCGACTGTAGGGCTTGAAAACCGCAGTCTGGACCGCGACTGTAGGGCTTGACAGCCGCGTTCTAGACCGCGACCGTAGGGCTTGACAGCCGCGGTCTGAACCGTGACTGTCGGGCTTGACAGCCGCGGTCTGGACCGCGACTGTAAGGCTTGACAGCCGCGGTCTGAACCGCGACTGTTGGGCTTGACAGCCGCGGTCTGGACCGCGGCTGTCCTTGGGTATGGATGGGGTGGGTAGGTTTGTCTTGGGGACATGAGCCTAATGAGACTTCTTTGTTTGATTTGCAGGATGCCACGGGTGATATGGCGGGAGAGGGAGATGCCAGAGCATCTAGTGACTGCCATTCGAGAGGACCGTCGGGTGCGGTCCATGTTGGCGCTCTTCGGACTACTGAAGTTCACGGAGATTCTGATGATACGGTTAGCAGGTTTACTGCTGAACCGCTTGATTGATTTCTGGGAGCCCGAGACACAGGCGTTTCGGGTACAGGGAGAGAGGGTGGACCTCACCCTGGTCGATGTTTATTTCATGACGGGGTTACCCTTCCTGGGGCGGGTAACAGATACACAGCCGCGGGTCTCCGCGGATCTCGATATAGATGACCTGGCAGCGCGCTTTTGCAGGGCAGACGCGAGGGTGCATAGGAATGCACTCCGGATTCAGGATTTACGGGAGCCAGCTGTACAGGCGATGGCAGCGTGTGTCGTATGGATTTTGGGATCCCAGTCACCTGAGAAGGTGTCTGGGGGCCAGATGCAGATTGTAGAGCGAGTGCTGGCTGGGACGTACTATGCGTGGGGCCAGATGTTCCTGACCTGCGTGCAGCGACAGCTGACCGCAGCGAAGGAAGATGGCAAGGGATTCTGTTTTGGTTCATTTCTAGTGGCATTCTTCATGGAGAGGGTCCCTACCCTGCGGCCGCGGGTGCCGGTCAGAGAGGGAGGCCTGAGGGAGCCCCGGATGATTCGGTGGGGAGAGATGATGCGTCGCCGGGGCGGCGGGGACGTGGGGCGGTATTTCACTCGGGAGTTGTATATGCAGTGGCTCCAGCTGCCACTGGCGTTAGAGGACTATCCTTACAGAGGCATGGACTACACAGGGGATCCAGATGCGCCACGGCCACTTGGACAGGCATGGGGTCCAGACGGTATGTATGATTTTAATTGTTTTGTCTAGTTTTTATGTTATGTATGATATATGTTTGATATATAGTTACTGATAAATGGTTGATTTGTAGATGTGGGCCCGCAGCCGCCGCCAGGGCATGTGGTGCGGCGATGGATAGTGGCGGTTCTGGCTTTGCCTGGGCGAGGTCCGGTGCATCGGCGAGACGCGGATGGGGCGCTAGAGTCTGTACGGGTGCTGTTAGGGCGGCTGTTGACGGGAGTGAGCGATGCGGGGTGGGAGGACCTTCCTCGAGATGTGATTCGGGATTGTAGGCAGGCGCCTCGGGATTTCAGAGGGATAGCGTTCCGGGTGGCTCTCTTGGCGGAGAGGGCGCGGGCACGAGCACTGAGGCCCAGGCGAGATGAGGATTCATCAGAGGAGGAGCAGGAGGAAGAGTCAGAGGCTACTGACACGGAGAGTGACGCAGGGTATGACTCCCTTTAGGGAGTGCAGGGGACTCCCTTCGATATTTTGTAGCTTCGGCCTGTATTTTATGAGCTTTGAGGGGTGTACATATATATTTTTTGTATAGCTGAGTACTGGGGTACTCAGAACATGTATAGTTCTGAACATGTATTTTTTGACTTGTATATATATATATGCACGTGGATGCACATTTTTTGGTGATATGGTCTCATTTGTACACACGTGGATGCGCTTTATGATGTGTTCTATATTGATACTGCACGTGGATGCAAGTAATCTAGGCTGTTGGGCACGTGGATGCCCCTTTTTTGATGTGATATGATATGATGTATGTATGACTAGGCACGTGGATGCCCCTATGGATGCAAATGTCATTTTATGGTTTATGTTTTATGTATGCAAATGTTGATGCAATGCAGGATTTTTGGTTTTGTGTATATTTGGATGATATGCTATGGGGTAATGATGCATGATGGAGGTATTACATAGTGTGATTGATATGCCAGTCTAGGACATTGTTCACCATTTGATCTGCGACACTATTGTAAGCTCTTGGGACATGTGTGAATGTGATGGATTCAAACTGTCGGCTAAGTTGTTTTGTACGCAGGAATTTTCTAAATAGGCAGGGATCACGCACCTAGTAGCAGTTGTTGAGCTGGGAGACCAGTAGCTGGGAGTCCAAGAACACATGTAGGTGATGTATGCCCATCTGGAGGGCAGCAGTTAAGAGACCGGTCACAACATCATACTCCGCCTGGTTATTGGTAGCAGCGCCGATACATATTCCGTCAAGGTGGATGCGTTCGTTGGAAGGGGAGTATAAGACCCATGCTGCAGAAGCTAGGTTGGGAGACCAGCGGCTAGCACCATCAGCGAAGCCGATGTAACAAGGTGGAAGAGGATCCATCTGTGGGCATGCAAAAATGCGATGAATGTGAGATTGTGGTAAAAAACGGTGAAAAAAAAAAAGAGAGCAAACTGTGCAAATGCGGAGCAATGAGGTCGCGGTTTTGGTTATGGGTAGAAACGTTTAAGATACAACCCATTCCGGGGGTTGGAGAAGGGTCGTCCTTCAGAGTCTGCTAAAATGTATGCCCCCTTGCCGAGGCAAGTTTGCACAATGTAAGGGCCTTGCCACATGGACTCGAATTTTCCTTTACCTTTTTTGTCATTGGCTTGGTCATAGGCGAGGACGAGGTCCCCTTCGTGGAAAGTTCGAGGGTGGACATGTTTGTCATAATGGGATTTTGGAGCATGTTTTGGCAGCTTCGATATTCTGGAGAGTGGCACGACGATATTCATCGGCTTGTTCGAGGGATAGCAGACGTTGCTCAAGGGGGGAGGTATCGGGGAGGAGCTCAACAGTGATGTGTAAGGCAGGTATTTGAGACTCAATGGGGAGGACAGACTCTACACCATGAACCAAATGAAATGGGGTAAAACCAGTGGCAGTCTTAGTGGATGTACGGTAGGCCCATAAGGCTGGAAATAGCATATGGTGCCAATTTGACTTATGCCGATCGACGGTGCGTTGGAGTATGGTTTTCAGGATTTTGTTAACCGCTTCTACTTGACCGTTCCCTTGGGGGTAGTAAGCCGAGGAAAATTGGTGTTCAAACTTGAGGAGGGTGGATAACTCGCGCCAAACACAATCTTCAAAATGTGATCCGTGGTCAGATACCAACTGTTGAGGGACCCCGAATCTAGTGATGACATGGTTGAAGAAGAAACGGGCAGCAGTGTCAGCCTTACAATTGAAGGTGGGCATGGCTTCCGCCCATTTGGTGAAGTAATCGACGGCGACAATGATGTACTTATGGCCGTTCGCTGATGTGGGTCTACACTCCATGAAGTCGATGGCCCACTTACAGAAGGGACCAACGATGACTACTGGGTGTAACGGAGCAGGTGGTGTCCGAGCTTTGGGGGCGAAAAGTTGGCAGTTATGGCAATGCTTGACTGCATTGATGCAGTCGGTGAAGAGTGTGGGCCAGAAATATCTGGCATGGACGACCTTTTGGGCAGTGGCCATCCCTGAGAAATGGCCGCCGCAGGCACCGCTGTGACAATCATTAAGGACTTGTTCAGCTTCCTTGTGTGTAAGGAAACGACGAAGAATTGTGTCGATTCCTCGCCGGTAAAGGACATCTCCAATGAGGAGGTAGCGAGAGGCATGGTGACGGATACGACGACGTCCGTTCCGAGTGACTGTGGGTTGAAACTTCTGCGTTCGTAGGTATAACAAGATATCGCCGTACCACGGGTCATCGAACGAGAAGGTAAATAAGTGATTATCGGGTAACTCTTCGGAGATAGGTGGGGCTAGGATAAAGTAAGGGAGATCCGTCATGAGCTGGGAAAGCGCCAGGGCTTTGGTGCTCTTGGGTGTTCGAAAAGTGAGGTCATATTCCTGGAGGATAATGACCCATTTAGCCACACGACCTTGCAGGAGCCGCCGGTTTAAGAGATAGACCATGGGGTTAGAGTCGTCGACGACTGTGGTATGACTAAGTAAAATGTAGTGTCGCAATTTTTGGACGGAAAAGACCACTGCTAGGGCTAGTCTCTCCTCATGTCGATAACGTAGGGGTGGGCCGGACAAGGTCTGGCTGACGTAGTAGATGACATGTTCTTGGCGTGAGGCGTCTTCTTGGACCAAGACTCCTGACACAGCGTACTCGGATGCCGAGATGTAGAGGATGAAGTCTCGAGAGAAATCCAGAGGGGAGATCAAGGGGGCTTGTGTGAGAGATTTCTTGAGGGAATTAAATGCAGCTTCTGCTTGCTCGTCCCAGACAAAGGGTACTTGGGTACAGAGTAGGTGCAAGAAACCATGAACGGTTGTGGCGTAATCGGGAATGAAGCATCAAAGGAAATTAGATCGCCCTTGCAGACTTTGGAGTTGCTTGAGTGTTCGGGGAGAGGGAAGGTCTAAGATGGCTTGGAATTTCAGTGGATCAACAGTAATTCCTTTGTGGGAGACCATGAACCCCAATAATTGGCCTGCCGGAATGCAAAAATCACACTTGTGTGGGTTCAAGCGGATCTGATATTTGCGACAACGCAGAAAAACTTGCCAAAGGTCGTTTAGGTGGTCTGATCGTTTTTGGGAACGAGCGGTAAGGTCATCTAGGTATACGAGCAGGATTTGTACCAAATCATGAAAACAATAGGTCATGGCCCGCTGGAATGTTGCGCCAGCATTTTTGAGGCCAAAGGGCATAACACGATAGGCAAAAGTGCCCCATGGGGTAGTAAAGGCGGTCTTGTATTGGTCTTCCTTGCGGATTTGTATCTGATTATATCCGGAAAAACCGTCCATGAATGAAAGGACTTCATGCCCCGCACACGCATTGATGAGCTGGTCAATGAATGGCGTAGGGAAATTGTCTTTGGGACAGGCGTGGTTTAGATCTCGGAAGTCAGTGTAAACTCTAAGGGTGCCTTGTTTCTTGTTGACAGGAACAGGGTTTGAAACCCATGTGGTATAAGCAATAGGATAAATGAATCCTGCGGTGCGAAGTTTTTCGATCTCTGTTTTGACAGCTGGGAGTTTGGAGGGGTGTATGGGACGCTGTTTCTGACGAACGGGGGTTATATCAGGCCATGTGTCGATGTGGTGTTCTATAATGGCAGGGTCAAGGCCAGGCATTTCGGTATAGGACCAGGAAAATACATCACAGAATTCTTTGAAGAGTGCTTTGTACTCGTCAACCTCCTGCTCAGTGCAAGATTCTCCTAAAGCGATGAGTTCGGGGGTGCCCCCGGGGGCAGCAAGATCAATTTGGATAACAGGTGAGATGTTGGCCATGTTACCCTCTTCGAAGGCATCAGGCGCAGGAATAGGGTCCTTGAACCAGTCGACCTTCTGGGGAAGGAAGTCTTTGGATTCCGCTGCAAATTGAGGAGCAGTGCTAGAAGATGGTTCATCTGGGAGAAAGTATGAACGATGATGCATGTCATCCCAGGGATAATCTGGGGCAGTGAGAGCCTCAAGAATTTCTTCATCACTGTGGAATGTTCGGGTTGTCAGATCGGTTGCCAGGGGGGTGGTGATGGAAGAAAACATATAAATGGTCTCGAATTGTTTTGAAGAAGAAGATTCCGAGGGGTGGATCTCCACAATGGGGAGTTGGGTTGTCTCAATATCCAGATCTGAGGGGAGGATCTCTTCAATGGTGAGGTCTACCGTCTCCAAATCTAGATTGTTCATCTCAAAGAGAGCTATTCTGTACTCGGGGAGATCGGGACAGTGATGGGAGTAATGCCCGTAAATATCGCATAAGGCACATGAGTGGTTAGTGCGTAGGGATTTGTCGCGAGGCATAGGGGTTGAATCTAGATGGACAACCGGGATAGTGGGGTCGTCGTCGAGCATTTGCATGTATTCCTTTAATGCTGGTAAATGAGGACATAGGTGAGTCACATGGCCCAACTCATCGCAGAGTGCGCATTTGGGAGGGGCACGGAACACAGGGGGGTTTTGGACTGTCTTAGGAGGTGGGACGGTAGTGTAAGGTTGGGGGCCTCTGCCCCCAGTGGGTTTGGTAAAAATAGGGGGTGGTTTCGCGGGGGTTGACGGGGTAGCGACACCGGGAGGTGGTCGACTAGTAGTGGCAATGGGTTGCACTAGTTACAGGACGACATCAGGTGTCGGCGGACGAACTGGAGGTGAAAGATACCAAACGGGTAATCCTAAGGTTAAACCCGGGAGGCTAAGGGTAGCCATGACTGGGGTGCTAACCACTCTTGAGGGAGGGAAGAGGAAAGGTATGGTATGTATGGGTGTGGCACCAATGTGGCTAGGTACCAAAGGGGGTTGAGGCAACAATGGTGGTTGATTACCAGGGGTTCTCGTGTGGTGGGACAGAGTCAATAGGTCAGCCACTTCAGTAGTAGATGACGGTGGTGGGAGAGATGGAAAAGTGGAGGTCATCGGTGTGTCTGAGTAAACTCCAGGCCCCACAGAAGAAACCAAGGAGGTGGTGGCATCCGGAATAAGTTGTTCAACTATGGGGAGCATGGGCCCTATAGAAGAAACGGTTGTGTTGGGGGCACCCAAGATAGTTTGTTCAATCATGGGGAGAACATTTTCGGGTGTCGCGGCAGCCTTGGGATCGTAGTACGTGATTTGGTCAACTTTGACCACGCGTCCCTCGTGAGGGAACATCATGATGCAAAAAACGGTAGAAGCAACTGCCCGCATAGCATACATGTAGCTGCGGCCAAGTAAAAGGTTGTAGTCAAGCTGGGCATTGATAACCTAGATGTTTATCAGGACCGTTTTACCAGCCAGCTGGACGGGGACATTGGTTAATAGGCCTTGTGGTTGAGCTGAACGGCCGTCATAGGCTCGCAACGCAGTGGAGGACGGTTGGAGAGGGGGGGATCCCATCTTCTGCCAGATGGAGATGGGCATGACACATGTAGAGGCCCCTTCATCAATAATGCATCGATGGACGACAAAATTCCGGATGGAGACAGAAACTTGGAATGATAAATTGGAGGGCAGGCGGGGTTCGGATTGGTCCAAATCATATGCCATTAAGTGCGAATCATGTGGATCGATAGCCCCAATGGCTGAGAGTAAATTCTTACACTGCGAAGGGAAATTTCTTAAGACTTCTAGCGCAGACATGGCTGCGGGAGATTGGGATAAATCGTCTACGATGTTGTAGTTTGACGCAGCCCGCGCATTGGGGTTGTTATTGATACGGTGAAGTGGGAAACGGGGTGCTTTGGGAATTCCATCTAGTGGAGGTGGAGGTATACGTAACGGCTGATCGGTGGGATGAGCGTTAGTGGGGTTATTGGCGGGTGGTGCTTCCGGGGTGGAGCCATATTGGTTCCGCCGGGTCTGGAGGTTGACCTCATCGGAGGACATCATCAACAGATGGTGGATACCTGAGTCAGACGGGGGTTGATCAGGAGCGGCGTAAGTGATTTGTTGGATAGGCGCAGTAGCTTGAGGGCGAGCCAATGGTTTAGCGTTCACTAAGCCTTGGTTTGGTAAGGGGTTTTGCAGCACCAAAGGTGGCTGCTGAGGCTGTGGGGGATTGGGTGGTGCTTGAGGAGCCGCCTGCCCTTGGCGTAGCCTATCAGCAGCCAAAAATTGTTGAACGCGCTCCATATGCGGAAAAAAATGTGTGTAGTGTCCATAGACCCCACAAACAGAACAAGGGAAGTTTGTTCGCAGGTTGGGGTTTTTAGCCTGCTTGGGCGGGCGATCGGGGTTTTGGTTGGTAGGGGCCGCGTTATTATTAGCAGGGGGATTAGGGTGTTGACTAGCTTGCTCGGTCTGCTGGTTGTTCCCACGATTTCGGCCCCTGCCACGGTTTTGTTGGCCCTGGTTGCGTTGATTGTTCTGGTTTTGCGGCGGGTTTTCTTGGGCGTAAACATGCCCTTGGGTAGTAGGTGGATTATGAGCTTGCGCAGGTGCGGGAGCAAGCTGCGGTGGATAATATGGAGGTGGAGGCTACACTGGCGCGGCTACTTGAGGGGGTTGTTGATAGTGCTGTGGCGGGTTGTGGGTTTGCCGCAGGGGCTGGCTGTGGCTGATAATAATGAGGTTGGGATTGTGGCGGCGCAAGAGCTGGTGCAGCCTGCTGGTGATAGTATGGCTGAGGGGCGACCGAGGAGGGGTAAGCGGAAGTCATATTTCTGAAACACTGAGGTGGACATGAGGGTCCATGGGTATGGTGTTGATGGGGCATGTGAGCATACGAGTTGGTTGCTCCAGACTGTGATGTAGCCCGCGAAAGTTCAGGTCCAGGAGTAGGACGGGCTATGGAAAAGGGCTGAGGTTACGAAGAGAGGTGGCCAATGATGCCATCGTCAGCGTGGGATGCCCACGGCGCATCGTGATGTAGGGGATCGCCTCGAGGGGCGTCCGGTATGATGGTGTAAAGATAACCCGACTGGGCGTAAATGAGATCAAACTGCTGGGCCTTAAGGATAGCCTCTTCTTCAGTCTGGGGTCGTTTGGCTGCCACATCCTTAGCAATGAGCGGAAGGAGGGACTTGAGGAACCAATCTAGGAAGATCCGGTCATCTAGCTTGATTTTGCATAGGCTATGGCGTCGCCGCCATTCATGGATGTGGTCGGTGATGTGGGTAGCCATGTTCTGTCTGCATGATAGGAGGATCTCGACGCCTATGTCATAGCAAACAGGTAACTGGAAGAACTGGAGGAAGGTCAAGGCCAGGGACGTAAAGGTGGTGTGGGTTCCGTGGGGTTGCTCGATATACCATTTGGCAGCTGAGCCAGTGAAAGTGCGCTGTAATAAACGGAGGCGAATGGAGTCGTCTACTATGGAATTGGAGGAACACCATAGATGGAAAGACATAATATGGTTCTGTGGGTCCTCACCTTCTTTACCCTCAAACTTAGGGATGTCCGAGGGGAGTTTGGTAGGCATGTGGGGCCACACAGGGTTGTGCCGGATGGGGTCGTTGGTTAACCTGGCTAGGTTAGGTAGGTTGAGGCTAGCCATGTATGGCAAGCTGGATGAAGGGTGTGACACGGTAGTGGGTTGGACCACGTTGGGGCCCATGCCCCCAGGTGGAGGGGTCGTGTGAGGGAGGTTACCCCCAAGTGGGGGAACTATGGTGGCATGAGAAGTTCCTGCGCCACCAAAGGCGGTAGGAGTTACTAATGGAGTGGGTATGGGTATTCCTGCCGTGGGAATAGGTATGGTGAGGGGAATGGTAGACGGGCCTCCCGTGGAGGGCATACCCATGATAGGTGTGGTAACTGGTATAGAGGCGGATGTACCACCGGTGGTCCCTATAATGAAGGGATTAGGATTCACGCCAGCCATGGGGCTAGTGGGGGCAGTGTAAAGAGTGTTCTCGGAATCTGGTGACGGAGTCCTATGCCGCTAACGAGTGGAGTCGAGTGACAAGGCTTGAGATCTACGGTGATGAAGGGTGGTGTCAAGTGAACCGTGCTGTGGGGGCTCGCCTCTGAGGCGACGAGAATGTCTCGGAGAGTTAATGGTGACAAGTGGTTTTCAAATATGTGGGTTGTGGTGTCGAAAAAACAACTCAAAAACCCTAATGCAACCGTGTGTGCAGAAGGAGAGCTCGAAAAATAAGGCACTCAGGCCAAAAAACAACTCAAAACACCTAGTGTAACTACGTGCTACAATAGGCGGAGTGTCAACAAAGTGGTCAGAATACCAATAAGCAGTCGGTTTCCTAAAAAAGAAAAATCGGTGGACTCACTAGACCAAGAGGAGGTAAGGGAGCTTGCAAACACCTAACTAATAGTATTATGACTCAACTAAGTATATCCTCTGCAAGGTGATGAAATCCAAGTCAGACAATATAAATAGGAAATTCAAATGGCT
>LPNX010123992.1:582165-671788 GCA_001517045.1 Pseudotsuga menziesii
GGGAATAGATTGTGTGCTTGTGAAGTTATGAATCCAAAATAGTTACTCGATAACAATAATAATGTATGAAAAACTTTAAAAATTTTTACCATGCGAATCTTTTCTGAAATAAATAATGCTAAAAATTTTTTTAAACAATTCTGTAAACAAGGGACAGAAATGGTTGTAGGGCTGCAAGTGGAATAGGTGGCTGTGCAAGTGCAGGAAAAATGGAGGCAAAGTGGCTGGGTTTCGGCGCGGAAACAAAGGCAAAAAACAGTTCGCAGACCGCGGGTATGGGGTGAACTCGCGCGGTCGGACCGCGGGTTTGAAGGCAACAGTCACGCGCAGATCGCGGGTTTAAAGGAAACAGGTGCGGTCTAGGTTACGGGGTTCTGGCTGACAGTGGCGGTCGAATCGCGGCTGTGTAATGAACAGGCGCGGTCGGATCGCGACTGTGGGATGAAAAAACGCGGTCGGGGCACAACTAGGAAAATTCAAAGACGCGTCCAAGACGCAGGAGAATGGCCGACAGCGGTGGGATGGTCACAGGTTAGGGCCTGAAATGCGCAGTCGGGCCGTGACTGCGGAAGAAAAAAGTGCGGTTTGCGGTGGCCGAAAACGACAGCCGAAAGTACAGTACAGAAAACTTAAATTAAAAAAGACAGCGGAGTCGCCAAAACTGTTGCTAGGGTTTTCACCCTAGCTTGTGAAAAGGAGCACCTACTAAGGAATATGGATTCCTTAGTAGCAGTTCAATGATTTATGAATTAAATACTGATAAACTGAAACAAAAACTAATCTAAGTACGTTCTTGAAGCTAAAACAGTAAAAAGCAAATAACATGAAACAATACGGTGAAAAGTAAATAATATAAAGCAGAAACAGTAATGAAATAAATAATGGTCTGTATTGATATTACCTCCAATGAGGAGGTTGATGGAGTCCGTTGCGCTGGTCCGATGTCGGTGGCTTCGAGCTCCAAGCTGCTCCTTCTCTTTCTCCGGTGGTGGAAAAGGGCCAAAAAGAGTTCTCAATGGTGAAAGTAGCTTAATGATAAGCTAGGGTTTCGAGAATAATTTCGGCAGAGGCAGGATGCTTATGATAATGGATATGGAATAATGGGTCTCCATCACTTATTTATAAAACCATGTGGTTTAGGTCAGCTTTTTAGGGTTTTAGGTGTTTATGGTTTCAGCTATTTAGGGTTTCTTCTTTTTTCCTCATTATTTTATATTTTTTATTCCTTTTTGGATATTTTTGGAGGAAAAAAGGATTTTATAGCCTTTTGGAGGCATTTTAAGCTTTTCGGTGACCTTTTAGATGGTTTTATGGGTTTTTGATGGAGATATGGTAGGAAAGTGGACAAATGAGCCATGTAATGGGGTAGATGAGGTAGTTAACCATTTTTGGGTGTTAACAGTCATCTATAGACGTCATCCTTAAGGTTTCCATCCCACCAACTAAAGTCAAAGGAAAACAGGACATTGCCACACAAACCCATTCTTCTACATATGCAACATACAAGAGAAAAACATTATGTTGGCAATGTCTAATTTCCAGGAAAACAAGCAATAGCTAACCCTTAACATGATAAAATAACTAATAGAAAATCTCCTCAATTTGTAAATAAAAGTTTCAATTCACCTACCTACTCCATTTGACATAATATTAAGGGTGGTCCAGAAAGATCTCTTTGCAGCCACTGGCATGTGCCCTCTTTCATGTTTCCTCTATTCACATCTACCAAAGAAAAGTCTTGATTGATTTCCTCTGAGTTCCCAAGTCTCTTCGGCACCATTAGAACAAGAATTTGGAAAATATGTGGTATAATCTTTGTAAAGCTATTGACATTAGATGCATTTTGAAACTCCTATTTTAGGAAATAATGTAGTAAGCGGGAAGTATCTTCCTTTTTCCAAACAGTACTATTATTTAACAGCATTGTAAGTAACATCACCAAAGACCGTAAAAATGGTTCCTCAATCTTATCCACTTCATTATCAAAGATAAGCTAGGAATTTAGAGGCTAGGATTTACCCAAAGTGATACCTTTTAATGCTTGTACAAACAATATATTAATGATAGAGTTCACCATAATTTTTTGAGGATAAATTTGGTATATTTTTGCACATTCACATAAGAATGGAAAGAGATATTGCACTGTATTGCCTCCTGGTCACTTCCATGTGCATAAAACCTCTATTTCACACCATATTCTACAAGAAGAAATTTCATTGCAAACTGTAATGCTCATGTTCTCCATTGTGATGTGTGAAGTCTTCATCAGTGAACCAAACAACAATTTATCTTTTCCAAGGGCCAAACCAATCCTATCCACAGAAATTAGAAATCTTGTATGCATATTTTTCTACAAGTAAGTCCACAAACTGATCATCAGTACAGACTCTAGCCTCTGATTACATTTGAAAGGATTGACTACTATTTTAAAGGAAACTCATGAGCTTTGAGAAAAATATACCTTACAAGAAATTCCAAAGTTGTAAGTATGTTTCTTTTAGTATTTCATTTCCTAGCTATTACACAATTTTCAGACATTCTAGGACACAGTGATGTACGATGATCAGAGAAATGATGGTGTGAATACCTTCATTGCTCCTGAAAAGACATGACTACAATTTTCAATGTAGAGATATATCTAGACAAATCTTAGTCTAATAAGCCAATATCTTCAACTCCAAAGATGGCTTGAAATTGTAAAAGGAAGAATCAAGGTTGCAAGAGCATTGTATTGGAGCAGAAGAGGGAACGAGAGTGGGAATTCCTGGAGAACCATTTACCCAAAAACCATAGGAGTGGGGCATGCCAAGGTTATCTAAACCAGTTGTGAATTTTTTTGGCCATTTGGTATTGTTGTGTCGATTTCTAGAGATGGAGCACCAAGCACAATAGTAGCAACATTTTCCTCTCCTGCACAATAGCTTGTTGCAATTGATTTAGCTATACATGTAGCAAACAATATCCGAAGAATGTCTTCAAAAGCACGGGCTTCTGCTCTTTCCTATTTGACATCCTTTAAGGAGTTCAACAAACTGGTCATTTCTACTCTGTCTATATTGTGAAGTCCAAACAAAAGACATAAAATGAAAACAGTTGTTTTTTCCATATAATCGCTGGACCTATTAACTACATTTTCTAATAACTCTATTGTAAGATCAACTTCTCTTCTTGTAGAAACATTGATATTCTTCAAAACATCATGAATTCCCTTTACCAATTCCTCCATGTGGCCAACTATTGAATCTATCCATTTGTGCAACTAAGCAAGTACAAAAACCCATTCATTTTCCCCAAATTCTTTCCAACTATACCCAATATTAACTACCATTAATTGATCCAGACTTAGTTCTTTGGCTTGTTCCCATCTTATATCTCTACCTGACAATGTAGCCAAGGAGGCCAAGATAAGTTCTCTTTCTTGTATACTTGTGTCATATGTGGACGTCATCCTTAAGGTTTCCATCCCACCAACTGAACTCAAAGGAAAATAAGAAACTGCCACACAAACCCATTCTTATACATATGCAACATACAAGAGAAAAATATTATGTTGGCAATGTCTAATTTCCAAGAAAACAAGCAATATCTTACCCTTAACATGATAAAATAACTGATAGAAAGTATCCTCAATTTCATACAAGTAGTCAATCTAATTAACAATGATTTGTCAATAAAAGTTTCCATTCACCTGCTTGCTCCATTTAACATAATATTAAGGGTGGTCTAGAAAGATCTCTTTGCAGCCACTGGCATGTGCCCTCTTGCATGTTTCCTGTATTCACTTCTTCCAAAGAAAAGTCTTGATTGATTTCTTCTGAGTTCCCAATTCTCTTTTGCACCATTACAACAAGGATTTGGAAAATATGTGGTATAATCTGTGTAAAGCTATTGACAGTAGATGCATTTTGAAACTCCTTTTTTAGGAAATAATGTAGTAAGCAGGAAGTATCTTCCTTTGTCTGAACACTACTATCATTTAACAGCAATGCAAGTAACATCACCAAAGCCCATAAGAATGGTTCCACAATCTTATCCACTTCATTATCAAAGATAAGCCAAGAATTTAGAGGGCAGGATTTACCAAAAGTGATACCTTTTAATGCCCCTACAAACAATATATTAATGATAGAGTTCACCATAATTTGTTGAGGATAACTTTGAAATCTTTTTGCACATTCACATAAGAATGGAAAGAGATATTGCACTGCATTGCCTCCCGGCCACTTCCATGTGCATAAAACCTCTATTTCACACCATATTCTACAAGAAGAAATTTCTTTGCAAATTGTAATGCTCATGTTCTCCATGTGATGTGTGAAGTCTTCATCAGTGAACCAAACAACAATTTATCTTTTCCAAGGGAAAAACCAATTTTGTCCACAAAAATTAGAAATATCGTATGCATATTTTTCTGGAAGTAAGTCCACAAATTGATCATTATTATAGACTCTAGCCTTCGACTACATTTGAAAGGATTGACTGCTATTTTAAAGGAAACTCATGAGATTTGAGAAAACGATACCTTACAGGAAATGCCAAAGTTGTATGTACGTTCCTTTTAGTATTTCATTGCCTAGCTATTACACATTTTTCATACATTCTAGCACACAATGATGTATGATGACGAGAGAAATGATGGTGTGAGTACCTTCATTGCTCCTGAAAAGACATGACTACAATTTTCAATGTAGAGATATATCTAGACAAATCTTAGTCTAATAATCCAATCTCTTCAACTCCAAAGATGGCTTGAAATTGTAAAAGGAAGAATCAAGGTTGCAAGAGCATTGTATTGGAGCAGAAGAGGGAATGAGATTGGGAGTGCCTGGAGAACCATTTCCCCAAAAACCACAAGAGTGGGGAATCCCAAGGTTAGCTAAACTAGTTGTGAATGTTTTTGGCCATTTGGCATTATTGTGTCCCTTTCTTGAGATGGAGCACCAAGCACAACATTAGCAACATTTTCCCAGAAGTGAACATCAGGCTGCCATGATAGTGTTATTACAGCTCCAACGGCCTCCCCTGCACAATATCTTGATGCAATTGATTAAGCTATACTTGTAGCAAAAAAAATCCAGAGAATTTCTTCAAAAGCATGGGATTCTGCTCTTTCCTAGTTGATATCCTTTAAAGAGTTCAAAAAACTGGACATTTCTGCTCTGTCTAGATTGTGAAGTCCAAACAGAAGACACAAAATGAAAACAGTTGTTTCTGCCATATCTATTGGACATTCCCTGGACCTATTAACTGCATTTTCTAATAAATCTATTGTAAGATCAACTTATATTATTGTAGAACCATTAATATTCTTCACAACATCATGAATTCCCTCTGCCAATTCCTCCATGTGGCCAACTACTTACTCTATCCATTTGCGTAGTTGATCAAGTACAAAAACCCACTCATTTTCCCCAAATTCTTTCAAACAATACCTAATATTAACTGGGAGACATATTTTTGGGGACTATGGTTGCAATAAGGTTGTGGGCCAAAGGAAAGATCCATAGATCGACAAGGGAAAGATGATTAGCACCCAGAGTAGGGAAAAGGAGACAAAGTCCAGGAGTCGAAGTCCTACTCTCCTATTTTAATAATCTTTTGCTGTAATCTTTTAATACAATCTTTGGTAGCAGAGAACTCCTTACAAATACTAGCTTTATAAGCTAAGTGTTAGGATTATTAATCCTCCCTTGTCCAAATTTGGTCATATGTCTAAATCAGGAGTCATGTCTACATTGGGAGTCCATCCAGTCTATTTATAGTCATTAACACCATTGAGTCCACTTGACCTAATTGGGGCACATGTTTCAGTTACTAAAGTGTGGGGAACACTAATTGAGGCACTGCCACTGATTGCACTTGATTGCATCAGTTTAGGAGCCTCCTAGACCAATCCCTACAATTTAGGAATCCACTGGGAGTGCCGAAATCAACCAAGGTCAGTTCACTTCAGTTGATGACTAGTCAAGCTAAGTTAGGAGTCAGTTACATTCAGTTCTAGTCCTCTACATTCAGTTAGCACTAGGTTTACTTGACTGAACACATGTGGTGCACATTTATCACCTACCACTGTCATTTAACCTTATTCAACACTGAATGTAACACTTGAGTTATGTTTTAGAGCTCCGATGAACTCCAGTTATGGCTTAGACAAGGTCAGTTAACTATTGAGTCCTCCGATAGTGATTTAGACAAGGTCTTGGTTACCTACAGACAAGTAGAGTCTAATCAATTTGAACTTCCTCATGTGGATTCGAATTGCTTGTGGCTATTAAATCCATTGTACTTCATTGTAATTATCTATCTAATTACTCTTTGATTAATGAAAAGCATTCACAACTGCAAGCCTTTTTTGCACTATTTCATTCTTCAATAACTGAGTAAATTGTGTGATGTATCATGTGAGTTGTGTGTTTGTCCACAGATCTATGTGCTCAATTTAATATGGTATCATATCCTCGGTGGAAAAGGCACTTCTCCTCCTCATATCTCCTACTGGATCATTTTTTTTGTTTTGCAGGTACAACTTCGAAATGATTTCATCTTTGATGAGACAAGGTCTCTGTCGGGTGTCGATTGGGCTCGGTAAAGAGTGTTTTAGTAAGATTAACTGGATGAATAAAAGTGATGGAGATTTTAGAACATCCAACACCATAAGCATCCTTGATCCAAAAATATCATCCTCCACTCTCTCTGATGAAGTTGTTCAAGATAAAGAAGAAGCAGAAGCTTCTACACAGTCAATTCGAATTGAAGACAGTCTCCATGCAGTGACTCCTTATCCTGATGCTCCGGAAGTTCATGAGATATCTGATATCTCATATTCTCATATTGATGAAACAGAAGAAGACATTCAAATCTCTGATATTGAAGAAAAATTCTGCTGCACTTCCATGCAAACATTCACCGGTGATTTTCCTTTAAATTCTGTGCAAAATTTACTAGTAATTGCTTCTGAAAGTGAAGAGAAATTTGATTTTTCTCTTTATAATGTTGCTTCTGGTGTGAAAATATGTGATACCTTGGATATTTTGGATGAAATATCAGATTACTAGAGTGATTCATTCGCTCCTCATGATCTATATTTTCCAGCAAATTCCTGCAGGATTGCATGCACCAAAATTCAGAATTTTGAAGAAGAAGAAAGATGTGCATCCACCGTCTCGGTTAACCATTTATTTGAATATGATATTAAAATTATTGGATATGATATGATATTATTTAGATATGATTTGATATTTCTTGGTTTAATATATCAAATTCATAATCTTTCAGTACCACTTGTAGCTGTTCTCATCAACGGTGTGAAGAAACAAGTACCACAAGTGTCCTACAAAACTGCTGCTGGGGATTTGATACCATTTCACAGTTTTGGATATGTTTTGAACATATTTAGATATGATTTAATTTTTTATATGATATTATTTGGTTCATATTTTAAAATCCAAAATCCTTTAGTCATGCGTGTAGCTGCTCTCACCAATTCTGGTGTGAAAAATCAAGTACCGCACTTTCTCTTCAAAACTGTTGATGGGGATTTGGTGTTAGTTTCCTCATATGAGGTTGCTGATATTTTATTATGTGATTAATTATCTATTTCAAAAGATATATCATACTATGGAGCTCAATCATTCTCTCTCAACAGTCCCAGTGCTTCTCTACCATTGATCACATGCTCATCTCCTCACAGAACTAGTAAAGAGGAAGATTTTCTGCATCCGCCTGGACACCTGCTCCTAACACTTGGGGATGTTCTTACCACTCATTTTTTTCTGTTCATGGATGCAACATATCAGTTTCTTGATTTTTCCTCACATTCTCTGAATTCTCAAGAACCTTTTCTCACTTTTCAGCTGACTTTAGTTGCTCTACATGGGTCCAGTCTTCATCCAGCACCTGTCTATATTTCAGATTTAGTTGAGAAAATCATTCTTATTACAAAGAGGAAGATTCCTCCAAACATAATTATGGAGAGGTTCACATGCCAGGCCCCAGGATACCTATGCACAGAAGAACCAGATTGATCCTGATTCTACCTGCTTAATTAGAGGGGGGGATTTTTTCCCATGTGGTTTTTTCCCCAGCACCTTGTTTTTGAGCAGTTACTTTACTTTACTTGATGTAATGGGTGACCTATGGTCTTATTTACCAAGGCCCACAGATTTTCCAAGTTAGCATTCAGGGGGGTGTTAGGATTATTAATCCTCCCTTGTCCAAATTTGGTCATATTTCTAAATCGGGAGTCCATCTAGTCTATTTATCGTCATTAACACCACTGAGTCCACTTGACCTAATTGGGGCACATGTTTCAGTTACTAAAGTGTGGGGAACACTAATTGAGGCTCACTGCCACTGATTTCACTTGATTGCATTATTTTAGGAGCCTCCCAGACCAATCCCTACAATTTAGGAAGCCACTAGGAGTGCCAAAACCAACCAAGGTCAGTTCACTTCAGTTGATGACTAGTCAAGCTAAGTTAGGAGTCAGCTACATTCAGTTCTAGTCCTCTACATTCAGTTAGCGCTAGGTTTACTTGACTGAACACATGTGGGGTGCATTTCTCACTTACCACTATCAGTTAACCTTAGTCAACACTGAATGTAACACTTGAGCTATGTTTTAGAGCTCCGATGAACTCCAGTTATGGTTTAGACAAGGTCAGTTAACTATTGAGTCCTCCGATAGTGTTTTAGACAAGGTCTTGGTTACCTACAATCAAGTAGAGTCTAATCAATTCGAACTTCCTCATGTGGATTTTAATTGCTTGTGTCTATTAAAGCCATTGTACTTCATTGTAACTATCTATCTAATTACTCTTTGATTAATGAAAAGCATTCACAGCTGCAAGCCATTTTTGCACTATTTCATTCTTCAATAACTGAGTAAATTGTGTGATCTATCATGTGAGTTGTGTGTTTGTCCACAGATCTGTGCTCAATTTAATACTAAGTAGCATGGGTAACCAAACCCGGGGGTATGTTTCGCATCCCTGTCTCGGGTTCGCATCCCCACATCCCCAAATGGACCTTGCAAAACCAGCCCCTGGGTACTCAACCCATGAACCCAAGACGTTTGTCATGAAACCGAGGGATGTTGATCACAGACGAGACAAGGTACCCCTATTTTGAGCATGTGAATTTTACTTTTAAATTCTTAAAATTAAAAGTGGCATTCTCCTTATCTTTCATTTTCTATCATTTTACTAAAATTTTTAACATTACCATTAATTGTTTCATCCTTTGGGATACTTGAGAGTGGTTTCAACGTCATTGAACATCTTATGCAAAAAGTAGAATTTTCAATCCCGTTCAGGATTTTAATGATTCCACTGGATTTTATCATGTGTAATGGTATGGGATTAACATTTAATCAAGCAAATCAATCTCTCTATGTTTCTTGATGTTCCTGGTGCTGATTGTTGAATTCCTCTATCATGAGTCTAAATCATTAATGGTGAGTTTGAAGTTGGTATTATGGTATTTTATATTTCATTATATATTTTTTTCAAGTCTACATTTCGAAATTCTTAGTAATAGGTTTATTAGTTTCCAAATTTACTCTTTTAATGTATTTAGCACCCAAATTTCAAAATTGGCGTACCCGCATCTGTACCATTCCCCTGCAACTATGATCATGCCCACACACCTTGGATACCTTGGTATATGACCACTAATGTAGGGTAAAATTGATAGTCCCTTTACCGTAAAATGTAACTGAACTCAAATGTAATTCACTCGTGAAAAATGGATTTTATATGATTTTTTTTAAACAGTACAGTATTTTTCATCTCCCCTATAGTTCTTGACTACCTATTAGGCTATTTTATTTCTACATCAAGCCCCATCTTCGATAGTGACAGCACAAGTAATTGACAACTGAGTTGGTTACCCTTTGGACCGTGTTCTCTACTAGTTGAGCTATGTGATAAATAAATGTTTACTTCTTATTAGTAACAACAAAACATAATCATTTGTTTTCCTTTGATATAGTTAGGTTCTCATGGTATATTTCCACTGATAAGATAAGATGTAATTTAATTAATGTTCAATAAATGACTAAGAAATAGGTAATGTGATTATATAATATAACCAATAATCAATCAACATTGTAAGTGTGTCTATAGCAGACATAGTAGTGAAAATTGAGCTGACAAAGATCAGGGATTAACTGTAACTCCATGCTTATTAGTCACCCACTTTTCTTCAATTTTCTAGAGTTCCAATCTTATAATCTGCAGGCTTCTCCTCTGCTTCAAGAGGGCCACATTGACATAATGGCTATTATAGTTGGCTTATTGATTTCATTTTGATGTATTAGTTGCTGAGATTTATTTTTGCTATATTTATTTGTAACGAGATTGGTCTTAAATTATATAAAAACAATTTGGATTTTTTTATTCCAAGAGGCCATTTCACTGACTTGAAAGTTGATGTTTTCCTTACAGAGTTAAATTTCTAGACCACGGTAGTGAGATCTGCACTTAAATACAAACCCTACTCTAAGAAATTTAAGCTTTAACCTTCAATCAAAACTGCTGCAACTTAAATACAAATTATTTTATACATACAGTTGGGAATTACTAACAACAACACACGGTAAACATGCCCAGGAAATATGGGTTTCAATTCTGCAACTATGTTTATCCATGAACTAGAAAAACTGTAAGCATTAATAGTCCCAAACAATAATAGTTCCACACATTCAATGGTCCACCCTCTGCCTCCTTAATAGACTAGGGGAATGGAAAATACATTGAATCTAGAAACATGCACAATGGTGTCTACTAAACCAAGTCAAACCCAGCTTAATTGGTGTGCCTCCCTGCATGGATAGAAGAGATTCATGACCTTAAAAAAAGTGTGCCCTTCACTCCAGCAAAATCACTTATTCAACATGGGAAGATTTTTCTATTATTTTAACGCTTGGATTAGAAAATTTCATAATAAAAACTATAGGGTGTTGACTAATATCCTTAGAAGATCAAATTTGAGATTCAAGTAGATGCAAGGGCAAGAGCCTAGAGGAGAAGGGCACTTGGTGTTATTGAAGAATGAGATCCCAATATATGCAATGATTTTGATGATATATTGTTAATTGTTGTAGCATGAAGTTTTTTGGACTCTAGAGGCCATTTAGAGCCTCTTTGTTTATGTATTTTGGGTCAGATATGGATTGCACTCGATGTTATTTTAGTTATATGCATAATTGCTATATAGATGGGAAACTTTGCATACTTGTGTGTAATGGTTTTGATTCATATGCACATTAATATATCTGTTAGTTTGAAATTTGAATATTTTATGTATTTTTTGGTCATGTTCTCTGCTAGTTGAGCTATGTGATAAATAAATGTTTACTTCTTGTAAGTAACAACAAAACATAATCATTCGTTTTACTTTGATATAGTTAGTTTCTCATGGTATAGTTCCACTGCTAAGATAAGAAGTAATTTAATTAATGTTCAATAAATGACTAAGATATAGGTAATGGGATTAGAGAGTATAACCAATAGTCAATAGACAATGTAAGTGTGTCTATAGAAGACATAGTAGTGAAAATTGAGCTGACAAAGATCGGGGCTTAACTATAACTCCATGCTTATTAGGAACCCACTTTTCTCCAATTTTCTAGAGTTCCAATCTTATAATCTGCAGGCTTATCCTCTACTTCAAGAGGGCCACATTTCCATAATGGCTATTATAGGTGGATTATTGATTTCATTTTGATATATTAGTTGCTGAGATTTATTTTTGCTATATTTATTTGTAACGTGATTAGTCTTAAATTATATAAAAACAATTTGTATTTTTTTCTTCCAAGTGGTCAGTTCACTGACTTGAAAGTTGATGTATGTCTTACAGAGTTAAATTTATAGAACATGGTAGTCAGATCTGCACTTAAATACAAACCCTACTCTAGGAAATTTAAGCTTTAACGTTCAATCAAAACTGGTGTAACTTAAATACAAATTCTTTTATACATACTACTGGGAATTACTAATAGCAACACACGGTAAACATGCTCAAGAAATCTAAGTTTCAATTTTGCAACTATGTTTATCCATGAACTGGAAAAATTGTAAGCAATAACACTCCCAAACAATAATAGTCCCACACATTCAATGGTCCACCCTCTGCCTCCTTAATAGACTAGGGGAATGGAAAATACCTTGAATATAGAAACATGCACAATGGTGTCTACTAAACCAAGTCAAACCCAACTTAACTGGTGTGCTTCCCTGCATGGATTGAAGAGATTCATGACCTTAACAAAAGTGTGCCCTTCACTCCAACAAAATCACTTATTCAACATGGGAAGATTTTTCTATTATTTTAACGATTGGATTAGAAAATTTCATAACAAAAACTGTAGGGTGTTGACTAATATCATTGGAAGATCAACTTTGAGATTCCAGGTAGATGCAAGGGCAAGATCCTAGAGGAGAAGCGAACTTGGTGTTATTGAAGAATAGGATCCCAATCTAGGCAATGATTTTGATGATATATTGTTATTTGTTGTAGCATGAAGTGTTTTGGACTCTAGAGGCCATTTAGATCCTCTTTGTTTATGTATTTTGGGTCAGATATGGATTGCACTCGATGCTATTTTAGTTATATGCATCCTTGCTATATAGATGGGCAACTTTGAATATTTGTGTACAATGGTTTGGATTCATATCCATATCAATATATCTGTTAGTTTTCAAATTTGAATATTTTATGTATTTTTTGGTCAATGGGTTTTTTGGTCCAGTTTTTTTCTAGCTCCGGTCAGGTTCAGATTTTTGGGCTTGACCGGTTCAATGACTAGTGTGGTTCTAACAACATTGTCAGGGATGTCTGCAGACTGTTCCACAAACCTATGGATCCCAAAAACAAATAATAAAAAAAATTCCACTTCGTTTATCATATTTAGACTTCTGATTCATATGTAATTTCCACTTTATATCAATGAACTTTGACGCAATGTGCATGTTTTACAATTTACTTTAGTAATTTTAACTTAGTATGTTAGACTTTATACTTTATAGTGTGTTACTTGCTAAATAGTGAAAATGACTTGAATTTCAATTGTATTATTATTTATAATTTATAATTTAAAATAGTTAAAATTTAAAATATAAATGTATGTCTACAATACCCCTGACATACCCAAGTGCCGTGTTTCTAAAAGTGGTTTTCCCATCCCCATCCCGGTCCTTGTCCCTGTTACAATCCCCAAACCCATGTTTCCTGGAAACTTAGTTTCTAAGTAAACATCTTTGCCACATAGGCAAGTTGACCTTGTGGATGCCTTGATAAAATTTCATTTCTATTCTATTATCTTTGCAACTTTCCTAAAGAAACATATTTATATCAAACACCTAAATAATTTTTTCATAATACTATTTAACAAATAGAACATCGGCAAAAATAAGAGGTACAAGTAACAAATCTAACAACATTGAGAAACTTACTATGGGCACAAAAGAGAAACCATGAGTCAGATTCGAAAAAGATAGCACAAACTCTTTGATAGACCCTACAAATAATTAAGAGAAGAAATACCATAAAAAAATTTGACATACTTTGATATTCTATCATTCTATGTAGCAAATAATTTTCATCTTAGGCCATATAAGAAATGGAAAGGATTATCCTTAAAGCTACAGAAAAGACTAAAATACTAAAACAGATTTTGGGTTCACATCAATACTATGGATGGGATTTGATATATGGAGGATTTGGTAAATACCCAGTAGCTACCAAAGTTACCCAGCCACAGATACATAAGGGATTGTCCCTTGGGCCTGGTATGGGTAACTTTTCAATTATGGTGTGATTTGCACTCTAGGGTTTTAAAATGAATTATTCTCCCAATTAACATCACACCATCTTAGAACTATAGTGTATGAACCAGAGATCCTTTCTTGTGGAAAGTTACCCTTACTCAAGGGCATGTAGTCAATCCAAGACTTGTTGATGTAATTGTAACTTCAGAATGTATTCACTTGTATTTCTTATGTATTGTAACCCGATGTTTATTCTAGGATGTATTTGTAATGTACTTGAGTCATGTCATGCCCCGATATTCCTATTAGGAAGTTTCTATAATGTAAACAAGTCATGTCAAATCAAGGTGGTTAATTCTCCTATTGTCTAAGGGTTAAAATCCCCGCAGTTTCGAGGCACTAGGGTTATTAGACTCACCTAGTGAAGTTGGCCCTAGTTGGGTTTAGTCAAGTAAGGAATTAGTATAAATAGAGAGCTAGACTCTCTATTTATCACACACTCACTCACACTCAGTTGTAGTGCATAGCCGAGGAAGAGAAAGACATTTGGGCAAGGAAGAAAGAGGTTACTACTGTCGGGAGATCATCTTACTATTTTGGGTTTCACTTTCATGTTGATTCTATCTCTGAGGAAGTTTCGGGGTTTTCTCCATTTATGGTTTCCCCGAGGAAAAGCACTATGTTCATTGTCTCTTGTGTTTGATTTCTGTTCTTGTTGTTCTCTCAGTTAAAGATCCTAATGTTATGCTAGCTTAATGTTAAAAATCTAACCTGGTATCAGAGCTAACCTGAGAAGAAGACACTATGAAGATGCGGGAACTAGGGATTCCTATTTTTTGGATCTCTCTCCATATTTTTTCAGCAAAATTAGGGTGGAATAACTCTCCTCCCTAGGGCGCATCTTTCTGTCGAAGAAGAATCCAATTCTGAGGTTTTTCAGTTTTGGACCCGACACTGCTGCCAAAAATTAGGGCTTTCCATAGAAGTGGAATTTTTCAATGAGCATAGGCCTAGATTGATCTCCTCCCCAAAATTGAAGTTACGGATCAAATTCAAAGCATTTGGTTTGACAGAACTCCGAAAAAGCAAAACCCTAATCTGCCCCTGAACCATCACTATAGGATTTCAGCTCCAAATCCAGATCCGACATCTTGACCTGATAAGATCTAAATATTTTATATTTCCATTTGAGGTTCTCAGTTAATATGTCTCATCATACCAAGCTTGATGAAAATCTTGAGGGAACTGATAACTTCTGAGCCTAGAAGTATAGGATCTCCTTGGTCCTGGAAGAAAATGAGTTGGACTCCTATATCAGTGAGGAGGTTCTAGTTCTAGAGGGAGATGATGCCAAGGCCTTGCATAAGAAGAAGTTGGTTATGGAAAATACAATTATTGCAGATTCCATCAAGGATCACCTCATTCCACAGGTGTCCTCCCTCAAGACACCTAAAGCCATGTTTGATGCCCTAACCAAACCATTTGAAGGGAAGAACATCAATCAAAAGATGACTCTAAGGAACCAGTTGAAGAATTTAAAGATCTAGAATGA
This sequence comes from Pseudotsuga menziesii, assembly GCA_001517045.1. Classification (NCBI taxonomy): domain Eukaryota; kingdom Viridiplantae; phylum Streptophyta; class Pinopsida; order Pinales; family Pinaceae; genus Pseudotsuga; species Pseudotsuga menziesii. The sequence continues at coordinate 597,490 of LPNX010123992.1, forward strand.
GGAGACCATCCAGTCATACCTCACAAGGGTCTCCTAGATCAAAGAACAGCTAGAAGCAGTAGATGAAGAAGTGGAGAATGCAGAAATTGTGATGACAACTTTGAATGGCCTCCCTAGGTCATGGGATTCTTTCATCCAAGGAATCTGTGCTAGGCAAAAGTTGGTCAAGTTCAGTAGACAGTGGGAAGAATTTTCACAAGAAGAAGCTCGAATAGCATCTCGAGAAGAAAAGATGGGAAGTGAAGATCAAGCTCTCATGGTACACTCCAAGAAAGGAAGAACGAAAAAGCATCATCACCAAGGTAAGAATTCTCATCAGAAAGGTTCATCTAAACTCAGATGTTATACATGCTATGAAATAGGACAATTTGCTAGAAATTGTCTCATGAATAAGAATGGATCCAAGAAGAAGAGGAACTCCAAAAGAAGACATCATGCTCACACTGCTGAGGATGATGATCCTCCAAGGAAGAGAGTAAAACAAGAAAGTGAAGACTTGTCAAGTGAAGATGAATATGTTCTGATCTCCGCTCTCACAGGAACTGTCACTCATGGAAGCAAAGATTAGCTTATTGACATTGGGGATTCCAAGCACATGACAAGTTTCAAGGGATCCTTTGAGAAACTATCTGAACATAATTCACCCCATAAGGTGAAACTTGGGGATGACTACCAATATCCCATAAAAGGTAGTGGTGAATACTCCTACAAGCTAGACTCTGGAAAGTCTATGAAAATGAATGATTTCTTGTTTGTACAAGGACTAAAGAAGAATCTTCTATCCATATCAGCATTGGATACAAAATGCATGAGGGTTGCATTTGTAGATGTCCAAGTCCTCATGTGGCCAAGAGGACAGACTATTGACGATGCAATAGTGATTGGAGAACAAGAAGGAGGTTTATACAAACTGAAGGGCCATCTAGAATAAGCTATGGTCCATGACATAGTAGAGCCAAATGAACTTTGGCACAGAAGGCTTGCACATGTGCATTACAGAGCACTACCACTTGCAAGCAAAGCTATTGAAGGTCTTCCATAAATTCAAGAAAAACATGAAGGGGTCTACAAAGGATGTGTGAAAGGAAAGAATACAAAGAAGACATTTTTGAGCAGCGAGAGCACGTCAAAAAGAATATTAGAAATCATCCACTCCGATTTATGCGGACCAATGTCATCAAGTTCCCTAAGCAGGTATGTATACTATGTTTCTTTCAATGTTGACTTTTCTAGGAAGAAATGGATTTACTTCATGAAGAACATAGATGAAGTTTTCAGCAAGTTCAAGGAATTCAAAGCCTTGATCGAGAACCACACAGAAAAGAATATCAAGACCTTTCGATCAGATAATGGCAGAGAATTCACATCAAAAGAACAAAGAATTATGTAAAGAATCAAGAATTAAGAGGGAGTTGTCCACTCCTTATAATCCACAATAGAATGGGGTTGTAGAAATGAAGAATAGAACTATCATGGAAGCTGCAAGAGAAATGCTTCATGATCAAGATCTTCCTATGCATCTATGGGAAGAAGCTACTAGAACAACAGTGTATGTACAGAACCGTACTCCACATAGAGTACTCAAGAATAAGACTCCTGAAGAAGTCTTCTCTGGAAATAAACCAGAAGTCAGCCATCTCAGAATATTCGGCAGTCTGGTGTACATACACATTCCAATAGAGAAGAGAACAAAACTAGATCCTTCAGGAAAGAAGGGTATTTTTGTGGGATACTCTGAAAGCCCAGAGGCTTACAGAATATGCTTCCCAGGATTCAAGAAGATTGACATCAGTAGGATGTAACATTTTATGAAGACACAGCTTACAACAAATCCAGAAAGAAACCTATTGAAGATCCTGAAGAAGCAGAAGCACCCAGAATTCATGATACAACCATGAATGAAGAAACTCAAGAAGAAGATTGAGAATTTGAAGAACCACAAAGACTTGTAGATCCACCTCAGGAGAAGAATCCTCACAAGAGGAAACCTGCTTGGGTACAAGAAATTATCCAAGGTGCAGAAAGATATGGGGCTCTAGAAGAGAATCATAGAGAAATAAAGAGAGCCAGATCTTGCTCCGGATATGTAGCCTTACTTTGTGACTTTATTAATGAAGAACCTTCCAGTTATGAAGAAGTGACAGAACAAAAAGAATGGAAGGGTGCTATGATCGAAGAGTATCAATCGATCATGAAGAACGATGTTTGGGATGTTGTCCCAAGACTAGAAGGGAATTCGGTTGTAACTTCCAAATGGGTCTACAAGATCAAGCATGCTATAGATGGTAGCATAGAGAAATATAAGGAAAGATTCATGGCTCATGGCTTCTCACAGAAGGAAGAATAGATTATGAAGAAACCTTTGTACCTATAGCTAGATACACTTCCATCAGATCAGTACTTGCTTTGGCTGTAGTTATGAAATGGAAGATACACCAAATGGATGTGAAGACTACTTTCTTGAATGGTGTAGTGGAAGAGGAAGTGTATGTAGAACAACCACTCAGTTTTTAGACACATGACAAGGAGTCTCATGTGTGCAGATTGAAGAAATCCCTGTATGGTTTGAAACAGGCACCCAAGACATGGTACGATAGAATTGACAGCTTTCTATCCAGTTTGGTCTTTACCAAGAGTAAAGCGGATTCCAACCTTTACTACAAGGTTGAATATGGAAACCCAATGATGCTCCTACTGTATGTAGATGATCTGTTCGTAACAGGTATGGATGGGTTGATTGTTGATACAAAGAGAACGCTTGCTTCCGAGTTCCAAGTGAAGGATTTGGGTATGATACATTATTTTCTAGGTATGGAGGTGTGGCAGAATGCAGATGGAATATCCCTTGGACAAGGGAAGTATGCAGTAGAGATCTTGAAGAGGTTCGAGATGATGGACTGCAAGGCCATGACCACACCTATGGCATCGAACTTGAAGCTATTGAGTGATGCTTCATCAGATACGGTTGACGCTATGATGTATCGTCAGATGATTAGGTCATTGATGTACCTGATGAACACGGGACTAGACATTTGCTTTGCTGTGAAAACCTTGAGCCAGTTCTTGATAGATCCAAGAGATGTTCACTTGATTGTTGCAAAGCATATTCTGAGGTACCTGAGGGGTACAATTGATTGTGGGCTCAAGTAGAAGGTTAATCAAAAGATTAACCTAGGGGTTATGTTGATTCAGATTGGGTAGGTAGTGCCATCAATAGGAAGAGCACTTCAGGTTGTTGTTTCAGTATGGGATCAGGTGTGATTTCTTGATTTAGTAGGAAGCAATCCTATGTGGCACTGAGTACAACTGATGTGGAGTATGTTGCAGCTTGTTCAGCTAGTTGTGAGGTAGTATGGCTGAGGAAACTACTATATGATTTATTTGATCTCTAGATCGATGCTACTTGTATACATTGTGACAACCAGAGTTGCGTAAGGTTGTCAGAGAATCCAGTGTTCCATGACAAGTCGAAGCATATCAAGATCAAGTATCACTAGATCAGGGATATGGTGTAGAGGGGAGCAGTGAAGCTCTAGTATGTTGCGACGGAGGAACATATAGATGATGTGTTGACAAAGCCATTGGCTAAGGTGAAGTTTGAGTACTTTAGGGAGAAGCTTGGTGTTCTCTAGATTGAGGTTTCCTCCAAAGGGAAATAATTAGACCCAAAGGCATTCTGACATGGTGAGAGGATTGGTTCCTTCCACGGTGAGATGTAAGGGCTGATCCATTCTATCATGTTGAGGATTGGTTCCTTCCATGTTAGATATGAGTGTTGATCCATTCTGATGTGACTATAGGATTGGCTCATAAATGATCAGAAGTAATTCCTCTTTGTTGTTCAAGTTTTCTCAAAACATTGGACTTGACAAATAATAGTTTTTTCATGGGAAATCCCATCCCAATTGGGTGACTCCAGAGGTTTAAGCTGCCTTCGACTAGGTAGGAATGGCTTGAATGACATAATTCCTAAAGAGATTGGCCAGATGTTGGAACTCAATCTGTTGGACTTATCTTCGAATAACCTCACTAGTGGGTTACCTGAAGAGCTTGCTAAGTGCATGCATCTGAGTCATCTGGATCTAAATAATAATAATGTCTTTGGACCTATCCCTCCATGGTTTGGTGATTTTTGCAGGCTTGGAGATTTGAAACTCTCCTTCAATTAATTTAATGGAACAATTCCATACCGCATTGGGAATTATGCTAGTTTACTCACTCTTTATCTTGACAATAATAAGCTTTGTGTTAGTTTACCAAGGCAGCTGGGGAACCTTGTTTCCTTGAATGTTCTCTATTTGCAGAAGAATAGCTTTTCTGGACTAATCCCTTATTCTATCAAAATCTGTGAAAAACTTAATGACGTGAGGCTCTCAAACAATTCTTTGACAGGCTCAATTCCAGTGGAGATTGGAAATATTGGTAATCTACAATTCATGCTAGACTTGAGTGGTAATTTTTTGTCTGGAATTATTCCTTCTTCACTTGGGGATTTAATGATGCTCAAAGTTCTCAATCTCTCCAATAATCAACTTAGTGGTCAAGTTCCTAATGAGATTGGGGATCTTAGAAGCTTGGCTGAGTTGAACTTAGCCAAGAATTTTCTCCAAGGATAGTTGCCATTGAGTGCTTCCAAATGGCATTGGATTTATTTTTTGGGAAATCCTGGACTCTGTGGAAATCCGTTGGCTCCCTTCTCATAGGTTTCGTTTGAATCTTCAAGATCTAGGAGGAATCAACTGACAAAGAGAGCAATCACTGGCATCTATTTCTATTACAAGATGAATGAAAGAAATCCAAAGGCCCTTCATGAGACTAACCCAACAAGGATAAGAATCCAACAAACTAGTACTATGGTCTTCAAAATGGTGGTGTGTTCCTCCATGAATGTGCAACAAATCCTCTATTATTGAATGCTAGCTTCCAATTGGCATGAAAAATCACCAAGATACCTTAAGTGTGGATTGTTGACAAAAGAACTGGCCTCCAATCAGGGATGAATCCTCCAAAAATGAGACTTATGCACTCTCAAGGTGGTCACCCCCCTTAAAAAAAATACAAAGGATAAATGCTCCTCCTCCCAGGTCCTTAATCACATAAGAAATATACATTTATGGCTAATTCTAGTTGAGATAGCAAGTACACATGTTGCTGGAAATAGATCCATACCTATAAATACTATTGTTTGAAGGTGAACATATGATTCTCAAATCTGTTGGGGATGATTTATAGGGGTTGGTGCATTCATGGATGAAAATTCCAATAGGCCTGGATATAATTCAATAACAAAGGACTGAAACTATGGCTGAATGAGTCTGAAACCGTGTTGCTGCTATGATGCTATGATATACAAAATATGGAGATATTTGCATTAGGTTTACATATTTTTCCCACAGATTCCCTAAAAGGGTTTTATGATTGACCTCTCTTCCAACTAATGTTCTTATCTTTTATTGTTGTCTCGAAAGCAAAAACTAAAAACCCTCAAAAGTACCCTAATCTACTGGTTCATAATGTTGTTTTCTATTGTTATACTGCTGTAATATCTGAGAAACTTTCCTCAAATTTAGTAGTTATAATGGCTATAATCTTCCATATAATATTTTTTAGTTGCATGGGACATGTTTTCAATCTGTGGCAATATTTTGTGTAGACCATCCCCAAGGAACAAAAATACATGGCAATTCATTGCTTCAAGTTACCAATCCAATCCATACATGCCATGATATAGGAAACAAAAAGAGAACCTTGAAAAATATGTTGCAAAGAAATATGACACTCAGACACCCAAAAAGAAGTGGTTACATAACTACGCTAAACATAGCCTGAAGTGGTGTGGCCTACTTGTAGATGTAACTCCAACATTTAAAGTGGTACTTACACAAGGAATATCTCCTCAATTAGTGGACCCTCCTAGCTATCATAAACTGAAACAAGGCGTCCTACTTGTTGTCCATAACTTCCCAACATATGTTAGAAATAACATCAAAAGGAGGCGCCCTGCTTGCTATCATTAATGTTGATAAAATGTCTACCATGACATCCTTAAAGACTGCACATGTTTATTGTCATAATCGCTAGGTACAGGGCCAAGGGAACTGCTGGAATAGGGGAGTGTAACTCCCTCGATTAATTTCCCCATGCTTGAAGTGTAACTCTCCAATATTAAATAGCTAGAAAGCAAGTAGCAGATGTGTAAAACAATTACACACACATGGAATTTCTCCTTCAAACCATCTTATTATTAACTTAATAAAAGCTTACATTTTCTAGGGATAAACTCTTATACATAAAAAAATGGCTCCCTTTAAATATATGCAATAAGCTATAGATTATCCAAATGCAGGAAGAAGTGAGAAATAGTGCCCAAACTATGCATAGAACATAATCTTATTTGGGTATGCGGCTTCATATACAAAATGAAAAATTTGTTCATAATATTTTCATCCTAAAAAATCCTACAGGCACCCTGAAGGAACAACTTGCTTCTACTACAATGACTTTGGAACAACTTTGGTCACAAAAGGAAGAGAGGATCAAGCAGTTTTTGCATGTTCAAGTACAGATTTAGAGGATTTGTGGGGAAATATATGGGAAATTGCATCCCAATGAACCTACAACACCTGAAGTTTATGATTAATACCTATCATTGAAAACGTTTGAAGATCATTGTAGCTCTGAGAGCTCCAAGGTCTAGATGCTGCACCTGTGGGTGTAATGCTAGTAGACTCTAAGAGCATTTTAAAGACCAATAAGGAGGCAATTAGTTGAAGGATGTCTTGGGTTTGAGGTTTATTGAAAAAGGGAAAATATGTATAATTTTCTACCATTTACATGGGTTTAGTTATGACCTAAATGGATTCATAACTATCATGGCTTCGGTTATGAACTAGATGGATTCAGTTATGATCCATTTAATGATTTTTTCCAGTTAGTTTTGGAAGTTCATAAATGTGCATGATGAATGGGTGGACATTCAATTACAGATTTTTAGTTTTGTGAAATTATATATTTCTACACTTGCTGGAAATTACCATCTTTCTCGCATGGAATGAGTAAATTTTGGCACACGTTGAAGGGAAAATCCACAATTGGATTGAACTAATTAATCACTTACAACTGTCCTCTCAAATCTTATGTACTCTATTTTACTTGTCTTAGATTCCAATATCAATTTGATGAGGCACCAACTATATATTGGACTAGACTTAAGTAGGTCAAAGAGGTCCTATCATCCTGTTATCAAATGTACTTTATAATTCACTACTTTTTTTAATTTGAATGACCCTTGTAAATACACTATGAATTTCATCAGGATAAATCTCACCTCAAGAATGTTCCTACGTAGAAAAATGATTGTCTTGGCTTTCAGTTTGGGGGGAAATATCGACAGTTTGGGGACCAAGATTGAGAGCCAGCATTATTCCAATATAAATATGGAATTGTTTGTTTACAAGGCAACCACAATACTAGGAAAAGGAAGCTAGACACACACACACAGTGCACACGTTCGAGAAATTCAAAGAGAAGACTATGTATGACTTACCTTGGAGGTAGATTTGAAAACTTGATCAATAGCTTTGAAAACTCCTTCTGTACTCGCTTCGAAAGCCAATAATTGCAATATAATGCCATAAATTGCATATTTATGAATTTAGGGAATCACATATTTACAGAATTGGTACAACACCAGGAACTATATCTGAGTGCCATCCACTCGGCCAACAGCATATACAGTTATAATAAGGAGGGGTATGTTCTTGCAGTGCTCCAAAAAGTCTAATGTCAAAAGGAATCTATACATTTAGTTAGTTCAAAGGAATACTAGCTAGCTAGCTATCAGAGAGAAATAATGAAAGGGGCATATCCGCTCGACCAAAGGGAGAGGTTGTAGTTTAGCAACAAGAATATCGATTTTATATTTTATTAGATTCAGCCGAATATACATACCCATCACCATTAGCACTAGTAACATCATAGGAATCAACATCTTAGCTAGTACATCCAGCAGTAGATTCTTTTTTATCCAGTTTATGAGCTTGAACCAGTTGCTCAGGTAGTAGAAACGGAGACTTACCTACATGAAATGCTGGATTTTAAGAGAAAGAGCTAAGAGCAGAGGTAGAAAGGGCAGAACCTTACCCAAAATTCCTTCCAGGAGCATCAGTTCCAAGTCCAGTAGCAGTTCTAGCTTTTAATATTGTTGATTGAACATAAGCATCATTAGCATCCTAGTAGAAGTCGTGGATAAAGTTGTTGATTCCATTGATCAAGTTTAACCAGTAGCAGCTTAAGTGGTTTGAGTAGTCATATCAGATTTTTCTTCAGCAGCACGAGTTAGGGTATAGAGTTTCAAGTTAGGGTATAGAGTTTCAAAATTATTTTACAAATCTTCCAAAATTTTCAAACCAATTTCCAATTTCCATAAAAGACTCAACTTATAACAGAACTCATTTTTCCTCTGTTATTTGCCGTTCATTTCATTGTAAAAACATTTGTTGCAGTCACTGCAAATTTTCGTAGGATAAGAAAAAACTCCATTCCTGCTAAAACTATTCCTGGCAGTGCAATGATTCTTCCATACCTCCATTTCCTTCATTTACCCAAGAAAATCATTATAGACCCAAATTTACCTCCTTTGTCCATTTTTGGGATAAACCGTAGGTCTTGCGGCTTTGTTCAAGATAAATGTTTAACAATACAATATTACATTTAGAATTGGTTTTTCATGATAAAAGTATTGAAACATTATTACATTTACTTTGAATATTGAATATTTTTTTCAATATTTTCAATATTTTATATTTTTATTATAAACGTTATTTATAAAACTTTAAAAATTGGCATGGTAATAAAAATATTATTTTTTTATATTTTATATATTTTATATTTATATTATAAATATTATATATACAATTTTAAAAATAAAATGTTATTAAAAAAAAATATAATATTATATATGATTGATTAGATTATATAAATTATAAAAATATATATAGTTTATTGTTTTTTATGTAATGCAATATTTTTTATATGAATTAATATAAAAATTTTATTAAAAAATAATAGTGATTTTTTTAATACTATTATAATTATATTTTTCATTAAATAATTAAAATATGAATATATTTGGGTTTTACATTTATTAAATATATAAAATGTAACATGGCATATTTGTAGTGTGATGTGGCTTTTTTTAATTATTTTCTTTAGGAGGTCCATTTTATTGACTTTTGGTAGGGATAGGACCTTGATTCCCCATCAATTTGGCTCCTAAAATCAGCCAACAAACACTTCAATCTTGCAATCTCGACCTCTAAAGCTACTTGACCCTGTAATCTCCTTATCAATTGCTCATTAATAGAGGTCAGATGCAAAACCTCCTCCTCCAGGGAGGTTGTCTCGGCCTTCTTCTTTTCCCTGTATTTTCTAACTACCTCTCTATTACCTATTGGTCACTTTTTTGGGTTGGAAGAGTTGTTTGGTGGATACTCGGAAGTGTCTGCATATTTCTTGCCATCGGGGGAAGCAAGTATTTTAGTGTGTGTGTGGAAGGGTGTGAATGTGTTTGTTGTCCATATCGAGAGGGTTGCAGTTGTGGGTATGAGTGTCGGCATGAGTAGTGTCCATGAGAATCTCATCAAAAAATGTTTCCATGGAGGATCCATTACCAATATCATCTAACATATTGCTACTAAAATTAATGTCCCCACCATCCATACCAGCCATTTTCCAATCCCTTCACTTCGAAATTTTTTAGAACAAACCATACAATATGTATTCAGAGGTTTATCAAACCATCCATTTTATCAGCCCTTGTCTTCAATATTATTCTATAACAAATCAAATAATTTGCTACCAGAGAATTATCCAGCTAAAATTAATTTCCCTATGAAATATGCTAAGAAATTTCTGTCAACCAGATCTAAATTTTGATTTTTGTTTCCTACCAAAAATGTGCCAAACCCTTAAACTAACCCTAACCCTGATACTCATGAGAAATGCTTTTATAGAATCCCATTCCTAACCCGCAGATAATTGTTTGCCATCCATTTTTATCCTTCCAATGTAATGACCAGAGCTTAACAATAGAAGATGTGCCCAATGCCAAAACACCCCAAAACAATAGTCAAGCAATAAGGAAATGATAAATACTTTCAAATCATCTAACCTAGAAGAAATCATCCAAACCACAAGCCCTAATGACCCATTCCCACACAGTTTTACTCACATGCAACCACAAATTGCATCCAAGTCTATTTCATAGTTCTTCCTAGGCCATTCCAAACCCCTTATAATCCCACATTATTTTCACAAATGATGTTCATTCAAACTAAGAGAATCCAAATTCATTAGTATGGAAGAGGGGATGTTACAAAACATGCCTTCAATTTATCGAAAAGAATCGCACCTCGATTAATTATCTCTGCAACTCTGGCTTCGCCATAAATGTTGCTCATAGATCTGTGTCTGGAACTCCGTCTTCACCATGAATGTTGCTCGCAAAGCTGTGTCTGCAACTCTATACCTAGATATTCGTGTGGGGTTTCAAAATAAATTAGAGATTTATAATAAAACCGCTAAAATGTAGACACGTAGTTGTAGATATGCCTAAGGTTTTGTTAAAAAAACAAAAAAAAAAACATTCAGGGGTGTGGATTGGTGGAATTATCTTGATTGGTCCAACCAAGAAAAGCTAAATTGTACTAGGATTATCTTTGTGTTGTATACTCACCTCTTGAGTTATGTTGGCTATCCATCTAGACATCGCCATCATGGAAAGTCCAAATTTATGTCTTTCATAAAATACATATGAGAAGATGTAAAGAAACTTAGATATGAGAAGGTATAAATAGAATTCTATATAAGCAACATGGAAGAAGTCATAAAAAAGTAAGGAAGAAATCATAGTAAAAAGTCTCTATGAGCAATATGAAAAGTTGTTGTTTCTTTTAAGAAAAAAAATCTATATTATATATTGATAATATATGAAAATTTTACAAAAATTAATAAATTAAAAAATTAAAATGAACACTAACATACTATAATAATCAAAGATAGATATCTGCAAAAAAATCTAAACAGATAGATAGTTGCAAAAAAATCCAATAGATGGCTGCAAAAAAACATAGATATTAAACCAAAAATATACAGCATAAGCTCAATGGATGAGCAACAACAAAGCAATATCCGTCTAAATCCAAGGATAGTTTGAAAACTTACCAAAAAGGATAAAAGAAGATAAGAAGGATTCACTAAAAAACACTAGAAAGAGATATAGTGATGGAAAATATGAATCTTTCCTTTCAAAGAAAGCTTTCCATCAACCCACAATTTGTTGAAAATAAAACCCTCCACCATGTAATGGGATTTGTTTGAAAGTGTATCCGCCAATTGATTAAATTGCATGTACACATGTGTGAAGGAGATATCCTTGAACATCCCAATTAGGAGGCGAGTAATTTTCATCCAAGCTGATAAATGGAGAATATTTATGTTGCAAACATTTGAATCCCAATCTATAATTACTTTTGCATCCCAAAAAATCTAGATATTATCCTAAAGGTGCTTAGAGAAGTAGAGGATCACCCACAGGGATAAGAGTTCTCCTTTTGTGTTAGTGCCAGAGCCACAACACATCCATATTTTGTACATATGTGACCCATATTCCAACCATAAGCCAACACCTACACCACAGACTAAGAGTTCCAATTATGAAGACCCATAAAAAAAAGCCATTTATTTTCCCATAATCCAAAAAAGGCTTAAGGGAAACCATTGAGATACTTTTTTTTATCAAAATTAGAACTATTTGTAAACTCTCGAAAAGAGGCAATGCCCCTAGCTCCAACCTTGTTGACATTTGATCTTCTTCCTTCAAAAATGAGCTTGTTTCTTACCTTTCATATTTCCTAAAAAATTAAGTTAGGAAGAGCCTACCACTCATTTCCACACTATTTCCAGTAGTGGAAACATTCATCCAAAGTATTTCTAGCCGATATCGATATGGTACTGGTTCTAGTACCTAATCCGTAATTGTAGGAACCTAATTTTCCATTAGCATGCGCTTAACAATTTACTTCAATGGTGCAGCAGGGATAAATATGGTCAAGAGAAAATTCGTGCAATTGCTTTGTTGGATCTCTGAAGATCGAGGCGCATGGCACTAATTTTACTAATAGAAGGTACACAATTTACAAAATTTACACATCATTAATGTCAAAATTCCAATTTTCCATGAGACACTTAAAAATGACTAACATAAATGACTAATTCAATTCTTCTAGCTAGTCATTTTTTATGCAATGACTAAATTGGTCGTTTATGTTAGTCGTTTTTAACTCTATCACTTATTATCTAGTCATATTTGTTAACCGGTGACTAAATTAGTCATTAATTTTAGTCATTTATAGTTGGGTCAATCCAAATTTCTCATATTTAGTAGTAAATCACTTGAAAAACCTATGGTGACTAGAATTTTTAGTCACCTAGTAGCGAATTCCTCATTTTGTACTAGTGGCAAGAGAGAGAAGTAGTAGTGCAAGAAAGAGAAGGAGGAAGTTGTTTTCTGAGTCTTACACTGCATTGGTTGAGTTCTATGCTCAAGAAGTTTTGCAGGGTTTTCTTCCTTGTGTTTTCCTTCAGGAAAATATCTATGTTCTTGTGTTCTTATATTTTTATGCATGTTTTCCTTTCAGTGATCTTCTAGTGGCTAATTGCTTAAAGATATCATATAAACAATTTTAAATAAAAATCAACATGGTATTGGAGCCACCCTAAAAGGAGACACTACACATCTAGGGTTTTGTGTTCTTAACAAGCCTCTCAATAGAGCAACCTGAAAAGAAGGCTCCTCCAAATTGCCTCTAAATGGCGCATCTTTCTATGGTGACAGAACTGAAATCCAAGAATTTTCAATTTTGGACCTATTACTGCTTCCAGGACAAACTAGGGTTTCATTTTTCCAGGGTTCTCATCATCAACATCAGAAAAAGGAAGATACAGTCTACCTCACCTCATGATGGTGCATATTTTCCATCATTCAACTCCACATGTGATCACAACTGCAAATTTAGGGTTTCTACTCCAAACCCTAGAACATCTGAATTAAGGGTTGTATTCTACAAGTAAGTATTCTTTTATCTTTTTCCATTTGAGGTTCTCATTTTCTTAAATATGACAAAGAATACCAAGCTAGATGAAAATATTTAAGGGGCTAAAAACTTCCGAGCATGGAAATACATAATCATTCTCATCCTCCAAGAGAATGATATAGATAAATTTGTCAAAGAGGAAGTGAAAGAACCAGAATAAGCTAAAGCTAAAGCCAAGAACAAGAAGGATATGATCATAGATAAAAGAATCAAATATATCCTAATCCCTCGGGTATCATCCATGGAGACTCCAAAATAAATGTTCAATGACCTATCAAGTCTATTTGAAGGAAGGAGCATTAACAGAAAGATGACCCTGAGGAATCAACTCAAAGGTGTAAGAGATCAGAAGTTAGAAACTATGCAATCTTATCTCACAAGAGTAGCTCAAATCAAGGATCAATTAGAAGCCATCTATGACATGGTTGAATAAGCATAGGTTGTAATGACAACCTTGAATGGCCTTCCAAGAGATTCGGAAGTTTTCATCCGAGGAATCTATATAAGAAGAAAGCTAACCAAATTACGAAAATTATGGGAAGAATGTGTCTAAGAAGAAGAGAGAATATAATCCAGAGAAGAAAAGATAAATGGCAATGAGGATCAAGCCTTAATTGCCCATACTAAAGGAAAAATAAATATCCATGACCTTCCTCTTAAAACTCGAGGGTTTAAAGACCCAAGAGAGATTTCTCAAGCTTTGAACGCTTCAACTGTCACAAGCTAGGACACATTGCAATCAACTATCCCGTGAAAGTAGAAAGACTCAAGAAGATGAGAAGGTCTCAAGCACATGCTGCTGAAGACAGTGATCAAGGAGAAGAAGAGGAAACAAAGAAGAATGAAGATTCCAGTGAAGATTATGTTTCAATCTCTTCCCTAAATGGATCAGTCTCACCAGGAAATGATACATGGCTGATTGATAGGGGTGCCTCCAAACACATGAATTGTTTCAAGAAGTCACTCTCATGCCTTTAACAAAAGGAATCTCCACACAAAGTAATGCTTGGAGATGATTCCCAATATCCAATCAAAAAGCTAGGAGAAGCATCTTATAAATTGGATTCTAGAAAACCTATGAAGATGAACGATGTCCTATATTTCCCAAGACTAAAGAAGAATCTTCTCTCTATTTCACCCTTAGATAAGAAAAGATTTAGAGTTTCCTTAATCGAAGGAAAATTCCTTGTGTGGACCAAAGGAAAAACCATCGATGATGCAGTAGAGATTGGAGTTGAAGAAGGAGATCTCAACAAATTAATGGGGCATATAGATTCCACATTAACAACCAGCACCATCAATCCAAGTGAGCCTTGGCACAAAAGGCTTTCTCATGTTCACTACAAGGCTATTCCAATTGTACGCAAGGTGGTAACTGGTTTTCTAGAAATCCAGGTAAAACATGAAGGAGTGTGCAAAGGATGTGCACAAGGGAATACTACTAAGAATCCCTTTCCAAAAAGTAACAGTAAGGAAAAAGGTATCCTAGACATTATTCACTCAAATATCTGTGGACCAATGCAAACCACTTCATTAAGTGGGTACTCTTACTATGCCTCCTTCATTGATGATTAATCTAGAAAGACTTGGTTATACTTCTTGAAAAATAAGGATGAATTATTTAAAAGATTTAAAGAGTTTAAATCTCTAGTACAAAACCTTTCGGAAAAGAAAATCAAAATTCTGAGGTTAGACAATGGAGGAGAATTTACTGTGAATGAGTTCAATGATTTATGCAAAGAGGATGGAATTAATAGGGATATCACCATTCCCTACAATCCACAGGAAAATGGTGTGGAAGAAAGGAAGAACATATATATCATGGAAGCTGTGAAAGCCATGATCCATGACCAAGATCTCCCAATGTACCTATGGGAAGAAGAAACACGAACAATAGTATATGTTCAGAATCGAATCTCTGATAGTGCTTTTCGGAACAAAACTCTAGAAGAAATGTTCTCCAGTGAAACACCAGAGGTAAGTCATCTTAATACTTTTGGTTGTCCTATATACATTCATATTCCCAAGGAGAAAATATCTAAATTATATCGTTCTAGAAAGAAGGATTGTTCGTAGGATATAATGAACAATCGAAATCCTATCGAATATATATCCCTAGGTACCGTCAAATTGATCTTAGAAGATATGTTACATTTGATGAAGATTCAGCCTTCAAGAAATCAAGAAAAGACAAGGAAGATGAAGAGGATCATGAAACTTCCAATACTATTTAAAGTGATAAAGAAGTCAAAGTTGAAAAAGAAGATCTGATACCTGAAGATCATGATGTAACTGAACCTTGGCTACCTAAATATATACCAAGTGAACTAATTTCTCGAAAGAGAAAACCTGCTTGGGCTCATGAAGTAATTGAAGAAGAAAAAAGAATTGGTGCTCCCTAAGGAGTCATTCGAGAAAGGAAGAAGCAAAGGACATACCCCAACTACATGGCCTTGATGAGTGATCCAGTTTATAAAGAACCATCTTGTTTTGAAGAAGTGATAAAACAAAAGGAGTGGGATTATGAAATGGTTGACCAATACCAATATATTATGAATAATGATGTATGGTAAATAGTACCTAGACCAAAGGACAAGTCAGTGGTATCCTCCAAATGGATAGTCAAAACTAAGCACTCAGCGGATGGGAGTATAGAAAAATACAAAGCCATATTTGTAGCCCGAGGATTCTCTCAAAAAGAGGGAATTGATTATGAAGAGAAATTTTCCCTAGTGGAAAGATACACCTCTATAAGGACGGTTATTGCCTTGGCCTCCAACATGAAATGGAAGCTACATCAAATGGACATAAATACGACATTCCTATATGGAATAATTGAAGAAGAAGTCCATATTGAACAACAACAAAAATTCGAGATAAATGATCAGAAGACTCCTCTATGTTGACTAAAGAAAGAATTGTATGGATTGAAGAAAGCACCTAGAGCATGGTATGGAAGGATCGATGGATTGCTAATGAGATTAGGATTTACCAAGAGTAAAGTAGACTCCAACCATTACTATAAGGTTGATGAAGATAGAGTTTTAATTTTGTTACTGTATGTAGATGATATATTCTTGACAGGTGAAGACAAGTCAATAATATAATGTAAGAAGAGTCTTGCTACAGAATTCAAAATGAAGGACCTTAGAATGATGCACTACTTTCTAATATGGAAACACTCAGATGAGATTTTTCTAAATCAAAGAAATTGTACTGTTGAAATTTTGAAAAGAATTGGAATTCTAGATTGCAAATCTATGACCACTCCAATGACTACTAGTTTGAAGTTATTGAATGATGACACCTCCGAATTTGTTGATGTCACACTATATAGACATATCATTGGTTCGTTGATGTACCTCACCAATACTAGACCAGATATATGTTTTCTAGTAAACAATTTGAGTCAGTACATGGTGAATCTGAAACAAGTTCATCTAATTGGTGAAAAGCATGTGATGAGGTATCTAAAGGGAACTTTAGGTTATGGGCTTAGATATACATCTAGTGGAGAGATCAAGTTGCATGGATATGTAGATTCAGATTGGGGTGGAAGTGCCAAAGATAGAAAGAGTACATCAGGATGTTGTTTTAGTTTGGGATATGGCATGGTCTCTTGGTTCAGTAGAAAGCAGACCAATATTGCACTTAGCACAACCGAGGCATAATATATTGCAACATTTTCATCCTGCAGAGAAGTAGTATGGATTCGAAATATGTTTTCAGGTTTGTTCGATGTAGAAGTAGATGCCATAAATACCCTTTGTGATAATCAAATTTGTATCAAGATGACAGAGAATTATGTATTTCTTGATAAGTCGAAACACATTGAGACCAAATATCATTTCATAAGGGATATGTTGCAGAATGGAGCTATAAAGCTCAAGTATTTTCCCACTAAGGAACAAGTAATGGATGTGTTGACTATGCCTCTGTCTCATGTAAAGTTTGAATATTTTTTAGACAATTTTGGTCTAGTCCGAAATGACCTCTCTGAAAAGAGGGAGTGACAACAGATGTTGGATGCAATGGTGAGTAGGTCAGTCTAGGGGAGGGTACGTCTATCTAGGCTTGTTTGGTCTGAAAGAGTTAGTAAGCCAAAATAAAGACCTGTCGATCCTAGGGGGATGAGTATGTTTGGCTAGGCTTGTTTTCCCCCAAAGGGTTAGTAAGATAGACAAGGCTTGTTTGGTCCCTAGGGAGATCCATCTATCTAACTAGGATTTTTTGGCTCGAAAGAGTTAGTAAGTTACACAAAATGCTCGGATGGATCTACCAGATAACTCATCGTGATGCTGCTCCGAAGAAGATGAAGGGAAAGTTGTATCCTCAGTATTGATATACTGTTGATTGTTGATGATTTATGAAAATATTGATAGATGGTTAAGTATTGTTTAACTTATTGATGACTGGTGAGATGCTTGATAGTTGATACAGTATTTCTATATTGTTGATTGGTGTCGACTGCTGAAAATATTGATAGATGTTTGAGTATTACTATGTTGATTATTGATGACTACTCAGATGATTGATGGTTGTTACAGTATTACTATACTGTTAGTTGATAGATGATTGATGTTGTATTGACTAAATATGTTGATTATTGATTTCATGCTTGATGATTGTTTGATATGATGACTGTTGTCAATAATTATATTGTTATTATTGAGATGTTTGTTTGCTTCTTAATCAATGATTGATTGAGTCCGTATCAGTAATGATACAATGACGATTATAGTGTTCATATACTAATGATGATGTCAATGTTCCAACATCTCTATGTTGACTATGCAGATGATGCTCTAGCATGAGTTATGGTAGTTGATGATGATTGTTGATGTTGTCAATATCCTTAAACAAATATTGCAGATAATAGAAACAAAGAAGATTCAGTATTCACATACTAATGTGATAGAAGAAGACTCAGTATTCACATACTGATATTACAAAAGAAGGTCCAGAAGCTGATTCAAGTAGAAGACAAATAAAATATGATCCAAGTTGTACAAAAGAAAAATACTACAAGAAGAATATCCAAAAGATGGAAAATAGAAGATGTTCGAGAATATACAAAAAATGAAGATTATAAGAATACGATTCATAAGATGGCAACGACAAATAGATGATGTTCAAGAATCTATGAAAGATGAATATTACAAGAAGAAGATCTAGAAGATGGAAAAGACAAATAGAAGATGTTCGATAAAACAAAGATTACAAAATAAGATACTGAAGATGAAGACTATAGAATATGTTCCAGCTAAGATCAATGATGAAGATGTTAGAAAATTGTTCCAAAACTTCCTATGACATATAGAGTCTCACCAGATAGTTGTATAGTTGTAGCAGCAGATGTTGAATACCTTCCTAGTTAAGAGGGAGTGTTAATTTTATTGTAACTTCATAAGATATTCCAAGTAATATTGTATTCCTCCGTAGGGAGATGAGTTTGGTCTTGTCAAATTCATTAAAAGAAGCAATGTAAATCTATGGATGTAATTCGGGTCATTAGTACAGAAGTGCCATTATAATAAATACTATTTGTGATGTCCACTTAGAGAAGTTGGCCCTGGAAGCTAGAGAAGTAAGCTCCACTAAGTAGGAGTTCAAGTCAACAGAAGAATTTAAATAGGAGGCACCTCCCTTCATTTGTACTCACTCACTCAAGTTGTTCTTATGAAGAGAGAGAAGTAGTAGTGCAATAAAGAGAAGGAGGAAGTTGTTGTCTAAGTCTTACACTGCACTGGTTGAGTTCTATGCGGAGGAAGTTTTGCAGAGTTTTCTCCCTTGTGGTTTCCCAGAGGAAAATATCTATGTTCTTGTATTCTTATGTTTTTGTGCACATTATTCTTTTAGTGATCTTCTAGTGGCTAATTGTTTAAACATATCATATAAACAATTTTAAAGAAAAATCAACAATTGTCTGGGTTGGGATCTTATAATGAATTGCATTTTTAGGAAAGACATATATAAGAATGGATGCAAATGTAAATCCTGGAGGAAACTCCAATTTGTAAGCCATACTCCCAATCCTCTACAACACCTTGCAGGGATAATAGTACTTATGTGAGCTCTTATTTATTTTCCTTCTTTGGTTACTTGAGGGGCATCTATGTGTATGGTTGTAGCCTCAAATATACCCAATATCCCACTTCAAATTTCCTTTCACTATGATTTTGATCTACTTGTTGCTTCATCTTATTATTTGTGATAGCCAAGTTATCTTTCAATAGCTGGAGAAACCCATCTCGATGTTCTATATGGTTATGTACTTCATGAACCATATCTTTTTATTTCTAAGATGATGTGATGAGAGAAATATGAAATCCATAAGGTACTATAAATTGTTACATTTCTTATGAAGTATGTAAATATTTGTTGTACCACCATTTTTTTAAGGGTATCCATTTATTCCATTATGTTTTCTTATAAAATGAAAATAAATGAACATTCCCTTATGGGAATTCAATAACAAACTTATTCTTCCCATTAGAATGAGGATGGTAAGAGGAGTTGTGAACCAACTGACTTCCCAAACAAGAAAATATTTTCTTCTAAAAATTACTAATGAAAATTGGATCTCTATCATTTACAATAATCTTGGGAATTCCATGTAACTTATAAATTATTTCCATGAATTCTTGAACTACTGTACTTGATTTAAAATGATGAGAAATCATATAATAAATGGGAATACTTTATTAATCGATCCTATATTACCACAATGATTTTATTTTCTTCTAACTTGGGTAGAGATGTGATAAAATCTATTGAGAAATTTTTCCAACGCTATATTGGTATGGATGGTGCCTATAGAGGACATGGTTTGTTGATTTACTCTCCTTTGTTTTGTTGGGAAAACAAACATTTTTCCACAAACTTTTCAACATCAATTTTAACACATTCCTAGAAAAAAATATTCTTGATCATGTGGTACGTTTTCAATAAACCTAAATGTCCTCCTATGGGGGGAGTGTGCAATTCCAAAAGGACCTTTTAATTTGAGTTTACTATTCTTATATAAATATAGGAAATCTTAGTACCATAGTAAATAATTATTCCACAAAAATTTATCTTCTAACTTAGGGTGTTTATCATAGTTTTTGAAATAAATTGCATGCTTCTTGATTCTATTCCCATTTTTTCCTTGGTTCTTCCAACCAATCAAGTTTCATAGTAGAAATAGAACATATTAATCCCTATGTGTCATATTATTTTCTTAAAGTGCATCTACCACCACATTTTGTTTTCCATTTTTGTAAATAATTTCAAATTCATAAGGTAACATTAGTGTAACACATTTTTCTTGTTCTTCTTATGATAATTGTTGTTCCAAAAAGTAACTAACACTATCATGATATGTTCTTATGTTGAAATGTATTCCTATTAGGTGAGGGAACCATTTAATAAATGCATGTAGTATTTCCAATATTTCCTTTTCATAAATTGGTTTGAAATAATACTTTTCCTTTGGAAACATTCAAAGAAAATTAACATTCCTTCTTGCATTAAAACTACACCAAAGCCACTCCTTGAGGCATCACATTCCAGATTAATTTTTTGCGAATTCAGGAGTGGCTAATATAGGACTTGTACACATAGTCACTTTCATTTTTCAAAATATTTGGTTTCATCTTGAGTGCAAGAGAATTCCTCCTTTTACAATACTATTGTTAGAGGTGTTTCTATTTGAACATAATTATTAATGAACTTGCAGTAGTATTGTGTCAACCCCAATATTCCTCAAACATTATTCAAGGGTTTAGGAATTGGCCATTACAATATAACATTGTTTTTTCTAGGTTATACTTTGACACCTTCACTAGATATAGTAATACACAAATATTTCACTTCCTAAACTCAAAAGGAACATTTAGAAGGATTGACATGTATTTGGTTCTCCTCCAATAATTTTAACATCCTATCAATGTGTTGTACATGCTCTTCCAATTATTTGTTATAGATAAATAAATTGTCAAAAAATACTAATCAATTTTTTTTTAAGGGTTTAATAATAGAATTCATCAAGATTTCAAATGTGGAAGGAACACTCATCAGGACAAATGGTATCACCAAAATTTCATAATGACCTCCATGTGTTCTGAAGTTTGTTTTCATAATGTCGTGTTTCCTTATTTTGATTTGATGATATCCAAAGTGGGGAGACAACTTAGTATAAAGAAAATTCCTCCATGTAATTCGCCAAATAGTTCATCAATGACAAGAACAAGAAAATTTTCTTTAATGGTCATTTTTATGAGTTCTCTATATTCTGAACACATATCCCATGAACCTTCCTCTTTGTGAACCATCAAAATTTGGTGAAGTGAAATTGCTTTGGATAGGTTGAATGATGCATTAATCTAACATTTCTTGAGCCATAATTTAAATCTTACTCGTTTATGCATATGGTTACCTATAGGGGCTAATATTAGGTGGGACACTATTTGGTTGTAACTGAATCGCATGGTCATGGTATGTAATAGGTTGAAGAGATTTATGCATCTGTCCAAAGACTTTGGAATTATTTTCAATAGCATTGTGGAGATCCATTGGAATAAAGTGTATAAACATGAACACCTAGTGAGCACAATTATGAAATTACTCCAGATTGTCCCTTTTTCACAATTTTGTCATGTTGTTAGAGCTTATCACCTTAGAATGTCTCCCTAGAATACCTGTAAGTTCAATTTCCTTTCCTTTTGAAGAGAATATCATGAAAATTTCCTCAAAATTAAGAGTCGTTGTTCATAATGATGGTATCCGTTAGACCCCTAGTACAACATCAACACCACCCATTGTTGGGCTTCGCTCTACTAATGCAGATCAAACCTTGAATTTATGTCAATCCGGGTTGGTAGACTTAGAGGCATATCCAAGTATCAGGACTCAAAGCTAGATTTATCTGGAAATCTAGTTTACTTAGGAAATAAACCTACTGAAAGATTAAAATACTGTGACTTGAAAACACAAAAATTCCTTTACAGGAGCAGTTTCATTTGCTTTTTCACTTACACAACAGTTTATATGTGAAAGCAATTTATATGTGAAAGAACTGAGATAATAAAACGAATTAAATATAACCCTGAAATAAGAATCACAAAACTCTGCTCATTATCTCAACATTGAAGAAACAATCAATAATTAATTCCCTTTATAGGAAAGCATTCATAATGTGTAATTGTTCTTAATACTCCATCGTTGAACAGTCAAGCAATGCACAATAAAGTAAGATAGCAGTCTGAACCATTTCTACAGCATACAACTAAGGAAATAACAGAGCTGATAAGACTAATTTAAAACAATCTAACCTATTCTGCAATAAGGAAAATCAATTCTACAGGAACTGAAACATACCACCGGAAACAATTCAAATCGCTCACTGGCAATGAAATGTGTACAGAATCGACAATGGGGTCCCTCCAATGACTTGTTCACACACACAAATGAAGAGTCACAGAGCTTTAAACTTTAATGATATTCATCATAAAATCGATCATACACAGTAATAGAACAACGCAGTCCAAAACATCATGCATTTTTCTCCCCAAATCGTGATGGGTTCTCCTATGTCTTATGGAATACTTATACAAATTTTTAAAAAAACTAGAAATGCTATTAATCTGGAAGCTAATTAATGAAACATATTTATCGAGATCCTCTATCAGATCTATGAAAATCAACAAAATAGAAACTGCCATGCTTTTGTGCTGAGTGGTGGCATAGGTGGTCGTCCTTGACCGACTTTGACTTGACACCTATGAGAGCCACATCATCTATTCGTTGGAAGTTTATCCATCCTTGGACACTGAGGATCTTTTCTCCATCTTTCAGTTCACGCCTAGCTGGCCTGCAAGTGTTCAACCTTGGAGACATTATGGGAAGATAACACATCCTGTAATCCTGAAAAAAACCTTAGTTTAAATTCTTTAAAAATCTCAAAATTCAATTTGTTAAAAAGAAATGAGATTTATACCTTTTAACCAAAGTTTGTGGGTGAATTTAAATCTTTATAAATCAGTATGAAGTTTTTATGGAGGAAAATGGAAGATATTTAGGTAACAAAAATAGGTCAAAATGGTGCCCAACATCTCCCCCAAGAGGAAGTTGTTGCATGTCCCCATGCCAAAAATATTTGACCGTGTTTAAAACCAAAATTTTGTTGCTGATCATCTTGCTTCTAATCTCATGTCTGAGACAATGCATCTGTTGAAGCTTGAGATGCATATAGGACCTTCAGTCTCTCATACTTAGTTTTATAAATCTTCTTTTTCTTATACCATCTGTATGCATGTTTAGAGATGCGTGTCCTCTGAACCTTGAGCTTCCAGTTGACTTCTCTTAACTTCTCATTCCTAAGCTCTAATTCCTTTATTTCAAGTTTCAACCTCTTAATATTTTCACTGTTTTTGGAAGTCTTCTTCTTCTTCTTTTTCATTGGAAGCTGTATAGAATTGGTGTCCATCTCCAACTCTTCATTCTTTTGTACTTAGTCTTCTTTCTTTTCCTCTTCCACAGTTTGCTGCTCTGAGAAAAGAGAAGATGAGTCTTTTAATATTTCCTATCTTGATTGATTTTCCTTTTTCTTCTCTTGCTGATCTAAGAAGAGATTGATTATTTTTGTATGTTTGATCACTTCATCAGTTTCTTGGATATCCTGCCCTATTTCATCTGCTGGATCTTCTTCTTGACTCCCCAAGGTTTGTATGTAGTCATACTGCCTCTGCTGGCTTTCATCATATTTTTCCAATGCTGACTTACTTTGAGCTTGCTTATACTTCCTTGGCTTTCTTTGGTAAGTGGTGAAGATCTACTCTTGTTTTTGAAACTATTTTTCTTCTCTCATCACACTCCTAGTTCATATCCTTCTTTGAGGCTGTTTTAAATTTGCTGCCTCAGAGTTGTCTTCATCATCAGTAACCAACAACACCTCTTTCTTTTTCTTTTTCCCCTTTGGTGGTTTTGAGCTGGTTGCCTCAGGGTATGTTATCATCAATAGTTCATCTTCTTTTAAACCTTCTTCAAGCAATTCTTCCTGCTCTTCAAACTGATTGTGAATTAAAAATCCTGACCATGTCAAATTTTGCTTTTGTAACTCATGCTGGATGATGATTTTGATGAGTCCACAGTGAAAAAGGCTTGTCATTTTGTCTTTTTCACGCCTTTGGACATCCTTAGCCATCTTAGTTAAACTTTGTAACAGGAAATATGGCATATTGATCTCACATTCACCTTTTAAATGTTGCAACAACTTGATGTGGTAAAGATACACAATACTGAATCGGCCTTCACAAGTAATAAATTTTTGGATAACATAAACTATTTCATCCCAAGGATGAACCAACCAGCTCCTTGGTATCCCTTTCTTCCAGTTAACTGACCCTGCTCTTGATCTACACAAAAAGGGTATCCATGCTTTCTCTTTTAATTGTTTAGTTTTGAAAAATCTTTCTCCTTGCTGTGGCAGACCAATAATTTGTGCTAAGATGTCTTCAGACAGTCTGAAGTGCAAGTTTCCCACTATAACCCCTTCTCCATCAAATGTCTCAGCAAAAGATAGAATAACATGCTCATTTTTCCCATTAAACTTTTCAAAGAAAGTTACCCACTGTTTCTTTTTAAAAATCTCCATGCATTTCTCATGAATATCAGTGGGGTTGAATTTCACTGGTTCTAGTCTAGATGACATTTTGAAAGAGATATGCAGCAGGAAACTTCAACCTTTCAATTTTCAACTCTGCATTTGTTTTCTTATCCTGAAATGACACTCTAAAAATGAATAATTGCTGCTAGTATTAACAGATTCTTTGGCAAAGAAAAGGTTTAAGCTTTACCTCCTTTCTGGTGTAGCTACCTTCAATTCCTCTTGCGTGATACTTCTCCAGCAAACCAATGCCTGCATTCTTCCTGTAATCCACGGATTCCTTCTCACTTATCACCCACAAAAATCGGTTTTTGCAGAGGAAACAAAGTTGAATTTGGTCCAAAGAAGAATGACCAAATCGCACTCCTCGACTTCACCAGTTCATAATACACGTTTCAGGCACATTTGTATACTATCGTGGGGAATATATGGCACGTTTTTTTTTCTCATCATTTCATAAACATGCCACTTTCCATCCAATTATTTGCTCAGGAAAGAAATGAAAGGTAAGGTTTTAATGTATATAACATGTTTTAATTTCTTTGTATGCCCCAATATTTGATTATAAATTGGAATGAAGGAATTTTCTTTTAACTGAAGTGGACTATTTTCATTTTGAAAATACACACGGCCATATATTCTATATGCATGTTTGCTTAATGCTTGATGCACCAATATATATACATATAAAATATTGGAAATTTCATGTTTTTCTTAAAACATTTCACTTTCTGTTGAGAAGGAGACCCTGTTTGTCTTTCTGCCAAGGAGAAAACCCTGACTGTAGAATGCAGTATATATTTTGGCCATTTAAAATTTACTCTTGGGTTTGATTTTGACCACCATCTTGACCCCTAGGGTAGGATGATGAAAGGTAAATGGAATGCTGGCCGAGACTATGAGGATAATGAAAATAGGCAGTAAAGCTTACGAGGGTTGGTAAATATGCCATCACTTAGAAACAAAGAATCATGAAACTTTTAAAACACAAAAACTTAAATTCTTACATACTTTGCTGGATATCCATGTATGATGAGCTTGTTGCCTAATGTAGTTGGTTTGCATTTATTTTTGATTCATTTTTGTCCTCTAATGTCTTCTGTCTTCCATCTCAGATTCCTTCTACTTTGCTGGAAGTCAGGTCCTTCTGTATATTTCTTCTGCCTTACTAGAAGTCAGGTCCATCTGCATTGCTAGAAATCACTGTATTGCTGGAAATCAGGTCCCTTCTGCATATGAAAAAAACTTGGAGGGTTCCAAGAAAGCATAAAAATGCTTATCCCCCTCACAGGCCTAGTTATTGACTTATCCTCATGTCAAACAAAAACTTGATTTATTAAAAATAAAGCTAGGAAATTTGAAAAGAATATTTTGATGAATTTTCAATGGCCAAGAAAACCTGGTTTTCCATGGAAAATTCAAGTTTATATTGTGCCAGTGACCTGGTTTTCACAACTAAACTTCCTTTTCTTCTTGGTTTTATATTTTTTTTTATATTTTGTTTTTTTTTAATATTTTTTTTTTCTTTTTATGTTTATTTTATTTTATTTTATTTTCAATATCAGAGCAGCTAAGAAGTAAGTGAAGGAGAAACACTGATGTGTCTATCCAGCACTTCCATTTCCCATTGTTGTGAAATCTGTTGTATAAAAGCTTCCTTGTTGATAGGCTTGGTATACAGTTTGAGCCGATGGCCATTGACCACAAATGTGCGTGCTTCATCATCGATTGTTTGAAGTTTGACTGAGCCATTGTCATATACCTCTGTAATCTCATATGGACCAAGCCAATGAGTTGTAAATTTGGCTTTGAAGTCTTTGAAATTTGAGTCAAACAATAGTGCCCAGTCACCGATATGGAATTGTTTCTTTTTAATAAACTTGTCATGCCATTGAGCTCTCTGCTGTTTGATCAAAATATTGTGTTCTATGGAATCCTATCTCATCTCATCTAGTTGATTCAACTTCTTGATGTGCCTCAGAAAGATCCATGCCCAAATATGCTACTAACTTGAAGGTATGAATTTGAAACTCTATAGGGAGGACGACTTTCTTACCATAAACAAGCTCATAAGGAGAAAAACCAGTACTGTTTTTCCAAGTGATCTAGTATGCCCATAAAGCTTCAGTAATGTTAGCTGACCAATATTTCCTATGCATCTGAACAATTTTGGTGCTGATGCCTTCTAAATTCTTGTTTGTAGATTCCACTTGGCCATTTGCTTGTGGATGGTAAGGGGTATACTTTCTGTGCTTAATTTTGTACTTTTCTGCTATCTACTGCACTAGTTTGGAGGTAAACTGGGCACCTTGATTAGTTACAGTCTCTCTAGGCACCCCAAATCTAACAAATATCTCCTCAAAAAGAAAGTTTACCACAGTCTATTCGGTGGCTCTTGGTAATGGTTTGGCTTCTATCCACTTGGTGACGTAGTCTATACATACCAAAATGTACTTCTTCCCTTGTGATGGTGGATGAATTGGACCAATGAAGTCAAGGGCACACTTTTCAAATGGTTCAATGAGGATTTGTGGTTGGAGTGGCATTTCATGAGACTGGACTAGCCGTCCCATCCGTTGACAAGTATCACAGCTTCTAACATGCCTCTTAGCATCTTTGAAAATAGAAGGCCAATAATACCCCAAATTGAGTATCTTGTATGCTGTTCTTTTATCTGCAAAATGGCCACCACATGGTTCATCATGACATGCCTTTAAAATATCTAAAATTTCATCATGTCGTACACATCTTCTTATAATTAGATCATATCCTGTGTAAAAGAGATCACCATTGACCCATATATTCCTAGTACTTTGTTTAATAATCTTTTTCTTTTCTTTAGATGTCATAGATGGTGGTAGTTGGCCTGATGATAAGTAGTTGGCAATATCAGCTTACCAAGGAGTGATAATAGAAATTGCAAACAGGTGTTCATCAGGAAAACTATCTAAAACAGGAACAACCTCACCAGTATTGTGTAAACGAAACAGGAAATCTGCCACTTTATTTTCTCGTCCAGTCTGATCTAAAACAATGATATTGAATTCCTGCATTAACAACAACCATCTAGTGACCCGACCATTAGTGATAGATTTATTCATTAAATATCGTAAGGCTGAATGATCTGTATGGACAAAAATTTCGTAGCCAGTTATGTAATGAGGGAATTTGTTTACAGCATGAACCACTGCCAACATCTCCTTTTCAGTGACTGTATTGTTCAACTCTGCAGGTGTCAAATTTTTACTAATAAAATAAATGGCATAAGTCAAAGTATGTTCTTTCTGGCCCAATGAGGCCCCTATTGTAGTAGCAGAGGTATCAGTAGAAATATGGAAAGGCAATGTCCAATTTGGTCCCCTCAAAATGGGAGCAGTTGAGAGCTTCTCTTTAAGTGTCTGAAATGCAGATTGACAGTCAGTATCCCAATTAAAAGGCACATTCTTTGAAATCAATTTAAACAATGGTAGAGCTATCTTACTAAAATTTGCAATAAATCTACGATAATAGCCTGCATACCCTAAAAAGCTTCTTACATCTGTTTGAGTTGTTGGTTCAGATAAATTTTCAATGATTTGAATTTTAGCAGGATCTACTTTTATTCCAAATGAAGAAATGTGATGTCCTAAAACTATCCCTTCAGCCATCATCACAAAACACTTTTCATTATTGAGGGAAATATTTGAGTCAACACACCTTTTTAAAATTTTCTCCAGGTTTGTTAAGGAATCCTCAAAGGTACTTCCATACATAGAAAAATCATCCATGTAAATTTCAATAGATTCATGAATCAGATCTGCAAAGATGGCCAAGATTGCCCTCTGAAAGGTAGCTCGGGCATTACATAAGCGAAAAGGTAAAACCTTGTAGGAATATGTGCCCCAGGGACATGTAAAGGTAGTTTTGTCCGGGTCTTCTTTTGCAATACTAATCTGATTATACCCACTGAAACCATCTAAAAATGAAAAGTATTATTTTCCAGCTAAAGTATCCAACACTTGATCAATGAAAGGCAATGGAAAATAGTCTTTTAATGTTTCCTTATTCAACTCCCTGTAATTTACACATATGCACCATTTACCATTTTTCTTTGGAACAACAACCAAGGGGGAAACCCATTGGCTGTCGGAAATGGGGTAGCTAAACCCTACTTTTAACAACTTCTGCAACTCCTCTTTGACTATCTCTTTTAGTATGGGGTTCATTCTACGTTACTGTTGTCTAAGAGGTATGATTTTGTCATCTGTGTAAATGTGGTGAGTGCATGTTTCATGATGAATACCTAGCATATCAGTGTACTCCCAAGCAAATGCATGGGAATGTTTATTCAGCAAAGTAATCAACTGTTCTTCCTGTGATGTAGTAAGATGTGCACTTATATTCAAATGTTTGTCTGGACTGATTTCAACTGTTTTACTTTGAATATCTGTGATTGAATGAACATTAAAAATATCATGAAGTGCCAATGCTAGAGAATGTACTGTACAATTTTCTTGAAAATTGTATCCCAAAACTTGATTTGCTACAGCATATTGCATGTCTCTTAATTCTTTAGAAATATCAGGTTCAACAATGAAATAATCTAACAAATCCTCGTTGTTTTCTTCCTGAAAATCAAAGAACTGATTGATACTTAGGACAGGCCAAATCACTTCTTCTTCTTGTTCTTTGGTCTCATTAATCCATGGCATATTATCTAATGTAGAAGGTCTTTGGGCAGAAGGGTAAAGTGCAATTTGTTTTCTCTTTGTCCCATGTGAAATGAGCATAATTCCTGACCTACACCCTATGAAGGCATCCGTTGTTGCCAACCAGGGTCTACCAAGAATCAGTGGGTGACCTCCTAGATTATACTTTGGCTGTAGCACTATAAAATCAACAGGATACTCCCAAGAGTCTAAAGAAACAATGATATCTTCTAAGACCCCTTCAGGTGTAATTTTAGACCTATCAGCTAATTCCAAAACTATTGTGGTTGGTCTGATATTTGTCAAGTGAAGGTATTCCATAGTCTCAAGTGTCATGACATTAATGGCAGCACCTAGATCAATCAATGTTTTTGGAATTGAAAAATTATTAATAGTAATTACAACCATTGGGATTCTAGGATCTACATACTTTTCAATGAAAACAGTATTAGACATTAATCCTGCTAGATTTCCTACCACATTAATTTTTTATGGATCCTTCCTTCTTTTATTAAGACATAATTCCTTAACTGCTTTAGTATAAATTGGAATATGTTTTATAGCCTGCAGTAGAGGAATTTTGACATATACATTGGTTAACTCATTCAAAACATCAAAATCAGGTAGGGAGATTGAAGGTTTTTTTTTACCAACCTTTCTGGAAAAGGAGGTGTATAAGATATTAATGTTTTCCCTTTTTTACTGTGATTTTCTGACTGAGATTTTTCTGTATTTAATTTTTTTGGAGTTTTCTCATTTTCTATTTGTTCTTCTAAGATAACAGGAGATTCTTTTTGTAAAGTTTTCCCATATTTTAAATTGATATTTTGCAATGGGAGCATAGAGTAGGGAAGTGGCATTCCATCATCAACATTATACATGGGTCTGTCTATTTTATTATTTGGATTTGGAATTGGCTGGGCTGGGAGTTGTGTAGGCCGAGGTGGAGGCTGATTGGATGGCAATTGAATTTGTTGAGGTGGTGCACCCAATTGAGGAGGCATGTTGTTGGGTTGTTGAAAATATGGAACTTGGAAAGATGGGGCTTGGACTTGATTCTACTGGTATTGGGGATAGGCAGAAGGTTGTTGATAGGGCTGAAAATAGGCTTGCTGATATGTTTGGTTACCATGGGCATATCCTCTCCAATTTGGAGCAGATTGGGCTAATGGAGGAGACCAAGTTTGCCGGGGCATGGGTGCACTCCATGAATTCTGAATAGGAGTTTGATAATTTGTATGAAATGGCTGCATAGGATCTTGAGACATACCTGAAAATCGTGGCTGCCAAGGTCTCCATTGTCCCATAAAGTAGAGAGACTCCATGCTTTGATTCTCCTCCATTCGAGCTGCCTGTAATTCTTTCAATCTGGGGCAGTCATCAGTTTTGTGATTAAAAGTACATAAACCACAAATTTCAACAGCATTTAAAGGACATTCTTTTAGTGGGTGTTTCTTCCTACATTTAGGACAAAAAATAGACAAGGTTTGAGCTTGCTGGTCCTGTTGTTCTTGTATTTTCTTAGTTTTTTCTACTTCAACTTGTGTGCCCAAGGTACTCAATAAATCAGTCTTGAAATCTTCTAGCAGATTTCCAAGCTCAACTCTAGAGATACCACTGTTTGCAGATTTAGTTACTTTGGTAGTGATATCCCTTTTTCCAGTTCTAGCCTTTCCTCTTGAATATTTCTGACATAAATCTTGTACTTCATCAAAGGGGAGGTAAGATATGTCACCTTTTCCCATAACATTCAAAATATCCAAATACTCTTCTCTTATTCCTTTTAAAAATATTGTTCTAATCATCTCTGGTGTCAAAGAATTGTATTTAGATTCTGCAGGTTGTATGAGAATCTTTCCAAATACTCCTCCAAACTCTCATATTCCTGTTGAGTCATTCCAAAAATGTCATCTTTTAGATCCTTTGATCTGCAATATGCTTGATATTTTCGAAGAAAGATCTTCCTCATCTCATCCCAGCTAGTAATAGAATGCTCTCCTAAGCCCATGAACCATTTCAAGGAAGCTGCTTTAAGGGTAGAAGGGAAAATATGAAGCTTATGGGTGTCATCAGTGTATCCATAAGTTCGACACAAGATATCAAACTTGAATAGGAAAGAGTCAGGATCTTCAGAGGTCATGCCATAGAACTTTGGTAAGACAGATGGTGGAATATTCTTCATTTTTACCTCTTCTCCTAGGATGATACTAGTGTCCAAGATGGGAAATTTAAAGGTGGATTCCTGATCTTCTTATGTCCTTTCATCCCTCTCATGTCTCCTTTATTCTTCCCTTTCATGTCTCCTCTCTTCTTCTCTTTCATGTCGTATCTCTTCTTCTCTTCTCTCTTGTCTTCGTTTGTTTTCTATTTCTAACATTCTCTCATACTCCCTTCTCTGTTCTACAGTTGGCCCTTTTGATGTTTCTTCCTCAGCCATTTTAGAAGTACCCACTGTTGAGATGAATCCTTTTGGAAAAGAAGGTCCTGTTACTTCTGTTTTTGGGGGGTTTTTGATAAATCTTCCTTTCTCATCTCTTTGACTTGACATAAAACTAAAATCTATTCTATTTTTTGTTGAAATTTTTTGTTTTTATCAGAGAACTAAAGTTCCTAAGCCTGCTTCTACAATGCCTCCTTGACAATGGCGCCAAAATGTTGGGCTTCGCACTACTAATGTAGATCAAACCATGAATTTATGTCAATCCGAGTTGGTAGACTTAGAGACATATCCAAGTATCATGACTCAAAGCTAGACTTATCTGGAAATATAGTTTACTTAGGAAATAAACCTACTGAAAGATTAAAATACTGTGACTTGAAAACACAAAAGTTCATTTACAGGAGCAGTTTCATTTTCTTTTTCACTTACACATTAGTTTATGTGTGAAAGCACTGAGATAATAAAATGAATTAAATCTAACCTTGAAATAAGAATCACAAAACTCTGCTCATGATCTCAACGTTGAAGAAACAATCAATCATTAATTCCCTCTATAGGAAAGCATTCATAATGTGTAATTGTTCTTAATACTCCATCGTTGAACAGTCAAGCAATGCACAATAAAGTAAGATAGTAGTCTAAACCATTTCTACAGCATACAACTAAGGAAATAACAGAGCTGATAAGACTAATTTAAAACAATCTACCCTGTTCTGCAATAAGGAAAATCAATTCTACAGGAACTAAAACATACCACCGGCAACAATTCAAATCGCTCACTGGAAATGAAATGTGTGCAGACTCGACAATGAGGGCCCTCCAATGCCTCGTTCACACACACAAATGAAGAATCATAGAGATTTAAACTTTAATGATATTCACCATAAAATCGATCATACACAGTAATAGAACAATGCAGTCCAAAACAACATGCGTTTTTCTCCCCAAATTGTGATGGGTTCTCCTCTGTCTTATGGAGTACTTATAAAAAAAATTTGGGGTAGTGTTTGCAAACACTACCCCAAAAAAATCCATGTTTTAGGGCCCCCCTTTAATTTCTTAGCTTTTGGTTTTACGTACATTTTTTCCGCCCTTTGAAAATTGTTGCTCATGACTTGGTTTTATTTTTTATTAAGCTAAAGGAGTTTTACCTTTCTATACCAATTATGAAAACCCTTTTGATCCGATATGTTGGAAAAAATTTGGTCTTTTCGCCGACACAGTGGAGATTTTATGGTCTTCCTTCTGACATTTTTTAAGTCGATTTAACAATGATCTTTTTGACCCGGTGTATCAGAAAAATAAATTTTTTTCGTCGACGTAGAGAAGTGGTCTTGGTTTGTTCTTAAGTCTGACGCTTTGCCGTCTTTTTATGAGTTTTTTGGTCTGACACAGCGGAAATAATTTCATCTTTCAGCCGACATAGTGGATGCCTTTTCTAGTTTCACCTAAAGGTTTCCAACTAATTATGTAGGGAACTTTCAGTATTCGAGCCGATAACATCGATGGAATCTTGCCTTTGTAGCCGACAATTTTCACTATGTCATATCATCCAAATATGATCGATAGCAGAAGCTATATTTCCTTTTCAGAAATGATGCTAGTGGGTGAGTTAAGTTTTCTTTTTTTCGATCGTTTCAGTGTGACGCAACGGCAGGAAGGTCATGCACAGAAATCAACGGCTTATTTTTTGTAGAGAATGCTGATAGTTGTGGCAGGATTGTGGTTTTTGAGCTGCCGCAGTCAAAGGTTTTTCACTTAGCTTTTCGATGTGGTTTTTTTGATGGTTTTATAGAGGTGCCAGAATAAGTTCCTTCACACTTGTGTGGTGTAAATAATTCACCGGTGTAAGTGTTTTTCATGTGCTTTCCTATACATAACCTATGGGATTCATTGTCATTTTCATGATGTGTTTGCAAGTGTTAATATTTGTTGAGGCCTGTGGAGCTTACCCATTTTAAGCGTCCATTATGAGTTGGGGGAATCGCCATCTGGAGCTTACAAAGCTTTTGGAATCATGTTTTCAACAACCTTCGATATTTTCCTGTTAGGTAGGATCTAATCCATATCACATCTCATTGATTGGTAGGATGATTATTTTTTGAACTGTCATGGTTCAATAAGTAGTGCATTTAGGTTTCATTCACAAATCTAGGGTTGACATGTTTTTCATTGGGTTTAAAATATTTCTCCTCAACCTCTCGATTTGTTTTAGTAATATTTTCTTATGACCAATCTGTCTATTTCTTGACCTAGCTTACTCTGGCTATAGTTTTTCTACCTGCTCCCAAGCTTTTCCTACCGTTTTCATTCAGATATGGCTTGCTCATAGCCCTGGGTGCGTAATGATGAATCCAGAATGGCTTGAGTTCTTTGACGGCCATTTCCTACCTGGTTCATGTTTATATGCGACGATAGGGGTTTACGAACCCTCAAACCATGAACTCCATGAGTCCTTTTGGTTCTCCATTCTAGTATCCTTAATAGAAGGTGCTGGCACTAGTGGTCGATTCCATGGCCTCACCACTTTTGTCTTCAGATGGTTGTCCCATGGGCCATAAGTCTCAAAGAAAGGTTATACGCATGTGTTAAAGGTTGTCTTGGTGATGCATATTCTTTGTGTTTTAAAATGTTAGATGACCTAGGTTTTAACTCTATGTCTTGGTTAGAGCCGCATCTGGACTAGGTTCTTTCGTCCTGTTTTTCAATTTCTCCTTAGTTTTGGTTTGGATGGTATGCGAGGTTATACGGTGCAAATTTGTTTCTGAAGGGTAAATATGATATGGTAAATGATATACTGGTTAAGCTTTTTCTATGGAGAAATCATTTGTCAACAAAATAATAGATTCTACAGTAGTTATTCAGCTTTCTCATATACATGAATGCATGTGGTTTCTAACAGTAGGGATGCTAAGACATGTTTTGGTGTTTTTGTAGAGCCTCGGTCTATATCAGATACCATCCCTAAGAAAGGTAAGAAGAAAGCTAAGGTTGCTGAATAATATTAATACCTGGAAAGTAGTCCAAGACAAAAATAATCTATAAAGACACTAAGTCTGTTACTGGAGCTGATCTAGACTTCAAGTGGGGGAAGATATATCATATGCTCCAGAATAAGAAGGTTCTAAGCGCAGTCCTAGAAGTTTTACCCCTGCTTGGAAACACATTAATATCAGGGATTACAAAGGTGTCCACGCAACCATATCTATTACCTTACTCTGATATGATTGGATGGATCTTGTCTAAACAAGACGCAAGAGGTATGATCATGTATAATGTGGAGGACAAAGGATTTGCTTCTTTTACCCCTACATTCATAGCTAAAGCCTATAGCTTTCCCATCTCAGAAGTCAGTATGACAGCATATCGGATAAATAGATTGACTATTGATTATGTTGGATGCACAAGAATTGTGATTGAAGAAGGAAATTCATTCCAACAAAGGGAATCTGGGGAATATGAAACCTCCAGTCTACGTACTTTGTATCGACTTGAAACACTAATTCTTAACAGGATTTTCGATGGGGCTGATGGAATATTTTATAATATTGGTTGGATACCATTGATATACCATGTGATCATGGAAGGTACCATTTTCAACTGGTCTTATATTTTGGAAAATAGTTTGTCCTCCTGTATAATTGCAGCACGGGAAGGTTTACTCTGGAGAAAGTTTGAGTTATACATGGGATCATTTTTAATTCACTGTATACTCTACCTACATCCATTTGAGAAGCTAAAGTGCAGTTGAAAGGATGGAAACACACCTATTTACTCTGCATACCTATTATTATGGGCTCACAAATATCATATCTCATACAAGCTCATCTGTGAAGAATTCTTAATACCACTTCATCAGCTAATTTTACTTGAAGAATGTAAATACATGTATGATGGTGCTTGGGACGCTATAATGGAATATGGAGATTATTTCTTTCCTGAAAAAGGAACCAAAGCCCCTTCACTGCTTCTAAAATATGCAATTGATTATATTGTGCATAAAGAAGTAGTAAGACAACTCTTTTTGGATGGTTTTGGCAGTTTTCTTTTCGATATGAAGAAGGCGGTTTTTCCTCCACTTCCTTTATATGTTGGAAGTTATAAATTTTACAAAGTTAAAGGCACACCAAATTTTGTGAAATACCTTGAGATCTTCCATTTTGGTGAAAAGAGTTTTCATAGAAATGATGCTCAAGGTAAGGTGGTTGCACACCGTTCAGTGGTGAAAGTAAAATTTGAGTACTCTGATCATTTTCACAAATATGAAGAAGTACATCAGAATGATTGTAATTTTTATTCCCTAAACAAGTGTCTCAAGAACAAAATCACAGCCAAAATATGGCAAAGGTAGCAGTAGTAGTACCTCCGAATAGAAAAAATTGGAAGAAGAAGCTGCACAGAGAGAAAAGGGAGAAGTCACATGAAGGTTAGTATAAGGTGAAAAGAATTTATTGGCCGAAGAGGCACATAGATAAAAGGAAGAAGAAGAATCTACTAGGAAAAAGGAAGAATAAGAAAGAATACAGAAGGAGTCGGCTGACCGAGAAACGGAAGAAGCATAGAGGACCTGAAGAGCTCAGACGGAAAGAGAAGGAGGATATAGAGAGGGAGACTTGAGAATAGAGTTTTTCCCAAGATAATCCTGAGATTCCTCCATCCACCTCAGGGAAAATATTAACTAGAGGTCACCTTCCTATCGCGGAGTTAGGATTAGTACCCTTTACTCCCTCTGAGCAGCACGTGGTTGCAAGTTTGGATAAGACGTTTTTTGATCATAAGCAGAAAACATTTGTTTGGATATCTAAAAAGAAGTTGAAAATAGTTACCCAAACTAAGGTGACCACGGTTACTAAAAGGGATGTCATACCAAACATAGATGAAGATCTAGAACAAATGGCCTTGCTCAATGTTGCATATGCACAGGCAAGTGCTTATAATTTTAGCAAACTGAAAGGATTCGTGGACCAGTACAAAGAATAGATTGCATAAATAAAAGAGACCCTAAGAAAAGAATAGGGAGAAGGATGAGAGGTGAAAAGGAAGAATGAAGCTACACTTTCATATTTAGAAAGGATTCTGCAGGCTTACCAGATCCTCGAAGAAGAAAAGGATTCCTTGGAATTGTCAAACACTATCATGGATGGAGAAAAGAAGGACCTAGAAAGTAAGATTACAAAGCTTGAGGCACAAAGGCCCACTGTTGATAAGCAAGAGAAAGAGTTAAAGGTTCAAGTTTCAAAAATGGAGGCATATAATAGCTCTTTGGAGGTACTGTTGAATTAAGCAAATGAACAGAAAATGGATATAACACCTCTTCAAGAGCACGCTCTCTTGCTCACAATAAAGGTATATCAAGTTCAGGTGAAACTTGCAGCGAAAGTCTACAATATTAAGGAAGTAGAAGCCATACTGTAAGAGATCTCTATAATATTGACTGACTTCAGAAAAAGAGCTCAAGAAATTGCAGAATTCATCCAAGTTCAATTGACTTGGTTTGAGACCAATGAAGAACTTCAAGAAAATGCACCTCGAAAGAGTATAGAAATTTTCATATCAAACATGAAATCATGGATTTCTTCAGAAAGGTTGCTGCAAAACTGACAGCTACAGTTGGGAGAACATTAGATGAATGCATGGACTTTTACAAAAGGGTGCTTACGACACATAACAGTTGCCAGACCTCTGCAACCAAGAAACTTCAAGAATTCCCAACACAAGAAGAACATTTGAAGTACCTTCATGACAAGATGCAAGAAGATGAGCTAAACAAATAGCAGGTTAAAGGTCTCAATTAGAAAATAGTGAAAGTTCTAATCGCGCAAGCTGCAGTCAAACAATTGCTTGATGGAGGACCAACATAGAGTCACTCCATAGAAGGTAGCATAAATAAGGTCATAGCTGGATGGGCATGAAGTGTCAATCAGAATATTAGAACTCATGGACTTCACAACCATACTTGCAGATGCATCTACATTGAAGCAATTCATGGATGGATTAGCTAGGACCACCTAGGTTGTTTTGTTTTATTAACATGTGGAGGAGTTTTATGTAATATTTTGTATTTATTTTGATTTTCATAGTGAGCACACTAGAGGATGAAATTATGTAACCAAAGCATTAAGGAAGCCCAAGAGACTAGGGTAACTAAATGGTCATTGGTAGTTTGTATAAATAGGTGTAGAGTAGAGATGAAGAGGGACTTTTTTCTGGAACACATGCTGAAACGTTTGTAAGGAAATCTATTTCTGTTTATAATAAAGAGGACCAAAATTTCATTGGAGAAAGAACTGTATGAGAATCAATATGTTTATGTGGACTGTTGAATGTGAAATACTTCTATTTTGGCTTGCTGCATAATTGAGATATCGTTCCAACTTGTTCAACTATTTCTATAAGTTTATGAATGATTTCATTATTCTATTTTGAATCTTACGCAATAAATAAGTAATATATGTTTTAACTTCATAGAGCTATCTTTGTGTTATTTTTCTGCTGTATTTATGGATGAGGGATTTATCAGCTACCTATAGGATTTTGCATGCAAACAATACAACATATTACTCATATTAATATTAATCTTGCTCCCTGGGGATAGTTAGAATTAGTTTAGAATAGATTAGTTGTTCTTTGCTTTTGTAGGGTAACTGTGGGGAAGGTGCGGCAATATGGAGGGAAGACCTATGTAACTCTAGTGAGGTTCCTACCCACTATCACTTGCATTTAGTATAGGAACTTGCATTTCATTATAAAACATAAAATAAAGAAACGAAGGGTCAGGATGCAACTGGTAAAATAGATTTAAGCATTCCTTTAATTCTACGGTAGTCAGGCCGCTAATTGGACGGATTCCCCATTCGAAACGATAAGCAATTTAATTGGGAACGGTTATTGGGGAGAATCCCTACTTTCGGTACCTAATATTTTCTAGGCATTAATAGTTTTGGCCGCCAGTGCATGGCTGTCTGAGGAAATCCATTTTCTCGAAAAAAATTTGTCGGTGATAATTATGAAACTAGCTTTTCTGAGAATTTCATTCCTGAAGAAGGAGTAAACCTTGAAGTCAAAGTTCTAGAACACATTTACCCTGTTCCTTTCAAATTAATTGATGACTACAGAAGACATACAAGGTCATATGTACAGAAGCTTGGAGGGTAAAAATACATCCCCGAATTACCAAGAAGACAAGCTCACAGAAGGATACCCACTTACGCAGAAGATTCGATTTTGGTGGGAAATTGGGAAGAGTTAGTGAATTTATCCTTATAGGAAATTCTTGAACCAATGGATCAGTTGTCACCAGATTCTCAGTTTTTGGATCCCCATTACAAACACCTGTTCACTCTCCACCTCAATATCCTCCCTGAATCATGGTTGGAAATGTAAATGCAAATGTTCCCCCTATGAATCCTATCCACCACCAGCTTGGAGAGCTAGAACTCCATTCAAACTAGCTTGTCCTTTGCATCATTTTCCTCAGAATGTTGATAAGTCACTTCCTAAGTTTTATCTGGTAGACGGAATTTTTGTGGATGATCACTTGTAGATTTTTTTCTTGGCTCTAGAGATTTCAGCAGTAGATCATAAAGATGTAGTGTGTAGACTTTTTCCACACATTCTCAAAGCTAAAGAATCAACCTAGTATTTTTGTTTAGCAACCAATTCTATAACGAATTGGGATACTTTTGAAAGATTGTTTAAAGGAAATTTTGATAGCGAAAAGACCACTACCACTCTCATGAAACAATTGTTTTCTCTTATCATGAATAAGAAATATAAAGTGCAGGATTTTAGTTAGAGGTTTGCTGCTCATTTAAATAATTTCGGTGCTTCCATAAAACCTGTTGAGGAAACTTTAATTGAATAGTATACTTCAACACTTTCCCTAGACATAGCAATGTTTGTTAAGAGGTCAGTAAAGCCTTCTTTGGTAGAAACTTATGAAGAAGCCAAAAATGTAGAGCCTGAGCTTGAAAGTATAAACACGCACTATGTAGAGCAAGAGGCAAGGACTTTTGGCACTAAGAAACCTTTGTTATTGACTAGAACAAAAGAGGAACATTCCAATGAGTTGGAAAATGTTGTTAAAATAGTGTAGAAGCTATCAAACAAGATTTTTGATTTGGAAAAGGATAAAGAAGCGAGTTCATCCAAGAAAAAATTTAAACCATTTTTCAAAAAGAGGGAGGAAAGTAGCACATCTCTACCTCATGTATATAGTTCTTCTGTTTTAAATTTCAGTGAGGTAGGAATGGATAATTTCTGTACATTTCATCAAGAACCTCATTCTGAAAAAAAATCACAATGGATTAATTCAATGACTCTAGTTATGAACCAAATATTAGACACTCAAATAATAGAGCCTGAAGTAAAATAAGGACAAACAAACCAAAGGAACCACCTGAAATAACAATGGTATTGTGGGACTGTGCACCTATGTTGGGGTTAAAGAGGAGGAACCTACTGAGGAAATACAACTTTCATCAGTCAATGTCACAATAAGAAGAAAGGGACCAATAATGGATGAAAGTTTATTACTGCCCAAGATTAGGAAGATTCAGGAAAATATGAAGAAAATCAGCAGTAGTACCCAAATGCCACCTAGGTCTGATTTGGTCACCTTTAAAAAGAAAGTTACAGCAGTAATTTAACATTGAAATGTTGTGGAAAATAAAATAGAAAATAACAAGAAAATTTCGACACTATGTGATATGGAATACAACATAATAGAGGATATCAAGAAAACCAAAGCAAATATTTCTTTATTTGAAATGTGCAATTTACCTCAAAAAAGAAGAAAACTCTTGGAAGCCTTTGATACACAAGCTAGTAGATCCCACGATGATATTCAATTAGATAAAGAAATAAATGAAGCTAGTAATGGGGGAAAATATAAGTCTCAAACCTTTCCATTTCTACTATCTTTTGATATTTTCAACCATAATGTGCATAACTATTTGGTAGACTCTGGAGCTTCCTCAACTGTTATGCCTCTCTCAGTTAGTAGAAAGATAAATGGCAAACCTACACCTTCATCATGTAAAATCATAAAGTTGGATAGAACAACAGTCAAGGTGGCAGGAGAGATGAAGAATGTGCTGATACGGTTATCTGCAGATGAAAGGGTATGATAGTTTATAGACATCATGGTGGTGGACATACCACAAGCATATGGTTTGATTCTAAGAAGGGACTATTCTACGAAACTAGAAGGTTTCTTTGTAACTAAATGGTCACACTCATGGTTTCCCTATAAGAATGGTCAGAATCAGATCAAAGTGATGAGCGAACCACACATGAAGTATAGTGTGACACAACTAGAAGGAAAAAATGAGCCTGTGAATTTCTCATGTTCAGTTTTGGGTAACTATTTCATAGAGCTTGAACCTGGAAACTATCAAGTGGAAGAAGCTAGCAGTGATTCAAATACATAGTCAGAGCTCCTTTAGTTTTCACGGACTCACAATATTGATTGTAACATAGTTAATTTAGTTTCTAATTGAGAAAGTAACAATAGTTTTGTAGAATTAGAAGATAAATTTTGGTTGTTATATTTTGATGGTTCTAAAAATCAAGACGGACCGGGAGCTGGTTGTTTCCTGATCTATTAAGAAAATAAGAAACATTTTCTCTCTTGTAGATTAGAGTTTGAGTATACTAACAACACAACAGAATATAAGGATTTAATTTAGGGCTTGAAAAAGGCCATTAAATTCAAAGTAAGAAATCTAAAAGTTTTTTGGGATTCTAAAATAATTGTCAAACAAG
This sequence comes from Pseudotsuga menziesii, assembly GCA_001517045.1. Classification (NCBI taxonomy): domain Eukaryota; kingdom Viridiplantae; phylum Streptophyta; class Pinopsida; order Pinales; family Pinaceae; genus Pseudotsuga; species Pseudotsuga menziesii. The sequence goes on from LPNX010123992.1 coordinate 639,184, forward strand.
CTCGGAACACAATTCATTGTCTATAATCACATTTAAAAGGCTACCAAAATGAATTTTGGGAACTTATAATGAACTTTGATGCCTTTAACATCAGCTTGATTCCTAGATTACAAAATGCAGTAGTTGATTTGCTAGATACTTCTGCTGCAAGATTAGTTCCTACTAATAATAAATGTTCAATTGAATTGATTTTCATGCCATCTGTGCCAAAAAATGTCACCAATTTGATATTTTTTGATGATGATCAACAGATCTTGGAGTTCTTAATAAACGATGCGAGTTTCAAAGACTCAATGATTGATGACGAAGAACATCAAACTAATCTTTAAAATGGGAACTTCATACCTAAAGGGGTAAGAACATTGGAAGGGATGTTTTATTTGAATAATAAGTTTAGAAAGCTAACCAATGTCAAAACAAATAGTTCAACTATGTAGTATGAGCTGATCAATCTTGGGACATAAGATAAACCCAAGTATGTGAACTTAGGGAAATGAAGTTCACCGGGTGAGAGAAGCAAATTCATCTATTTATTTCAGCAATATACAGATTTTTTTGCTTGGACACATGAGGATTTGAGGACTTATGATACCTGTATCATTCAGTATGTCATCCCTATTAAAGCAGGTGTGAAACCATTTCAGTAGCCATTAAGTAATATGCATCCCAAGCTAGAATCCTTGATTCAAAATGAATTAAAAAGTTACTTCATGCAAAGATAATTTTTAGAGTTAGACACTCAGAGTGGGTGGCGAATTTGGTAATGGTGAGGAAAAATTATGGTGAGATAAGACTATGCGTAGACTTCAGGTATTTGAACCATGCATCAAATAAGGACAATTATCCAGTCCCACCAATGGAGAAAATTTTACCAATGGTTTCGAGTTCTGAATTATTCTCCTTATTAGATGTGTTTTCATGAGGCCACAACCAAGTCTTAGTAGCAGAACAACATAGGTTGAAGACCACATTTTGTACAAAGTGGGGAAATTTCATTTACTAGATAATTCCCTTTGGTCTCAATAATGATGGAGCCACTTTCCAAAGGGAAATGGATATAGATTTCTGGGGTTTGATTGGACATAGTGTGGTGGTTTATCTAGATGATGTAGTAGTTTTATCCAAGAAGAGAGAAGAGCATATGTTTCATCTAAAACAAAATTTTGACCGCTGTAAAAAATATGGTATCTCTTTGAATCCTAAGAAACATGTTTTTGCAATATTAGAAGTAAATCTATCATGGTCACGTCCTTTCTAAAAAGGGAATATCCATAGACCTAGAAAGGATAGAAGCTATAGCACAAATTCCCTTAACCCACAATAAGAAAGGCATGCAATATTTCATGGGGACTATAAATTTTGTGTGAAGGTTTGTTCCTGATTTTGCACAGATAGTCAAGCCTTTGTGATAGATGGTCAGGAAAAGTGTACACTTTAAATGGACTGACATAGAAAAACATTCATTTAACAATATCATGGCCACAATAGCCCATATACCTTCACTTAAAAGCCCTGATTTTGAGAAAGATTTTATCCTATACACTTTTTATTTTAATAACTCGCTTACCGATGATTACATAGAAGAAATAAATGGGAGATGAGTACCCCATATCATTCATGAGAAATCATTTGCAAGGTGCTGAATTTAATTACCCTTCTATTGATAAATAGGTGTATGCAGTCTTTAAACTTTGGTAAAACAATTCAGGCCTTACATTCTGAAGAATAGAACCAAGTAATTGTTCCTCACCTGATAGTTAGAACCCTCTTCGTGCAAAAAGAATTGGAAGAAATAAGAGGAAACTGGGTAATAGATTTGCAAGAATATGATTTAAAATTTAAACCAACCACTATCATCAAGGGACAAGGGATTTGTAAGTTAATGGCTGAAAGTAAAAATAATGAAGACGAGGACTCAAAAAATGAAGCTGAGTTGCATATAATTGTTATATGTCCTATATTCATAGCTCCACAATATTGGTACATATATATGATACACTATCTCCAACAGGGGTATGTGATAATTGAACCCAAGAGATAGAACAATAACACTCACAAAATTGCTAATCAAACATGCAAAATTCACACCAAAGGAGATTGAAATTGGAGCATAACACTAATCTGTATTGAGTAAGTGTACAATGGCCAAAATTGTGAAGTAATAGGCTGCTCAAATAAATAATTACATGATAGGTTCGAATGCATAAGGATTCTATTTAAAATAGTGAAAAAGAAGGCTTACCAAAACTAGTCAAATCCCCCATAGGTGCATAAAGAAGTTTCCAAATATATGAAGATTCTCAGGAATTTGCTAAGTTAAGTGGGAAATATAATTTCCAGCTCATACATTCTTTTATTTGGATAAAATGAGGGAGGATGATGTGGTAAAAAAACAAGGCAGTTACACCTAGACTAGCTTTTCCTTTTTCCTTAAAACAACTATAAAGCAAGGCAACTTTCAGAAAAAGAAGATATGTGCTTTAAGGAATCAAGAATAAAGAAGACTTTCTAAAATTGGTTTCCAGAATGTTTCCCATGCTCTCAATGACTCAGTTTTAGCATGTGTTGACTTCTAGGACATGTAGAAGGAAACTAGCATAGAATGGAATCTAGGAATCTAGGTAATAAGACAAAAATGATTAATTAATGTCAAATGTAGGTAAATATAGGTTGATTATTCTAACAAGCCCCCTTAATACTGAGTTTACGAGTAAATATTAGAAATCTATAGGGCCTAGCAACAAGGCTTAGTCACCCTTTACATACGGCTTGTCCATACAACTAAGGAAAGAGGGAAAAACCTAGTGGGAAAATCCTCCCTTAAACATGGACATGAAAACAAAATTTGGAAATATTGACATCAATCATGATTTATAGCATGATCATAAATCCCCAGCAATGATTTGAGATTTCTGAAGGTCTTATCACAAAAAACTTTGGTGAAGATGTCTTCTACTTGTTTTGAAGATGTACAGAAGAGTAGAACAATGGTACCATAATGCACAAGCTTTCTGATGTAGTGCATATGGATCTCAATGTGCTTGGTTCGCTATCTCTGAACTGGATCATTGTAGATTCGATTGGTGCTCTGATTATCATAGTATATGATAGTTTAAAACTCTTATTCAAATATACATTCTCCAAGTATCCCATGCAGCCATAAACATTGAGTTGTTGCATTTACAACTCCTCTATACTCTGCTTTTGTAGATGAGAGTGCTATGGCACTCTACTTCTTACTTGACCAGCTGATTGGCCCTTCTATAAGCATGAGCACATATCATGATGTAGACTTTCAATATGTGTTGTCACCTTCCCAATCACTGTCAGTAAATCCAATCAAATCAAGATCATATTTTTCTTTGTAAAAGATCCCATGAGTTCTTATTCCTTGAACAAAGTTTAAGATCCTCTTGGATCCTCTCTAGTGGATCTCATGATGCTGATCCATGCATCTCAAATACACACTAACTGCATAAGATAAATCAGGTCGAGTGTGTGTAAGATAAAGAAAACACCCAATCAACTGCCTATACAGTGTATTATTGAACATAGGAGAAGAACCTGCTTCTTCAAGCTTAACTCCTAAAAGTAAGGGAGTCTTTCTTGGCTTGCAATATTTCATGTTGAACTTGATGAGAAAATATGAAGCATACTTGCACTAATGTACTTTGATTCCATGTTGGGATTGAGAAATTTTGAGACCCAAGAATTGGCTCAACAATCCCAAATTTGTCATAGAAAATGCATGGTTCATTGCATCCTTCAAGGAGGAAAACTCTTTCTTTGAACTTCCTATAATCAGTAGGTCATCCACATACAAAAAAATAATCATCAAATAACCATGAATCACCTTCAAATATACATTAGGATCAGACTTTCATTGAACAAAATTCAATGACAATACAAAGCCATCAATCTTGGCATACCAAGCCCTGGGGGCTTGTTTGAGCCCATACTATGATTTCTTTAACCTGCACACTAAAGATGGATTAGAAACAAAATATTTAGTTTTATACATGTAAATATCTTCATTTATATCTCCATTTATTAAATCACACTTCACATCCATGTGATGTACTTCTCATTGCTTCGAAGCTGCAGTGGCTAGAGCTAGCCTTATGGAGCCCATCTTTTCCACTAGTGCAAAAGTTTCATTGTATTCAATACCATGTATTTGTGAGTATCCATTGGCTACAAATATTTCCTTATATTTAAAAGGTGAACTATCATCAACAAACTTAGTCTTGAAGACCAACTTACAATGAACTAGCTTCCTCCTTGGTGGGAGATCAACTAGTTCCCGAGTGTTGTTCTTCTGGAGTGAGCTAAAACATTATTTCATGGTTGTTTTTCATCTTGGATAATGTGATGCATATTCATATGTATGTGGATATGATTCAACCATCACATATCACTTATTATAAAGAGGATAATTCACACAAAGGGCACTCTCAAATTGAGATCTAGTCGTCCTAGTGTCATTAGGATTTCCAGCTAGTTCCCCATCTGCATGAATGGTTTTTTATGCCCATTTTGTTCTTGTAGAAATATTAGTATCTGAAATAAAATCATCATTATTAGAAATATCAGAATCATAAAACTCATTAGTCTCTTCACTTACAATCAATGATTCTGGTGATGAAGAGGACTCTCCAACTTCAACTGTTGCTAAAGGCTCTTCTTGGAATTGAACACTTATTTCAATGAAATATTTGTTAGTGATCAAGTTGATCAGCTTGTACCCTTTTGAATCTTCATGATACCAAAAAAATAGGCACTCTTGGTTTTGGGGTTGCAAATCCTTCCTGTTTTCTGTTGGAATTCTAGCCCAGCCTTTGAGCCAAAAATCCTGAAATGGGTCGCATCTGGATTGTGCCCACTCCAAGCTTGAAAAGGAGTAATACCATAAATATTATTATGAGGAACCCTATTCTAGATGCAGAATACACTTTTTATAGCCTTGGCCCAAAACTTTGGTGGCAAAGTCTTAGCCTCCATCATGCAAGTTGCCATCTCTTTTAGAGATCTGTTCTTTCTCTCAGCAACACCATTTTGTTGTGGTGTGTAAGGGATCGAATGTTGCATATGAATACCTACATATTTGTAGTACTAAATGAACTCAAAATTGGAATACTCACCACCATTTCCATATCTGAGGATCTTGAGTTTCCTCCCATGCTGGTTTTCAACCAAGGCTCTAAAGACTTTGAAGAGGCCAAAAACTTCAGACTTATGCTTTAGGAAGTGAACCCAACAATAGTTGGAAAATTAATCTATGAAGGTGAGTGAATATTTGTCTTGACTCATGGACATATGAGGGAATGGACTAGAAATGTCACTGTGGATCAACTCAATAGGTGCAGAGTTTCTCTCATTACTAGCTCTCTCATACTTGTGGTTTGGGTGTTTTCCTAGGATACAACCTTGACAGACTCCCTTAGAAAACTTTATCTTTGGTAAACCTATGACCATATATTTTTCAATCAAATCAGAAATATACTTGTAGTTAAGGTGGCCAAATCTTTCATGCCAAGTCATGCTTTCTTCATTAGCATTAATCAGAAGAGAAGAGGGTTTTGAGTAGGGTAGAAAATGGGAAAACTTGTATACCTTTGAAGTGTGATCAACAACACCTTTTTCTATGACTTCACCATTCGAAATCTCAGTGATTTCAACATCATCAGTGGAGACTATGACCTTATTTGGATACCTAGTTAAGAAACTACCATGGTCAATATCAATCCTACCCTTCCCCAAACTGTCAATGAGAGATTCATCTCCTAAAATTATTGGTGAAACTTTTGACATGTCAAGAGAGGATAATGTCTCCTTTGTCAAAACCATATGTCTAGAAGATCCAGAATCTATGATGAAGCTAGGTGAGCTTGATGTGCCAGCAACCAAGGCATGTACTCTCTCTCTGTCCTCTGAATTTGATCCTCCTTCCTTATTCTTTGAGAAATCTGGAAGAGAGATGTTATTATTCTCCAGGAGTTGGATCAACATGTCAATTTGCTTCTTCATACAAGAGCTCTCAAGGTGATATCCATTACTGCAGTATGCACACTTGCTCATTTCTCCTTTATTCTTCTTCGTATGGGAGTTCTTCTTAGATATTTGGGGCTCCTCTTGAGAATTTGACTTGTCTCTCTTTTGCTCAGGTGGATTTTTATACTTTTTATTGCTTTTTGAATCCACCCTTGAATCTCCAACAACCAAAGCTTGGTCTTTGGAAGGTTTGATGGTGCCCATCATCACCAAGTTATCTTGCTCCTGTGTGAGGGATTCCATGAACTCTGCAAGCTTATGAATCTTCCAGGATGTTGCTGTCAACTTGGTGGCATGGAAGGTTGAAACAATCACTAAATAGTTAGGACCAAGCTTAGAGAGTATGACCAAGACTAGTTACTCTTCCTTCTTTTCGATCCCACATTGTTTTAGCTACAAAACAAGGGCCATAAACTTGGAAAAGTAGAGTTGCAATGATTGGAGGATATTGAAACTCAAGTATATCACCTCATTCTCTATTTGATGTCCTCTCATATCATATATCTTTCCAAAAATCCCTTCAATATTCTCCTGCACTTCATTAGGTGATGCCAATCCATCAAGATGGAAGAGGAGGTCTCTTGAAATGCTCAGACACAAAATACCATAGGCCTCATCCCTCCTATTGTTCCATTTAATTTTCTCTGCATCTACATTGGGATATGCCTTAGTTTCCATGGTCACCCTATAGAGACCTTTCTCTCTTAACAATATCTCCATCTCAGCTTTCCACTCAAAGAAATTGAATGGAGTCAAGATGATCTTCTGAGATTGGTCCATAGCTCAGTAACTGTGCCCTCCAGTTAGCGGAATGCGCTCCCAGTGAAGATTTCAAACCTACAATAAAAATTTGGAAGGATAGAAATCAATCTACAAAGTCTTTGATACCATGTTGAAATTGAACCCAAGAGATAGAACAATAACACTCACAAAATTGCTAATCAAACATGCAAAATTCACACCGAAGGAGATTGAAATTGGAGCATAACACTAATCTGTATTGAGTAAGTGTACAATGGCCAAACTTGTGAAGTAATATTCCAATCAAATAAATAATTACACGAGAGATTTGAATGCTTAAGGATTCTATGTGAAATAGTAAAAAAGTAGGATTACCAAAACTAGTCAAATTCCCCATAGGTGCATAAAGCAATTTCCAAATATATGAAGATGCTCACAAATTTGAAAGTCAAGTGGGAATGATAAAGAGGGATGGAAATAAAACTCATACATGTTTTTATTTGTATAAAAGGAGGGAGGATGATGTGGGAAAAAAACAAGGCAGTTACACCTAGACTAGCTTTTCCTTTTTTCTTAAAACAACTATAAAGCAAGGAAACTTTCAGAAAAAGAAGATATGCACTTTAAGGAATCATGAATAAAGTAGAATTAGTAAAATTGGTTTCCAAGATGTTTCCCAAGTGATCCATGACTCATTTTTATCATGTGTTGACTTCTAGGACATGTAGAAGGCAACTAGCATAGAATGGAATCTAGGAATCTAGGTAATAAGAAAAAAATGATTAATTAATGTCAAATGTAGGTAACTATGGGTTGATTATTCTAAAAGGGTATTTACTTCAGAAATTGAATTCTAAATAGAGAAGAGAACTGGTTTTAATGTTATCATCTTATCAGACAATTGGCGGATTTCTTTTCAGAAAGAACTACGATGGAATATTTATGAGCTGTCTGGAACAAGAGGATGCATCTAAAGTTGTGAAGGAATTGCATGATGGGCCTGCTGGAGGGCATTTTTCAGGAGACACTATTGCACACAACATCTTAAGGGGTGGATATTACTGGCCAACCTTGTTTAAGAATGCTCATGCTTATGAAAGAAAGTGTGACACATGTCAAAGAAGTGGTGGGAGACAAGCGAAGGAAGCTGGGTCGTTGCAACCAGTCATTGTTTCGAAGCCATTTGAATAATGGGGAATTGGTATCATTGGAGAAATTGTAACCTCCCAGTTTTGACCCCGTTGCATTAAATGTACATGATGTATATATTGTAATGAATCATGGTGTGGAGCTAAAGGAAAAATCCCACCATCGATTTAGTTGTGTTATGTTTCGACGAATGGAGCCATTGCCAATGGTATGTCATGGTACACGGCATATATTGAGTTTTGTCATCATGTAAATATGCATATTTAATTAAATAACCCAACCATCTATGTTCGTAGCAACTAAATTGAGAAGGGGCATGATTTTCTCAACGATAAGGGGGGGAAATTGTCAAACCTTGTGCTGTGGGGGAAAATCCATGTGTCACCACCCTGTTCGAATTTCTCAACTTCCCTTGTCTTATCCAGCTACCATTTTAATGTTCTGTTGAGTAGTTGAGGTAGTTATTGTTGGGGAGTGGAGTGTGGCAGGATTGTCATTCCTTTCCCACATGTGCACTCCGCCAGTGAATCAAACCTCACATTGGGCAGAGGAAGTGGACTCTCCATCATTCCACTCTCTCCATGACGGTGCTAAAAAAAACACTCATGCACTTCTGACTCGCCACTCTCCATTGCTGTTCATCCTCACGCAGGAAAAACGCCCTCTGTCTCACGTAGAGGAATTCTATTCCATTTTGGTCTCACGCAGTCAGGAGAGGGATCTGTTTCGACTGTCATTCATGTTTTCCACAGAGTGGTATCTGGTGTGTTTTACATCCAGATTCTGGGGTCTGGTGTAAATTTCTCTCACGCATAGGTTGGGAGGCTGATTTTCCTTCCCCAGTTGCGGTCTGTGTAAGTTTTCTTGGTGGCTTCATTGTCTAGGATGGACTGTTGTTTTCCCTACATTGTGAAATATGTTTACTGATACATTTTGGGACTATTGTAAGTTTCTTGGGAGTTTTCTTGGCCATGATAGGGCCAATAACGACTCAGGATCCATTTTCCCTGTCTAAGCTATAACTACTGATTGATTGGATGTGTCTAATGGTTAGTGTTCGGACTGTGTTGGGAGCAGGGATGGGGGCTTGTTTGCTTGATAAACCTGGTGTGTTTGGGAACCACACAGACAGAGCTAGAGGGCTTTCTTTCTTCTCCACAACCCCTGAATAGCACTGGAAGGGAATTCAGGGCCTGAGGGATTGTGTAGCAGAGAAAGGATTGATTCCTTGTGTTGGGTGTGTGTGGGTGTCTTAGAAGTCAAGCTAGTTCTGGTGTAGGTGTCCCTAGCTCTATAACGAGCTCACAAGCTTAGCATTTAGCCTTTCCCAGCTCCTGGATAGACTGATAAACCTGACCATGTTGGATTGGCTGTCTTGTTGATAGCCTAAGAAGCCCAACTATGTTGGCTTGGCTGTCTTTTTTGTATCCTCGGCTATGTGTAATCCTAATTGTTCCTTATTCCTTGGGGAATCATGCCCATATTGAGGGTGGTAGCATTGCTGAGAGATTAAGGAGCATGCTAGTCTATGGTTGGGTGGAACATTGCAGTGACGTAGCTGGTTGCGGGACGAGTTCTTTATGAGATAAGTAATCTTGACCATTTCATCTCTGTATTTATATTTATTTTTTAATGAATGTGATGAACATGTTGAATTCTTGTATGAACACATGTTAGCTTCTGCTCTATGATAAATAATCATGTATGTATGTTCTATTTCAAAGCATTTTGCTTAAGCATCTTAGGTACATACATGTCCATGGGGCAGTTTCCCGGATGTTTAATGCTATGGTAGCGTCCTCTTCGCCAGTCGAAGGGTCGGGGACGTGACATAAATAAATCCAAATTCATCATTGTGACACAAATAAATCCTCACAACCACCAATTTTTTCACTAGATGGGTGGAAGCAATCTTGTTGCAAAAAGTGAATGAAGATGCAGTCATAGACTTCTTACAAGAGAATATTATTACCAAGTTTGGGGTTCCAATTTCCCTAGTTTTTTATAATGCACCTTACTTTTAATCGATTAATATTACTGCATTTTCTAATGAGAAACAAATGAAATTGCATTATTTTGCTAATTATTATCCATAAGGTAATGGATTAGCTAAATAACCTAATAAAGATCTCATTAGAATTTTAAAGAAAATTGTGATAAAGTTGGCATGTAGCTCTTCCAAATGCACTCTAAGCTGATAGGGTCACACCCAAGAATTGATTACCTCCAAACGTTTTGTTGTCATCTTCTCAATTAGCCCAACCATCAAGAGGGTCTAGTAGTGAGTTTTTACAAGCCCGAATTAATACCTTGTTGAAACTAGAAGAGTCCAGGATCAAGTCTAAAGAGAGGTTTAAACACCAGTAGGAGATTGTCAAGAGATGGTTTGAAAAACATAAGTCCAAGAAGGGAAGCTTTGAAGTGGGAGATTTGGTTCTAAAGTGGGATCACCCTCATGATGAAAAGGGAAAGAATACTAAGTTTCAACATCTATGGATTGGCCCATTTTAGATTGTCGAAATGTTAGGCCCCTAAATGTATAAGTTATAGGATTTATAGGGGTGGGAAGAGGATATTCCTATCAATGGTTTGGTTCTCAAACCTTACTTTACCTAGTTCGTTAGAAGTCATTTGTACATAAATAAATCTCTTGCATTTGCATCATTTTCTTTTCGTTGTGTTTTCTTTCTTTTTGCTGATTTTATTTTCTTTGCCTTTGATTTTTTCAATTTTTCTTTGCTTTATTTTGGCTTTTTTCCAAATAAACCAGCTCAGCTTTTGGGTGCTTAGGGGACATTTAAATTTGGACAAACTTCCAATATTTTAAACCAAATAACTGCTCATTGGGATTTATCTATGCCAAAATTTAACAGGACAAGAGTCAAAATTTCCCAGAAAGAAAATATATATCAAAAGGATATAATGAAAACATGAACTAGTAAAATGATTGGATTCCTGAAAGCTTCTTCTCCATCCATGAGCTGAAACAAATCAACACTCACAAAAAAGGACACCATGGATGGAAGAACCTAAATCAAATCTCAAATGCAAAAGAAGCAATCCAGGAAGACTCAAAAGACAAAAGTCTAAAAACATCAAAATAATGCAAAAGGCATGTGGATGAGGAACAAATGAATACGCCTGTCCACACTCTGTTACGATCATGTGGTGTCACAGTCGAAAGAAACTGAATATAGAAATAAATTAATATCACATTTTTTCCTCAAAAGAGTTATCAAGACTTTGAAAACTTGGTTACCTTAACCTATTGTACTACATCAATGCTAAGTTCTGAATTTTGCATTCCTAGAAAGGTCTCGATTTTTAAATAAATCTTGAAAAGAATTGGGATGAGTTGGTTTAATAGAATTCCATAAAGTAGTTTTGTGTTTCAAAGATAGTTTTTTCTTGATATCTATGTTCACCAGTGAGTTGCCAATTGTTTCTATTGCAACCACTACCCCAAACAATTTCCATGTTTTAGGCCCCCCCTTTAATTTCTTAGCTTTTGGTTTTACGGAGACTTTTTCTTCCCTTTGAAAATTGTTGTTCATGACTTGGTTTTATTTTTTATTAAGCTGAAGGAGTTTTACTTTTATATACCAAGTATGAAAACCCTTTTGATCCGATATGTCATAAAAATTTTGATCTTTTCACCAACACAACAGATATTTTATACTCTTCTTTCTGACATTTTTTAAGTCGATTTAACGACGATGCTTTTGACCCAGTGTATCGAAAAAATATCTATGTTTTTGTCGAGGTAGAGAAGTAGTTTTTTTTTAAAGTCCGACGCTTTGTCGTGTTTTTTATGACTTTTTTGGTCCGATATGTTGGAAATAATTTTGTCTTTCAACTGACACAGCAGATGCCTTTTGTAGTTTCACCCAAAGGTTTCCAACTGATTTTGTGGGGAACTTTTAGTCTCCGATCCGATAATATCAGCGGATTCTTGCCTTTGTAGACAATAGTTTTCATCGAGTCAACTCATCCAAAGATGACTGATAACAACAACTATATTTCCTTTTCGGAACCGATGCTAGCGGGTCAGTTAAGTTTTCTTGTGGCCGATCATTTCTTGCGCCGCAACAACGAGAAGGTCATGCAAAGGCATCAACAGATGATATTTTGTAGAGAATGCTGATATTTGCGGTAGGATTATGGTTTTTGAGTCACCACAGTTGGAGGTTTTTTACTTAGCTCAGTGACGCAGTTTTGCTGATGGTTTTATATAGGCTCCAAATGATTTTCCTTCACACTCATGTGGCGTAATGACTTCATCGACCACATTAAGTGTTTTCCCCATTATTTCCTATACATATACCATGGGATTCATTGTCATTTTCATGATGTGTTTGCAAGTGTTAATATTTGTTGAGGTCTGTGGATATTACCCATTTTGAGTGTCTGTTATGAGTTGGGGAACTTCCATCTGGAGCTTACAAAGCTTTTGGAATCATGTTTTCAACAGCCTTCAAGTTTTTCCTGCAGGTAGGATCTAATCCATGTCACATATCTTCGATTGGTAGGATGGTTATTTTGTGACCTGTCATGGTTTGAAAAGTAGTGTGTTTAGGTTTCATTCACAAAGCTAGGGTTTTTTATTTTGTCGTCGGGTTTAAAATCTTTCTCCTCGACCTCTTGATTTGTTTTAGTAAGATTTTCTTATGACCCATCCATCTATTTCTTGACCTATATTACTCTGATCATAGTTTTTCTACCTACTCCCAATATTTTCCTACTATTTCCATTCAGATATGGCTTACTCATAGCCCTGGGTGCATAATGATGAATCCAGGATGTCCCAATTTCTTTGCTGGCAATTTATTGCCTGGTCCGTGTTTCTATGCGGTGATAGGGATTTGTGAATCCTTAAACCATGAAAGCTATGATTCATTTTGATTCTCAACTGCAATCTCCTTCGAAGAAGGTGTTGGAACTGGTGGCTGGCGCCATGCCCTCACAACATTTATGTCCAAACATTTGTCCCATGGGCCATAAGTCTCATAGAAAGGTCATGCGCATGTTTTTAACATTTTCTTGGTGATGCATGTTCTTTGTGTTTTAAAACTTCAAACAACCTAGGTTTGAAATAACCGCCTCAGTCAAAGCCGCATGCAGACTAGGTTTTTTTGTCCTGTTTTTCAAGTTCACCTTAGTTTTTATTTGGATGGTATGCGAGGTTCTATGTTGAAAAGTTGTTTCTGATGGGTGAAGATGATATGGTAAATGATATACTGGTTAAGGTTTTTCTATGAAGAAATGATTTGTCAACAAAATAATAGCTTCTATGGTAGGTATTCATCTTTCTCATATACAGGAATGCATGTGGTTTCTAATAGTAGGGATGCTAAGACATTTTTTTGTGTATCTATACAACCTCGATCTGCATCAGATACCATGCCTAAGAAAGGCAAGGAGAAAGATAAGGTTGCTGAACAAGATTCAAACCTAGAAATTATTCCCATGATAGAAATAACATATGAAGACACTAAGTTTGTTACCGGAGCTGAGCCAAAATTCAAGTGGGGGAAGATATATCATATGCTCCAAGATCAGAAGGTTCCAGGTGTAGGCATGGAATATTTACGCTTGTTTGGAAACATATTAAGATAAGGGATTACAAAGGTGTCTATACGACTAGAGATATTTCCTTTCTCCGAGGTGATGGCCTGGATCATTTCTAAAGAAGACACAAAAGGTATGATCATGTATAATGTGTAGGACAAAGTATTCGCTTCTTTTACCATTGCATTCATAGCCAAACCATTTATATTGCTAGTCTCAGAAGTCAGTATGAAAACTGATTGAATAAATAGATTAACTATTAATTATGTTGGATGCACAATAATGATGATGACAGAATGAAATTCATTTCGACAAAGGGCATCTGGGAAATATGAAACCGCCAGTCTACATACTCCATATAGACTTGTATCACTAATGCTTAACAGGATTTTCGGCAGGGATGATGGAAGGTTTTATAAAATTGGTTGGATACCATTGATGTACCATGTGACCATGCGAGGTACCATTTTCAACTATTCTAATATAGTGGAAAATATTTTGTCCTCATGTATAACTACAGCACAGGAAGGTTTGCTCTGACGAAAGTATGAGTTCTACATGGGATCATTTTTAATTGACTATATACTCTGCCCACATCCGATTAAGAAGCTAAAATGAAGAAGGAAGGAGGGAAAATCACCTATTTAGTCTGCATACCAATTGTTATGGGCTCACAAATATCATAGCTCATACAATTCCATCTGTGAAGAATTCTTGATACCACTTTATAAGTCGATTTTCCTTGAAGAATATAAATGCATGTCTGAGGGCGCTCAGGACGCTATAATGGAACATGGAGATTATTTCTTTTCTGAAGAGGGAACCTACTTGAGGATGTATGGAGGAACCAAATACCGTTCTCTACTTTCAAAATATTCAACTCATTATATGGTGCATAAAGAAACAGTAAGACAACTCTTTTTGAATGGTTTCAAGAGTTTTCTTTTCGATGTGAAGAAGGCAGTTTTCCTGCCATTACCTTTCTATGTTGGTAGTTATAAATTTTCCAAAGTTAAAAGAGGACAATATTTTGTGAAAGATATGGAAATATTCCATTTTGGTGAAAAGAGGTTTCATAGAAATACACAGGATAAGGTGGTCGCACACCGTGCACTGGTGAAAGTAAACTTTGAGTACTCTGATCATTTTGACAAATATGAAGAAGTACATCAGAATTCTTGTAATTTGACTTCCGTAAACAAGCATCTCAAGAATAAAATCACAGTCAAAGGAGGAAAAGGTAGCAGTATAAGTACCTCCAAATAGAAAAAATAGGAAGAAGAAGCTACACAGAGAGAAAAGGAAGAAGCCACACGAAGGTTAGTAGAAGGATGGACATCATGCCTCAAGATAACCCTATGATGTGCATTTCTTGCAATGTTAATATAAACATTTATTATTATCTCCATCAAATATATTCTGAATAAACAGAATGAAACAGGTAGGATGTGTTCCCTTTAGAGGAAATCCCTCATAGCCAACTAGAATGCATTATAATGAAGTTTTCTGTGTTTGAAATATGGTAGCCTTGTTCTGTTGCACCTATATGCAAGAGGTTTTAGTTTGAGGAAATTGATTTAGCATTTACTGAAATAAAAAATATATTACAGAATTAAACCCAAAACATAATTAAGACTGGAATTATTTAATTCCTCCATCAAGAAATTCATAAGTTTGGTCGAATTTTCAGGGGGGTCAACCCAATATGGAATTGTACCATATCATAAAATTGAAAACGAATATGACCAAGATTCCAAAGAATCTTATTTTCTGGAAATAATCCAAAGCATTGGTTTTGATACATATTTATGAGATACATTTATATATTTGATGTCATTTTGTATTGCTTGTCAAATTTTGTGTCCTTAATTGGCTAGCTATAAAGGTTCATGATTTAGTATTGACTTTCAAGATGTATAATTTTTTTATTCCGCATCCATTTCATCATATATATATTGGTGTTTTACTATATTTATGTGCCAATTTATTTATTTGATGTTGTTGATTTATATCTTTAAAAATTTGAACAAAAAATATTTTATATTTTTAATGTTTGTTATTTATTGCAAATTGTTTTCCCTTCTTTTGTCGATGTTAACAAGTTGTTGTATTCCACACCCCTCACTGATTATTTTCTGATATCGATTGTTTTAAAAATGCTATCCACCAATGCCAGGAGTCAGTTAGGCTACCAATGATGGCCTCAATCTCCTCCATTTCTATTCAGAAGCGATCAGATCCTTCCTTGCAATGTGTTACCCATAAATACCATCATCATCATGTGATGAGGTCCCAAACATTAGTTATTTCCCTAAATCCCTAGTTGTGAATTGAAAATAATGGCCCTGACTTCAGTCTTGAATATAAAATTCTAGCACCACTTCTTCCCTTAAGGAAAGAAGCGTTACCTTATTCGGTAACACTCATTGTATATTGAAAGTAGGTGGTGCCACTGCTTTTCTCCCTTGTTCGATGTGTGGTTCTACCATGTCACTACTCTGTCATAGTGGAGGAGAAGCAGTCTCAAGGTAAAAAGTGAAAAAGAGAATATTCCATGAAGCTTCTCGAAGGAAGGCTTCATGGTACCCTCAATTCTACTCCTTAGGACCGCTTGGACTCCAGATCCATCTTTTTGGGATATCCCGTTCACCTCACCCACTATTTACTCAACCATACCTATCCTCCCAAGGCCTATAAAACCAGGCTCATACCCCATGGTTGAGGGAGAGAAAATTTATGATGTTGCATTGAGGTTATGGCCAAATAAGTAGGGTGAGCATAGAAGGAGCAAGTTCGAACTTTTGGGGACAAGGCATTGGCATGTGAAGGATCGTCACAACACTAAGGGGAAGGTTGTAAGATTTATTCTTCATATTTAATGAAGATTTGGTTCCTTCTTGTAAAGTATGTTGTGCCGTAATCATGTATTTTACTATTTGATTCCTTAGTCACTGACACAGAATTATGGATTTTATTTTAGTGCTTTTGATCTTGTTTTCTTGTTTCATGTG
This sequence comes from Pseudotsuga menziesii, assembly GCA_001517045.1. Taxonomy (NCBI): domain Eukaryota; kingdom Viridiplantae; phylum Streptophyta; class Pinopsida; order Pinales; family Pinaceae; genus Pseudotsuga; species Pseudotsuga menziesii. The sequence goes on from LPNX010123992.1 coordinate 655,704, forward strand.
ATTGTGATGGTACATCCTTAAAGAGCCATCACCACATGAAACAACTACATCACTCTATCAAAAGGACCCATTCCAGATCTCCACAAATTCTAGGGCAAGTCTTCCATATCTGTTGTAACTCATGTGTTCTAGATGTGAACCATTCAAACTAGAGGAACAACTCTTGTCCACAGGAGGTGCATTTTTCCTAGCAAGAAATATGGCAACTCCACTGAGAAAGAGCTTTCAGTACATCTGATATTCCTTAGTCTTCAAGATCTTTTCTGAAATCCAATCTCCAATCTTTCATTGATCAGATCTACTAGTTTATCTAGTGCAATATTGGTTCGGTATAACTAGATCTGCTTAGATATGAATCATTCTTTCTTTTTGTACTTCATATTCCTGTCAATATCATGATTTTATGCTAGTTTTACAGTAACCTACTTTCTCTTTTTTTCCACTATTTTGTTTTGAAACTTACAACAAGCACCACATATGCATAGTGGACATTAAGCGGTGCCACCGCTTGTGCGCAGTAATAAGTAAGTTGTGCCACCACTCTGTTGCAGTGGACAAGAAGTGGTGTTGAGCCAGAACCACTCTAACACTAACTCTTGAGAAGCAGTGCCAGGTAGGTCTTCTACTTTATTGTCATTTCAAAGCTTTTGTGATTTTTACTTTCTGTTCTGTGAGTGTTTGGGATTCTTTTCAAAGATATGAGTGGTTAGATTCAAAGTCTGGATTTGGTAAATGCTTGCCTTGTTGAATTCAAAAATCTAGGTTACACTCATCAATTTGATTTCTTGTATGCTTTGGTTTCCATTTTCGAAAGGAGTATTTGGAATTTTAGTTTAGTTATATCTATTTTTACTACTTGATAAAACTGAAAAGGAAGACTTCCTTTTTTGGTTTTTTTCTTTCATTCTTCGTTAAGTTTGTGAAAGACTTATTTTTTATTTTAAAATATTTTTTTTTTGTTGAGATTCAATTAGGATTTTTATTAAAGACGAATTATTGGATTCCTTACTAGCCTCATAAGCTTTCATATCTCCATAATGTATTATAGTTTTAATTTAGATATTTCCATTTTTTCAAGAAAATTGAAAAAACTACTTAGTGTGCCTTCGAGTATTATTGTCTTTCTTTTTAAGAAAAGAGATCTCACTTCATTTGCTTTCTTTCAAATATCAGATTAGAAGTGTGTTTCTTGTTTGTGTTCTCAGAAAGATTTCTTTAGTTATACTGTTTGGGAAAGTTTTGGTTTTGAACCGAAATTGAAAAAGGAAATACTCTCTCCTTCCCGTAAGTAGGCATGCTTTGAATGGTAAAGTGAAAAAATTTGCATATCATAATTGCATGGTTTTACTTTTTTTTTCCTTAATCCATGCATTCACTGGTTGATTCCCTCAAGGAAATGCACACATTGGCATGCATTCCATGTTATATTGAAAAAATTGCACTATAACATAGACATACCAACCTTTTCTACAGTCTCTTGTACTCATTTCTGTAAATTGTGTGATCTACATTAAAATACAAGTCATCAGAAACAACAATTGATAGTATTTTCGAATTTTTCATGGCCATAACTAAAAATGCACACCAATTCCAATAGAAGTACACTCTCGGTATCAATTTAGAAGTTTGCATACAAAAGCGTAATTAGACTAGTATAGTTTTAATTTCAGACATAAAAACTTCTATAGTGAATCCAACATTTGAAATGAGAAGAGAACAACTATGACTGTTGGTTTCTTGTTCATGGAAATCATAGTTTCTTTAGTAAATCTTTTGTTTATAGAATTTTGGCATGACAAGGACAACTTAGAAAAGAGGTTGAATTGGATAGATTTTTGGAAACCAATGCCATGCCTCTGCAAGTTTGTATCGTCTGTATATTTTTTATTATAATATAAATCAACATCCTTCCTTAAATAAATAAATGAGAACATAACATATATAATATAGTCCCAGGAAAAAAACATCGATAATGCAAAAATTTAACCAGATCGATACTCAAGAAAGTTTTAAAATGGGCCCAAGAGCATTTTTTATTATATTATGCTTTCATTACAAAGAAGAGGGATACTTTACAGTTGAATCAGTAACATCAAACAACTCCTTCAATAGTAATTGTCCATACTACCTATTACATTCTATTTATATACCTAAAGAGTTGGATTGAGCATGTTACAAGTGGATTTCATTAGAGTGAAACTGAAATGTTGATTCACCCTTGATCCAACCCTCCCTCTTTTGTACTTTCCTGGATTCAAACAAAGATACCAACTACTGTGGAACAAGGCTAACATGGAAGTGAAAAATAGGGGGAAAACATGGTTGAAGTGGACATGTTTCAACAACATCGGTAGAAAGGGAGTGGAAAAGGAAGTTACATTCCAATTATCTGGATGGGAGATGCGAGCAGAGAAGAATTATAACAATGATACAGATTGTGTGACAGGCCTCACAAAACCAAAAGGGAAATGCCAATGAAATAATAAAATGATAAGGAAGAGAGAAATTCTAAGACAAAAATGGCTTAGTGGAAAACAACATGAAATACCCATCTGGTATGGAGAAATTAATAGCTGTAATTGAAGAAATCAATCCTGCTATGCCACCAAGAGGGAATGCTTAGGTTGTGGAAAAGGGATTGGATGTTCACTCAGTGCAATAAATACTTCACTGAGTGATGGGAAAGGACTTCCAAATGAACATAAAAATTCTAAGATGGAATGGAAATGCTAGTTAAATCCATCGAACCCAGATGAGGATGTCTCCAATTCTTTTCAATTCTACCCATTTCGCTCGTACTACCAGTGAACTAAAATTTGCACACATTTGTGACTGTACTAGAAAACAATTATTGAACATAGATAGTGGATTCAATACATAACCTACTGATAACCATGACCCCTATTTAACAATGTTCCAGAAAAAGAAAAATGATTGGTAATTGACTACAGCTGCTAGGAAGGAAGCCATGGGGTCAAGCCAAATTTGGATATGTGTACGTTGGTGGCCCTTCGAATAATTGAAAGGTAGGAACGATGTTGGAATTTTGTTTTCATTCTATCTGTGGCATAAATCCATATTTGTAGAGTGGATATGCTCATTGCACTAATGAAAAACTCAAAACAAAATGGAAAAATCATTGAGTTATATAAGTTTCTATGTTTTTGTGAAAAATCAGTGCAACTTGAAAATAGAAAGGAAACAAGATAATTCTAATTTAGTAATTTTAATTTAATAGATGTTTCTTATTTTTACTGAATGTGTGGTTTCTAAATTAAAATTTAGAAAGTATATTTATATATAAGATAAATATATTAATGCTTCTAGTAATATGAAAAAAAACCTTTGTAATATAATGACGGTTTAGAAATTTTATGACCCTTCAAAATTACGTTTTAGAAATTTTATTGCTCTTTATAAATGACGGTAGAGAACTGTTTAAGTGTTAGCCAAATAGTTTGAGAGACAATTTGGAAATTCCCACAAGGGGATATTCATTTGATGATAAAATTCATCATCTGATATAGTCTTGTTCATTGTTTGAATGGCTATCTAGCCATGTTCTTGGTTTTTCTTATGGTGATCAGATAAGGAAAATACCAACCTGCCAAATTAGAAAAAAAATGTTATTTTGTATACTAAAGAAAAAGGAAAAATGGCTAATTGTTGTAAAGGGGCTAAATGATTCCTACATTAAGGTTGATGCTCACACTAACACTAGTGCAAAATGAGAGATTAGTGACGAAGAGACCAAAAATTTTGGTCACCACAATTTCTTTCAAGGGATAAATGACTAAAATTGATAAATTTAAGCGGTATAATGAAAAAAGACCAAGATAAATGACCACTTTTGGTCACAGAATAAAACTAAGTTAAAAAAGACCAAGATAAATGACCAAATTTGGTCACGGGATATCCAGACTAAAAATGGCCACATAATAATTGGTCATTTATTTGGTCATTTTTAGTTGTGGATCAGTTCGACAATGGAAAATTACAATTTTGACAATGAATTTATACATTTTACTAAATTCTAAGACTACAGATGCATTCATAGACCCTTCATCGGAAGGAATCCGAAGCCTTCAAACAACATTCTCTCCCAACAAATCATGGGCTCTCATAGATGAAATAGTAAAACATGGCTCTGTTAGAATAATCAACCCATAGATAGCTACCTTAGACATTAAATTAATCATTTTTGTCTTATTTGCCTAGTTTCATGGTTCCACCTTATGGAAGTTGTCATCTACACATCCATAGTGGTCAAACTTGCTAATTTTGACTCATGGAGCACTTGGGAAACCTCAAGGAATCAATTCTGCTTTATTCCTGGCCTCCTAAGAGCCCTTCTGCTTTTTCTACTTTATTTCCTGCTTTTTCAGTGCTTTAAGGCAATTGGGAAAGTTTGACTAGGTGAGGTTAACTAGTTTTTTGTCCTCCACATCCTCCACTCTTTTCTCCTATGAAAAGCGTGTATGAGTTTTCCTTCCATTACCTTTTATCTTTCCCAAGTGCTTTTTCCAATTTGTGAGCTCCTTGACTGTTTTGGAAACTACTTTATGCACCTATGGGGGATTTGCTTAATTTTAGTAAGCCTACTTTTGACTAGATTCGAATTGCCTCTTCATGCATTCGAATCCCTTATGTAATTATTTATTGCAGTAGCCTATGTTGTTACAGGTTTGGCTATTGTACACTGAGTTAATACAGTTTAGTGTTCAGCTCCATATTCAGTCTCTTTTGTGAGTGATTTTGCATGTACAATTGATAATTGTTGTGAGTGTTATTGTTCTATCACTGGGTTCAAATTCCACATGGTATCAGAACCTTTGTAGATTGATTTCTCTCCTTCCAATTTGTTTTGCAGGTTTGACATCAATGACTGGGAACCTTCTACTGATAACCGGGACAATTTCTGAGCTATGGATCAATCTCAGAAGATCATCTTCACTCCCTTCAACTTCTTTGAATGGAAAGCAGAGATGGATATACTGTTGAGAGCGAAAGGCCTCTACAGAGTGACTATGGCAATAGAAGCAGAGCCCAATGCAGCTGTAGAGAAGATAAAATGGCACAACAGGAGGGATGAGGCCTATGGTCTCTTGTGTCTGAGTATTTCCAGAGACCTCCTTTTCCATCTTGATGGATTGACATCATCGAATGAAGTATGGGAGAATCTTGTTGATCTTTTTGGAAAGATAGATGAGATGAGGGGACATCAAATTGAGAATGAACTGATCTCCCTGAGTCCAAATAGCTTTGAATCCCTGCAACTCTATTTCTCCAAGTTCAAAGCACTTGTTTTGCAGCTAAAACAATGTGGGATCAAAAATAAGGATGATCAGCTGGTCTTGGCCATACTCTCAAAGCTTGGCCCTGACTATTCAGTGTTTGTTTCGACCTTCTATGCCACAAATTTGATAGCTCGAACCTGGAAGATGCCTAGCCTTGCAGATTTCATGGAATCTCTCACACAAGAACAAGACAAAGTGGTGATGATGGGCACCATCAAACCACCAAAGACCAAGCTCTGGTTTCTAGATATTTGAAGGTGGATTCAAAAAGCTAAAAATCCACCTGAGAAAAAGAGAGACAAGAACAAGTCTCTGGAGGAGCCACAAGGTTCCAAGAAGAACTACCAGAAGAAGAAGAATAAAGGAGAAATGAGCAAGTGCACATATTGCAGTAAGGGAAATCATACTGAGAGCTCCTGCATGAAGAAGCAAATAGACATGTTGACCCAACTCCTAGAGAAGAATGGCATCTCCCTTCCAGACAACTCAAAGAAGAGAGAAGGAGGATCATGTTCAGAAGACAGAGAGAGAGTTCATGAAATTGTTGTTGGCACATCAAGCTCACCTAGTTTCATCATTGATTCTGGAGCTTCAAGACATATGGTTTCAACCAAGGAGGCATTCTCCTCACTTGACATGTTGAAAGGTCCACCAATAGTACTAGGAGATGACTCTCTCACTGAAAGTTTGGGCAAAGGGAGGATTGATCTTGATCATGGTCAGTTCAACAATGTGTTGTATGTTCCTAGTCTTGCCTCCAACCTCTTATCAATGTATCAGATGACTCACACTGGGTCTCCAAAGAAGTTCATATTCTCCCCTAATGAAGTTGAGATCACAGAGATCTCAAGTGGTAAAGTCATTGCAAAAGGAGTTGCAAATCATACTTCGAAGGTATACATGTTCTCACACTTCCTACCCTTCTCAAACCCCTCTGCTCTTCTGATTCATGCTAATGATGAAAGAAAGCTTTGGCATGAAAGATTTAGCCACCTAAATTACAAGTATCTTTCTAATCTTAGTGAAAAAGAGATGGTCATAGGGTTACCCATGATAAAATTTTCCAAAGGGGTCTGCCAAGGTTGCATCCTAGGAAAACACCCAGAGCATAAATTTGAGAGAGCTAGTCATGAGAGAACCTCTGCACCCCTCGAGTTGATCCACAGTGATGTTTTTGGACCATTCCCTCATATGTCCATGAGTCAGGACAAATATGCATTGACTTTCATAGATGACTTTTCCAGGTATTGCTGGGTTTACTTCCTGAAACACAAGTCTGAAGTTTTTGGCCTCTTCAAAGTCTTTAAGGCTTTGGTTGAAAACCAGTCTGGGAGGAAACTCAAGGTCCCTAGATCTGACAACGGTGGTGAGTATGTCAAGTATAAGTTTATTCAATATTGTGTAGATGTAGGTATTCAGATTTATCATTCTATCCCTTACACACCACAACAAAATGGTGTTGCTGAGAGGAAGAACAAATCACTGAAGGAGATGGCAACATGCATGATGGAGGCCAAAAATTTGCCACCAAAGTACTGGTCGGAAGCTATCAACTGTGCAGCCTATATCCAGAATAGGGTGCCTCATAAACATCTTGATGGTATGACTCCTTTCGAAGCATGGAGTGGGCACAAGCCAGATGTGACCCATTTCAGGATTTTTGGCTCAAAGGCTTGTGCTAGAATTCCAACAGAGAAGAGAAAGGCTTTCCAGCCCCAAAGCCAAGAGTGTCTATTTGTTGGGTACTCTGAAGATTCAAAAGGGTACAAGCTGATAAATTTGAGCACAAACAAAGCCTTCATTGAAAGGTGTGTTCAGTTTCAAGAAGAACCCCTAGCAGCAGTGGAAGTTGGACAAGCCTCTTCACCACCAGAACCTCTGAAAGTAAGTGAAGAGATTGTTGAACATGCTGATTCTGATATGTATAATAGTGATGAGTTTATTGTAGATTCTAACAGACCTACAAGGCCAAATTGGGAAGCCAATACCATTAATGCAGCAGGAGAGCTAGCTGGGAATCCTAATGACCCTAGGAGGACTAGATCTCAATTTGAGAGTGCTCTGTGCATGAAGGATCCTATGTTTGCTGAGAAATGCTATCTGATGGTGGAATCAGAACCTCAGACATATGAATATGCAATAGAAGATCCAATATGGAAAGCATCCATGAATGAAGATTTCAACTCACTCCAGAAGAGCAACACTTGGGAGATGGTGGATCTTCCCCCAGGGAGGAAGCTAGTTCAGTGTAAGTGGGTGTACAAGACCAAATTTGCTGCTGATGGTTCACCTATAAATTACAAGTCCATATTGGTAGCCAATGGCTACTCACAGGTTCATGGCATATATTACAATGAGACCTTTGCACCAGTGGCAAAGACGGACTCCATCGGGCTAGCCTTAGCCATTGCAGCTTCAAAGCAATGGGAGGTACATCACATGGATGTAGAGTGTGCCTTCCTGAATGGATATCTCACTCAATAGATATACATGAAGCATCCTCAAGGATGTTTTTCTAACCCATCTCTTGTGTGCAGGTTGAGAAAGTCATTGTATGGGCTAAAGCAAGCCCCCAAGGCTTGGTATGCCAAGATTGATAGCTTCTTGCTATCACTGAATTTTGTTCGGTGCAAATCAGATCCAAATGTATATTTTAAGTTAATTAATGGTTCATTAATGATCATTGTGTTATATTTTGATGACCTTCTCATTACAGGAAGCTCAAAGGATGAGATTGCTTCCTTGAAGGGTGCAATGAACCAAGCCTTCTCCATGACAGATTTGGGGCTCTTAAGCCAATTCTTGGGGCTTGAGATTGCTCAAACCAAAGATGGAATCAAGGTGCACCAGTCCAAGTATGCCTTGGATTTTCTGAACAAATTCAGAATGAAGGATTGCAAGCCAAGCAATACTCCTTTCCTTTCAGGAGTGAAGCTGGAAGAAGTTGATTCTTCACCTATGGTAAACAATACACTGTATAGGCAATTGATTGGATGTTTGTTGTATCTTACACATACTAGACCTGATATTTCTTATGTAGTAAGTGTTGATTCTAGATACATGGATCAGCCTCATGAGATCCATTAGAAAGAAGCCAAAAGGATCCTTAACTTTGTTCAGGGAACAAGGACACATGGGATCTTCTATAAAGCAAAATATGATCTTGATTTGATTGGGTTTACTGACAGTGATTGGGCAGGTGATAGCACAGATAGAAATTCCACATCAGGATATGTGTTCATGCTTTCAGAAGGGCCAATCAGCTGTTCAAGTAAGAAATAGAGTGCCATTGCACTCTCATCTACAGAAGCAGAGTACAGAGGAGTTGTAAATGCAGCAACTCAATGTTTATGGTTGCAGGGGTTACTTGGAGAGTGTGGCTTCGAATCAAAGTAATCGACTACCATCTACTGTGATAATCAGAGTACCATTCGAATCTGCAATGATCCAGTTCAGAAGCAGATAACCAAACCCATTGAGATCCATATGCACTACATCAGAGAGCTTGTGCATGATGGCACCATTCACCTACTCTTTTGTTCATCTTCAGAACAAGTAGCTGATATCTTCACCAAAGCATTTTGTGAGAAGACCTTCAGCAATATCAAATCACTGCTGGGGATTGCTGATCATGCTGTGAAGCATGAGTGAAGACAATATTTTCAAATTTTGTTTTACAGTCCAAGTTTAAGGGAGGATTTTCCCACTGGGTTTTTGCCTCTTTCCTTGTTTAAATGGACATGCAGTATGTAAAGGGTGACGAAGCCTTGTTTCTAGGCCCTATAATTTTCTGATATATTACTCATAAGTCAGGCTTAAGGGGGGGTGTTATAATAATCAACCCATAGTTAGCTACCTTAGACATTAAATTAATCATTTTTGTCTTATTTGCCTAGTTTCATGGTTCCACCTTATGCAAGTTGTCATCTACACATCCATAGTGGTAAAACTTGCTAATTTTGACTCATGGAGCACTTGGGAAACCTCAATTAATCAATTCTACTTTATTCCTGGCCTCCTAAGTGCCCTTCTGCTTTTTTTGCTTTATTTCCTGCTTTTTCAGTGCTTTAAGGCAATTGGGAAAGTTTGACTAGGTGAGGTTAACTAGTTTTTTGTCCTCCACATCCTCCACTCTTTTCTCCTATGAAAATTATGTATGATTTATCCTTCCATTACCTTTTAGCTTTCCCAAGTGATTTTTCCAATTCGTGAGCTCCTTGACTGTTTTGGAAACTACTTTATGCACCTATGGGGGATTTACTTAATTTTAGTAAGCCTGCTTTTGACTAGATTCGAATTGCCTCCTCATGCATTCGAATCCCTTATGTAATTATTTATTGCAGCAGCCTATGTTGTTACAGGGTTGGCTATTGTACACTGATTTAATACAGTTTAGTGTTCATCTTCATATTCAGTCTCTTTTGTGAGTGATTTTGCATGTACAATTGATAATTGTTGTGAGTGTTATTGTTCTATCACTGGGTTCAATTTCCACAAGATCAAATTAAAGAACTGACTCAAATTACTCTTTGAGCCATGAATTTCAAGATCTATTATTTGAGACATGTTTTACTATTTTATGTCTAGTCATAAAACCTCCATTTTTTGTCTATGAATATATGACTAATATCTATGCTACCCCATCGTATTCCATCGCCTCTACATCGCTTTCTAGCATGCTTCTCTATGGTTTCCGCCACTACATGGTTCACCATCATTGGGAGTTGTAATTCATGAGCATAATAGGTCGATCCCTAATGCAATATAAATACTAGAGGAAGTTTTAGTAAACTAGGGATTCATTGCCCCTTTCCCTTCCAGACTCATGTCTGAATTGCATTAACATGGAATGGTGGTTGGTTGAAACACTTTTTCCAACCAATTGTAACTTTTGCATTGATAAAATATGGTTCTCATAGAGAAGAGAAATCATACACGAGAAATGAGCTAGGGTGAATTTCCTAATATTTTTAACCATAACTATAAACCTACACTCTATCAAGACATTCCGTAGTTTACTCAATAGTTTACCATGTTTGCTGACCGAGATCCAGACCAGAAGTATAGCTAGAAGTTCATCTAGTCTAAGTACTAGTTGTCTAAGTATTTTAAGCATCTAGTATTCTAGTACCTCTATCCAAATGCTCCTAATAAATACAATAAAGAGTGACCTTGTGTAGCCAGAGAGTCTCCCTAGAATTGCTCTACCTGATCTGACACCTATCACCAATCAGGGTCTTCCCTATCTATTGATTGCACTTAGCCGAAAACATCCCACTTAAACTATGTAGCCTATTTTTAGGGTTCCCAATTGTCATCAAAGTATCGGAAATTCAAACAGAAGTGTGATTGATAAAATCAATTTGAGAAGTGTCTGACTGGCATAGAGGCCTCAGGAAACCGAATCATGATTGGGAACTGAAGAAAAAATTAAATCCATGCTTGGACGTGTATTTTAATAATTGACATTCATTTAGCCTTTTGGCTTGCCTAGCATCATTGTTTTGTTTTATTAATTATATATCAAAATTGTCAGACATTCTGAATGTCTTTCTTAGTCTATTTGATTCTTTTGTGGGCTAAGCTTTTTCTAGTTTTTTATTTGTTCAAGGAATTGTTTGGAGTAAAAGTTAATAATATTTACGTGAAAATTTTTGGCACACATTGATTATTAAGCAGCATATAGAGGTTAATAAACTTTTTAAAGGTCGACTGTTGGATAACGTGGAACTTCTCCAGTGGTCGAAGCAGTACTGTGATTCTGCAATAGGTGGAATAATGAATGGGTATGAAACCTAGATTTATTTCAACTATTTGCTTGAGGAGATAGCATGGTTCATTCTTATGAGTATTGTCATTTATGATTTATCAATAATGTGTTTTTTTTTCTTGTTGTTGTCAATTATAATCCTGTGGAGAGAAGATGTAAAGGAGCAAAGGAAGTCCATCGAAGGGAGTGTATTTAATGCAATGCTGATCCCAAAATAATGACATTGGAGGAATTTTAAAATCAGTTCAATCTAGCTCATCGTTATAAATTCAACATACATATGGATATGGGGCTGGTCTAAGTGGTTGGTTTATATATTTTAACTAAAAACATTCTCATTTCCTTGGGTCAAGAGCTCTCATTCAACAACATATACTAGTGAACAATTCTACTGAACTATATAATTGACTATATTTTTTAATTTATTTGCAGGTATCAAGCAAGGGAAGCATGTTTCCGTTCCTCCTAGGTATATTTCTGTAGAGAACGTCCAAGCTGTGACTGAACAAGTATACTCTCTTGGGGAGGTTTCCTCTTAAAAAAATAGGATCAATATAAAATTAAGGTAGGTATTATTGATTTTTCTTTTATGGAACATGGAAAGGAATTTAGAGTTTTATTTAAATATAATTCTTAAAATTATGGAATGGGAATTTGTAGGCATCTCAATTGATTATAACTGTTAGTCATCTTTCTTTTGGTTTGTGATGATTGATTGAGATGTGATTTATTTGTTGTTCAGTTACCATGACTTTACTGCACAATTCTTGAACCTTAGTTCTTGAATCTCATTGAAGTTTGAAACGTTAGTAAACATTTTAACACACATAGCTATGTGATAGTTATTAGCATATAGAAATCTACTTGTCTCAGTGTATTTGCATATTTTAACATACTAATTGGTCATTATTTTGGTTATCTAATGTCCTGTTGTAGGTTTCATAATTAGAGCTTTCTATGAGAAATTTAGAGAAGGAAAGGGACTTCTACTTTTCTAAACTTCAAGATATAGAAATCCTCATTCAAAATGAGGAGATGGAGTAGCTTCCAATATGTGATGTATAAAATTTAATGATATCTTTTATTAGGGTTTTGGTTGTTTTTTGGGATCTTGTTAGATCTTAGATTATATGAGGTTTGATATTATTTTTCCTTAGAGAATGTGGGTGGTGAGTACAATAATCCAAGGGGTTAGCTAAACATGTTGTTTCCAATTTTGTTGGTCATTAGGCTAGTTCTGTGCCAGCAGGTGCCCGGTTTGAATCACTTTGGGTGACACACTATCCACGAATGTGGGGAAGTATCCCTTTGGTTTTCCTACAAGGTTTTCCTTGGTAGAAAAAAGTAGAAAGTACCACAACATTATTTAATTTAATCCATGAGTACTGGAACCAGCAGAGCATCTTGTGCACTTCATTTTCAATGACTGAAAACAATTAAATTCAAAATTTTAGGATCCAATTTTTATTTTTGAATTGTGGGGCAGAACATTGGATGGGGAGATAAACTGAGTGGAATTTGTAAGATTTATATGGGATCCCTTAGTAATTGTAATTTAGAATTTCTATTTGAGGAAAGCATGCCTATGGAGATGATGTGGTAACATGATGTTCATTTCTCCATACGTGAGCTTTCTTTCTTTAGAGAATGCAGTCCTGCATCCAAGAGCATGAAGGAAACATATTTTTCAAATACCTTGTAGACCTTCAATTTAATTTGAATTTTTGTTCTAGCCTTCTTGTTTCTAGATAATGCACACAGGTACGCACATCAAAGCGCATGAAGGAAACATATTTTTGAAATGCCTTCAAGCTTTTCAATTTCATTTAAAGTTTTGTTCCACTCTGCTTGTTTCTAATGATATCAATGCTCATTAAGAGGCAAATTTTGTCACCCATCATTTATGCTATTTGGTAACTGGAAGGAAATTTCCATAAGATTGGACATCTCAAAATGTAGACTTAATCCTCTGATTCTTTTGGAGGGACCATGTCAGTGTCAGGGGTTTTCTTCCTTTTAGTCAGCTCTATCTCTATCTTTCATTGTCTAGTTTGGATGGTATCCAATTATAATGATTTGCAAACTAGAAGGAAATTTCCAAAAGATTGCATGTCTCAACAAGTGGTATTAATATTTTGGTTCTTTTGGAGGGACCATGTCAGTGTCAAGGCTGTTCTCCATTTTCATCATCTTTGTATCTTTCACCGTCTAGTTAGGATGGTATCCAATCATAATGACTCTCCAAAATTGTACTTTTGTAATCAATTGCTTTGGTAGACATATCCTATGAAACATTATTGAATGACATAATTCCTACTCCATTCAAGGGTATGCCATATATAATAAGGTCTTTTCCTTTCTTGGTTTAAAAATTTTATTCAAACAAACAAAAGTCTCTTAAATACATCTAGCGAGTTAAATTCAGGAGGGCTCTGGTTCAAATTTTACAAAGTCATCATTATGCCATTTCTCTTTACTACAAAGAACGATGAAGCCATGGCCATGGCTAGTTTCTTTATCACTTGTATTAATATTAACATCAAGAAATATTGTGGTAGTGACATTTCAGGGTCTTGACTGTTTTGAAATTTGATGCCCATTTCTTCACAGGTGGTAGCGGCCATTCAGAAAATTTTGTATGTCGTTGACGATAATGATTTAGTGATTACTGATGCTCAGAAAATACTTGAAAAATATTTGTAGCATGAGAATGGGGCAAAGGACACCAATGAAAAGGTTTCCTTTAAGGAGAGAAGTGATATGGATACCCTTGCACTAGTAGACATACCTGAATCAGATAGTGGGGGACAAAATAACCTTTATCCACAAAATCGTAGAAACTTATTTTTTTAGTCTACCAATAGTGGTGATCAAGTGCAGCCTTTTTCCCCTATAAGTGTGCAATGATATATCTTATCTACGTGGGTGCAAAAATACTAAAACTGTATCTTTACTACAGATTGCACATGAACATGGTATATTCATTACTTGAGTAATGACATTTCTGACAAAAGAAGATTATTAAGAGAGCTCTTGCATGGAAAAATTAAGCAGTTGATAAAAGGCCTTTAATAGACTGAGTTTTGTATATGGTCCACAATGAAGTTATTTTCATTCTTCTAGGCTATCAAAGGGTGTTCTTCAAGTTTGTAGATATGCTTAGCTATATTATGAAAAATAATCCTCAGCCACTGATATTTGCAAAAGCATTGATGTAACATAAAACTATTTAGTTTTGTTCCTATGTTAAATTTTTAAGATGTGAGAAGATGATCTAGAAGGTTTTTTGTTGTCTTCTTGTATATTTTTTTACTCTCATGTTTGTGCAGTACACTTCCTTTGCTTGGGGTTTCTTTTATGGAGACTATCAAGGGACTCCATGCAATTGTGGGGCTGGTGTGATTCCTCATGTTCTATGCAATACTTTTATTTTAAGTACGATGCTTCTCCTAGAACAAACCATAGATCTGATAATTTTTCCTTTTGGTTGCTTCTAAAAATAGTTGCAACCAAGGAATTACGAAGTCTCATGTGTTGGGTGACTCAAAGCTTCTTATTGACTGGGCAAGTAGTAAATGTCAAGGTTTTCCTTAGGAAAAAAGGTACCAAGTATGACAATATTATTTGTTGTAAGCCATGACTACTCGACCCAAAAAAGGATCTTGTGCACTTCATTTTCAAATACTGAAAAAAATTAAATTCAAGATGTCAGGGTACAATACTTATTTTTGAACTATGGGGCAGAACATCAAATGGGGATAAAATCTAAGTAGAATTTGTAAGATTTATCTAGGATCCCTTAGTATTTGTAATTTATCATTTCTCTTTGAGGAAAGCATGCCTATGGAGATGATGTGGTACCAAGATGTTCATTGCTCCATAAGTGATCTTTATTTCTTTAGAGAATGATCCCATGCATCCAGGGGCATGAAGGAAGCATATTTTTCAACTACCTTGTAGACCTTCAGTTTTATTTGAATTTTTGTTCCACCCTGCTTGTTTCTAGAGAATGTACACCGGGTATGGACATCGAAGTGCATGAAGGAAACATATTTTTGAAATTCCTTCAAGATTTTAAGTTTCATTTAAAGTTATGTTGCACTCTGATAGTTTCTAATGATCTCAATGCTCATTAAGAGGCAACTTTTGTCACCCATCATTTATGCCATTTGGTAATTGGAAGGAAATTTACAGAAGATTGCACGTCTAAAAAAGTGGTCTTAATCATCTGATTCTTTTGGAGGGACCATGTCAATGTCAAGGGTGTTCTTCCTTTTAGTCATATCTATTTGCATCTTTCATTTTCTAGTTTGGATAGTATCCAGTTATATTGACTATGCAAAATGGCAGGCAATTTCCAGAAGATTGCACGTCACAATAAGTGGTATTAATCTTTTGGTTATTTTGGATGGACCATGTCAATGTCAAGGTTGTTCTGCATTTTAGTCATCTATGTATCTTTAACCGTCTAGTTAGGATGGTATCCAGTCATAATGACTCCAGAATTGAACTTTTGTAATCATTTGCTTTGGTGGACATATCCTATGAAACATTGTTGAATGAGATAATTCCTACTCCATAAATCTATAATAAGGTCATTTCCTTTCTTGGTTTAAAAATGTTATTCAAACAAACAAAAGTATCTTAAATACATCCAACGAGTTGCATTCAGGAAGGTTTTGGTTCAACTTTTACAAAGTCATGACTAGGCGATGACTCCGTACTACAAAGAAGGATGAAGCCATGTCCATGGCCAGTTTCTTTATCAGTTCAATTAATATGAACATCAAGAAATATCATGGTAGTGACGTTATACAACATTGCTAAGTATTTGAAGGCCTACCTAACTCCACCTTGGAAATATTTTGGAAATCAAGACCAATTAATCCTTTTTCTAACTATTTAT
This sequence comes from Pseudotsuga menziesii, assembly GCA_001517045.1. Classification (NCBI taxonomy): domain Eukaryota; kingdom Viridiplantae; phylum Streptophyta; class Pinopsida; order Pinales; family Pinaceae; genus Pseudotsuga; species Pseudotsuga menziesii. The sequence goes on from LPNX010123992.1 coordinate 671,677, forward strand.
TGCAACTGAAATTAGTGAAAGAATGTAAACAAAGAAAACATAATAGAACCGAATTAGATCCAATGAAATTCGGCATACATAATTTACCAGTTTTTATGAAACCAGTTAAACT
>LPNX010123997.1:26900-83200 GCA_001517045.1 Pseudotsuga menziesii
AATCTCTTTTCAATGAAATATTTTGTGAATATGTCTGCAACCTGCTCTTTTGTAGGGTAATATTGCAGAATGATAGTCTTACCATGCACTATTTCCTGAATGTAGTGCATATGGACTTGTATGTGTTTGGTCCACTGGTTTTGTACTAGATCAGTGGAAATTTTAATTGCACTTTGATTATCACACAAAATGACTACTAAAGGAGAAGTGTGAATACCAAAATCATTCAAAATCCCATGTAGTCAAATTGCCTGAATAGTTGTATTCAGAGCCCCTTGATACTCTACTTCAGCTGAAGAGAGAGCAAGAGTTTCTTGCATCTTGCTTGACTAGTAGATTGGTCCATAACACAACATGAATACAAACCCTGAATTATATTTCCTGTCAGTATTGTCTCCATCCCATTCTAAATCAGTAAAACCAATGAGATATAGTTGAGCACCAACATAGTAGTGAATCACAAATTCTCTAGTACCCTGAAGATAATGCAAGATGCTCTTTGTTTCCTTCCAATGTAACTCATGTGGCTCCTACATGAACCTATAAAAAACACTCACAACTTATGACAAGTTAGGTCTTGAATGATTAAGGTAAAATAAGCTACCAATCAACTTTTTGTAGAGAGTACTATCAACTAGGCGTGTAGAGCCACCTTCTCCCAATCTGATGCCAGATAGGAAGGGGAAATATGCTTCTTTGAAATCAGTCACATGGAATCTCTTGAGCAAATAAACTACGTATATGGACTGAGTAATCATGATCCCTGAATATTTTTTATTCACTTCAAGGCCAATAAAATGCATTAGCATCCCTATATTTGTCATGGAGAATTCCTTACTCAAGACTGACTTGATTTCCCTCAATCCAGGAGTTGAACCACCGGTAATGAGAAAGTCATCCACATACAATACAATCAATAGTAAGCAACCTCCCTTTTGCTGCATGTAGACATTGTTGTCAAACTTACACCTTTTGAACTTATGTGACAATAAGAAGGAATCCATCTTGGCATACCATGTCCTTGGGGCTTGCTTGATCCCATACAAATATTTCCTTAGTTTGCAAACCAAGGAGGAATCTTCAGTGTACCCCTCAAGCTATCATGTAGATCTCTTCTTCCAAGTCACCATGGAGGAAGGAACTATTCACATCCATGTGATGTACCTCCCATTTCTTCGAAGCTGCAATGGCCAAAATCATCCTTATGGAATCCATTCTTGCAATAGGGGCAAATGTTTCATTGTAGTCCAACCCATGAACTTGTGAATACCCTTTTGCAACTAACCGAGCCTTGTACTTGGTAGTAGATCCATCTGCTGCTAGTTTGGTTTTGTAGATCCATTTGCACTGGAAAAGATTTATCCCTGAAGGTAAGGAGACAAGCTCCCATGTCTTGTTGTTTTGTAGTGAATCATATTCATCATCCATGGTTTCCTACTACCTTGCATCATGGAAATCCTATTTGTAGGATCGAGGATACCCTAGCATCATGTAGCTCCTCTCTGATAGAAGTGGATAAGTATGACAAAGCACAAGGTTCTCATCCTGAAATTGATATCTAGTTCTCCTTCTGTCAAATGGATCCCCAAAATTGTTCCCAACGTCCTCAATGAGTTTTTGAGCCCACCTTGGATTGGGAGCAGGAGTTGGATCTGGTTCTGGATCTGCTTTATCTTCATTCTCAATATCAATATCTTGTCCCTCTTGATCCTCATCTCCGGAATCTAAATTTGAAGCATCGGTAGAAACATCACCATATGCAAATGGAATAAATTGAGCATTTATAACTTCCTCTTCAACTGGTTGTAGATCATGCAATGGATCTTCATTGAATTGGAAAATCCTCTCTATGAAGCATCTTATGGTTGCAATCTCCATCTACTTGTAAGATTTTGCATCATCTTCATATCCCTGCAGAATGCATTCTCTACTTTGAGGTTGGAAAAATTTCCTCTTGTCAAATGGAATTCTAGCCCATGATTTGGAGATAAAAAACCTCAGATGTGATACATTAGGCTTATGTCCCATCAGTATTTCGAATGGAGTGACCCCAACCATTAACTTGTGAGGTACTCTATTATGTATGTATGAAGCACATTTCACTACTTTAGCCCAAAGATATGGTAGAACATATCTTTCTTCAAGAAGGTTGGTAGCCATATCTTTCGATGACCTGTTCTTCCTCTTAGCTACACCAGTTTGTTGTGGTGTGTATGGGGCTTAATGTTGCATTTGAATACCTTGTGAAGCACACAACTGTTGAAACTCTCTTTGATGTACTCTCCTCCATTGTTTGATCTGAGTGCTTGTATCTTCTTCCTAAGAGTGTTCTCAACTAAGTCTTTGAGAACTTTGAAATTTTCAAACACCTCAGACTTCTTCTTAAGAAAGTAGATCCAAAAATACCTGGTGTATTCATGAATGAAGGTCAGAAAGTATATGGACCTATTCATGGATGTTGTAGGCATTGGTCTAGAGACATCATTATGTACCAAATCAGGTGGAGAGGCACGTCTTCTTTCCTTCATAACTTCATATCTTCGCTATGGATGCTTACCTACCAAGAAGCCATTACAGGCACCTTGAGATGGCTTGATGAGAGGCAATCCCTTAACGTTTTCTTCATTGTGTAGTTGTTGGAGGTATTTGAAATTTAGATGCTCAAATCTCTCATGCCAAATTCTGCTTGTTTCATTAGCATGAGTCAATAGGGATATTTGGTGTGAGTATGGAAAAAAATGTGAGAACTCGTATGCCTTGCAGGCATGGTTTGTAGCTCTTTCCGCTATCAAATTCCTAGTAAATATTTCTGAGATCTCAACTGTGCTAAGTTCAAATACAACTCACTTTGGTGAACCATTATGGGTCATCTGATATACAAACAACATATTTGATGCTAAAGAGAGCACATATAGGAAATTATTAAACACTCATGCTCAAATTAAACTAAACCCTTCCCAATAGCTAGGATTTGAGAGTTGTCTCTCATGTGTATGCTAGGACCACCAGTGAGATATAGAGAAGAAAATGATGCTTTGAAGGAAACCATGTGGTTTGAGGCTCCTGAATCAATGAGGAAGGTCTGTGATTATGAGAATCCAAACTTTAGTGCATGGCATCTCTCATGATCTTCAGTCTTGCTTCCAGAATCGATCTTCCTTGCGCCTTCAGGGAGGGAAATATTATGTTGTTTAAGAATTCTTAACATTTTATCTATAGTTTTCTTCATACCATAGGTTCTCTGGATGGTTTCCTCTCTTGCAATACATACATTTGGTTTTTCCACCTCTTTTGCTCCATCTGAAGGACTTTGCGTCTCCTTTGGTTTGGTTTCAGTTCTCTTTTTGTCCTTCCCCTCTTGTGACCTATCTCCCTTTAGCTTGTGCATTATTGGTCTCCCCAGCCAAAAGAGATTGATTCTTGGAAGCTTTGAGGCTCCCATTTGGATCGAATTGTGTTGTTCTTGAATGAGGGATTTAGCGAATCCATTAAGTGAGGGAATTCACCAGTTTGGGGTTTTCAATCTCCCAGAGTGGAAGGTGAACACAAATACTAAAAATTCAGGGCCAAGCTTGCTCGAAATGGAGAGTACCAATAGCTCAGCCTTCTTGTCAATTCTACATTGCTTGTACTGCATGACCAAAGAATTGAAATTGGAGAATAATTTTTGGATGGTTTCGAAACTGCTAGGTTGAAGAGCAATCAAATCATTCTCCAAAGTGTGTGCTTTTGAAATAGTGATTCAAGCTTCTGCCATACTTCCCTCAATGTTTTTAATCCATAAAGGCGAAAGAGTAACTCCTTGGAGATATGAATGCACATGAAACAAAAGGATTCATCCAATTTGTTCAAGTACTTTGATTTCTCTAAAGGTTGTTGGGGTTCTACCTCCTTTCCCATTGTGACCCTATACAGACCTTTGTTGCGCAACACAATCTACATATCTCCCCTTCAGTTCAGGTAATTAAAGGGTGTGAGGATCCTCGGTGTTAAGGATGTTCAATTCTCTGTTCTGCAGCTTCAGAAGCATCACAATTATTCTTAATTCTTCAAATTACCTGCATCAAACTCACAATTATAAGGCTAAATCAGTTCAATCACACTCTACTTCAGCAATGATCACATTATCAAGGTTCTTCACATCTGGCTAGACTTCTCCTGATAAATCCAGAGGGATCAATGCAAAGATACCTAGATTTATGTGGAACCCAAATGTTTCTAGTGCATTAATGGAAGTATCTAAAGATTGAAAATGACCTGACTCTTCTCTGATACCATATAAAATTAGCAATACCACGGGATCATCAATTTGGATTGAACCTCATAGTGAAATATTAATGAATTAGGAATAATTTTAGTGCTATAATTGCCAAACAATCATAGTGAAATTATTCAAACAAGAGGGAAAAATTGACAACATAACCATGATTGAATAATCATTTATCTATATGGAATACATCCATGATACAATAGAGAGAATTGGAATTCTCTAGGATTGATTCAAATCACATGACTTGGACTGACTCCAGACATCACTAACTATGGAATAATCACTAGTGAAGGCTCACTAGTGTAACTGCTAACAATTGAAAAACCTCACAATAAGTTAATTAGCCAAGGTAGGTGAGCAAAGCCACCAAAATCCTTAAATCATGCAAAATTGGTGCTAGGATAATAGAAAGTGAACTGAATGTGGCCCATCAGAGCATAAATCAACACAGACTAGGTTGAACTAATGGTGGGACTCCCATGACTCAATGTGGCTCTTAAAATATTGGGATTGGTCTCTATTGATCCTAAAATCATGCATGAGGATGCATAAAGTGGTATGTGGGCCCCATATAACTTCTCCATGGCACTAATGAAGTGACAACATATTTCTAAGCTAGGAAACTGACATTTAGACAATGGTGGAGAAGGGAGGATTACAATAATCCTAACACTGGCCAAACATTTGGGTAAATTGACCTCTTAGAAAAAATATGATTTTTTTTGTAGTTAGAAATAAACCATAATCCCCTATAAGATATGTTTAATGATATTAAGAGATGTGAATAATATCTATTTCTTAAGATATAATGCTTTAATAGAAATGAATTTGCATAAGAATTTTAAAAGTTAGGATAAATATAGTTTAGTTTTGGACAAAAATAATGTAGTCACACAATGTCTAGTTTTGTGTTATGATTTTTTTATTATAAAAACTATAAGGTTATATTAAAAAGAATTAATCATGTTTCAAGCACCATAGTATATCAATTTTAAGTGAACATACATCAATATTGTCTTGATAAACATTGTGCAATTCCCTTATATTATTCTTCCATATAGATCACGATAATAATTATATCTATATACTTCTATATCCAATGGGATCTGATATGAAACCATCAATGGTTACAAATATGTGTGATCCCAAGTTTTCTCATTGCTCAATGATTTACAATGTCATATAGTACAAAAAAATCATAGTCTAGGTAACTAATCCTTTCAATGTACTAATGTGTGACCTTAGTTGGGAGGTGTGATCTAGGGATTCCCTAATAAAGATGATAATATTTTGGTCTATGAGTGTGGAAATGTTGGTGCATAAAATGGAAGGCTACATTTTCAAGACAATAAGATTGTTATAGAATGGAGAATTCAAGTGATGGTAAAAGTAGTAAAATGTAAATTGATATTTGATTAGGGTGGACATGTGGATGGAAATAACACGTTATATCATCTTAACATGGCATATGCTAGCATGAATATGGTATATGGTAACTACAACGAAATAGACATGGAACCAATGGGATGGATGGTAAGAAACATAAATAGAGGGACATTGGAATGGTATCCACTAGAGAAAGTACATGTCCATAAGTGGACTTTTACCAACTCTTAACTTTGTCAAGTGTCTCCAATTGTAGGTAAAATAAAACGAAACAATTATTGTGATATCAGTTTTATGGTTTTCACTCCATCGAGAGTTTCTTGAGAAAATGAACTATGTGATTTTGTAGGACCTTGTGTCTGCAAGAAATAATCTTGCATAATCATATTTGCATACATACACCCATTGTGAAATTCATCCTTCATTGATTTTGGGCATTCGTGCATCAATTATTCCATTTCCTTATCATAATTAGGCTTGAATCATTAACACATGTATTTTTTGCTACTTTTAGTTGTTGTAGCTAGATATATTCTAATTGGGTTTCTAGTTTGCTATAATACATTAAAGTGCATACCATTATGTATTTCCACTCTACAATATCCACTTAACACGTACCATCCTTCTATGGAAAACAAGTAATGGATATTCATGTCATGAATTACCAACTTACAATGGTATTGTATTTTTTTACTAAACTAAGAGTAGTGCATTTCAGTGGCAACAGCAAATTTTGTAGTGTTTATCATATATCTCTATAGTATTTCCCTAGTCATGTATTACTTTTTAAATTTGTCACTCTGCAAAATACCTCAGTATATGTACCTTGTTTTCTGCTTAGAACAACTCTAGTTATTGTGTAATTTCTTTCCAGTTTCTCATGAGTATCATTGAGGTAATCAATCAATTTTTTATTTGTTGCTCTACATGATACATTAGCAAATGTAATCTATTATTCACAAAATCCACTTGTTACAACCTGTTCCATAGAACATTTTCACTTTAGGCAGTTGTCAACTGGAATCGTAAGTGTTTTTTTAATTTAATTTTTTTCATAGATTTTGATTTTGGTTATTTAATGAATGGAAAAAATTATTAGATCTACTTTCTAAAGATGGATTTGGTAATATTCATTAAGATCAACTTTATGATGGATATTTGTTTTTCTTTCTTTTTCATTCCCAATTTTCTTAACAAATCATTTAAAAATCTTCTCTACAATGATTTCTTTCAGAATGCGGTTGTAGCTATTACCCGATATTATGGATACAATCAAGAAGATTATATGGCATCATGAACCAATCTTCTATAGACCGTGGATTTTCCATTCAATATTTTTTAGGTATTACAAGTTGGTTTTCCATGCAAGTGATGATGGAAACTCTTTTTGGAAACGATTTTGTATCCCATCTATGTATTGTATGTCATTTGTGAAATATTCATGAGTTTACTATTTATTTAATTTGTATTGTTTATTACTGTTTTTGGACATGATTGGTCCTTTTTCAGAGGAATAGGGTCTTAGGAGAGGATTCCATCATTTTTAAAACAATACCTATAGTAGAGGATGAGACATCAGGTCATCAACAACATTACAGAAAGTGGGATTAAAGTACATCCTTGCGTCATAGTGAAAGTTGGATTAAAGTACATCCTTGCATCATAGTGAAAGTGGGATGGTTGATCATGTGGTTTACGGGTTTTACTGTACATGTGAGGCACTTTCTGACAAGAGATTTTTGACTTTACTCTTGGTTCTATTATAGTACAACCTTACATAATAGTCAAAGTGGGATGGTTGGTCATGTAGTTTTTAGGTTTTATAGTACATGTGAGGCACTTCATAAGAAGACCTTGTTAACTTCACTCTTGGTTCTATAATGGATAAAGAATAAACAATTTTGTAGTTTTTATACCTCCTTTATTAAAATGTTTTATGACATCATACAAATGGTCAATAACTTCAATAACAACTTCTCTTATACTATATGATTGATGGATCCCTGGGGAGGAATCTAAGGGATGCTTCAATAGGTGGATTTTATGTCATGTTATGTAAAATGTGATTATAACTATATTACATGTTAGGGATATTCATGTTTTATGTATTTGGTTATAGTTTGTCAAAGTACACAATAGTTGTACATGGTTCAATTTACAATTGGTGTGTATCTATTTGTCTGTGGGTCGAAGTAAATACTCCTCATTTTGGGCTTACCTCACAAATAAGGGATGAGGTTTTAGGATGAATTACCCATCAATAAGTTGTCAAAAAAAGACACCTCACAAATAAGGAATTCATAGTCCATTCATTATATAAAATTCAATGGCTATCCATTTTTGTATCCCCATTCACTTCCTTTCTCATTGAAAGTAAATGACCCATTTTTTCATAGGAAGTCTTGTTAAAGTCACTAGTTCAGGAGTTAGATGTTACTAATAAACATTTTAAATGGTACTTGCTTTCTGGACCTTGTTGATTAGAACTAGATTTCCTTTATCTTTCTTGCCTTTATGGACTATTATGTATTACTTAGCCAAACACTATCTAATTGGTGGTCCACAAGATCTAGTCTTGGGATGGATTCTCTGTCTAGAAAGTCTGATCTCATTATGTTATATTGAGTTCAGTCTTACCAATTAAGTGGGGTGTGGGTATTGGGGTGGTTGTTGGAGCATTTGTGTTGAGGTTGGTTGTTGGTGTTGGGGTGGTTCACTTGGGTTATTTCTTGTTCAAGGAGTTGTGATAAGAAAAATACTATCATAGTTTAATATTATTTATGATAGTAAAATGAAGAGAACCCAAACTATGCCAAATAATAATTATGCTACTTGTTGCATTGAAAAAACATTCTTACAAGGTATCATGATGACTATTTTTATAAAGTTACCCACTAATACCATGAGGTATTCATTACCCATACCATTTTTTTCTATTTCACTATTAAATTCCTTCAATAATAATTCTATACTAATTCCCATGGTCTTCTTAGGAATGAAACTCTAATTGATGTAACAAATTTTCTACTCATTAGTTTCAATATGTTATTGAAGGGTAAACTATGCACATAATTAGACATAATTTGTTTCTTTATTGGCTAATGGAAATAAATTTACAAACTAGTGGTCAAATTCTCCACTCTAAAGCATTATCTTACCTTAGAATCGTGTTTCTCATGGGATATATAAAATGTGTGATCTCCCTAGGGAATACAAATACTATCAAGTTTGTATGGAGTGCATTCCTCATCTATAAGCGTTGTGATAAAGTATTTCATGCTTACTTGTGTGTGTATGTGTGTAAAGTTTGGACATTATGCATTATCTTCCTTTAAAGTGTTGAACCCATGCACACATAGTCAATTTGAGTACAACTAGATATATTAAAAGGAAGTCACAAATCTTGTTTCTTAGTCCCTTTCGTAATTAATCACTATTTTGACCACTACAAATGTATGATTAACTCCATGTAGAATGTATTATTGAGTTTGTTCCATGCCTAGGAATCGGAGAGTATTGTGAACATTATGCACACTCAAATCTTTATTGAGCAAATATGTTTCTAGTTCATAATGGATGGCACCACCACATATATATCATGATTGTTAACTAAATAATTAAAACCAAATCCTTAAAAATCTTAGAGGAGTATGAAACAAGCATTATTTATTACAATAAAACTACACATGTTGCATGTCCAAAAGTATCCATTTTGATCTTAAAGGCTTATGGAATGTTAGGTGATTATGAACCTTCAAATTGGAAGTAAAAATTTTGATCTTAAAATAAATGCACATGATATATAGACACAATTCACATATTTTTGAGTCAATTCATGTTATCTCATTTGGTTAAGGTGTGGGTATCATCAGCAAGGTGACCCGGGTTTGATTCCACTTAAGGGTGAGCTAGTTGGGAGGAGACACCCAAAATCCAACCAATTGAGGGTTGGTGTGGCATAGATGGGTGCAATCCCATGGTGATTTTGATGGCTTAGATGTCCCTAGGTCATGGTTTCTTAGACCAAAGGCTACTCCCACAAGTCAAAGAGATTATAGCAAAAACAAAACACTTATTTTTGAAGGTTGAAACATGCTATATAGCCTTAGTTCACATATTTTTAAAGGTTGAAATAAGTGGATAGGAAATAAAATTGTAATCACAATGGATACTTCTCACCATGTTTTTTAATGTAGGCTAATCTATTTTACAAAGTCTTATTATAATTTCATTGAAACATATATCTGTAATTACCCAATGTTAAACAATAACATTTTTTATTTTAATATTTTGATTTCTTTGAACTATAATTGAGTAACATTTTTAAGGTCTTATTTTAATAGCAATGTCAATATTCTTGCTATTTGAAACAACACTGCCAAGTATTCATGGCAGTATCATTATTAAGAAATAATGACCCCACAATTATGAAGGTACTATATAGTGTGTAAGCACAAATTCCAAACACATAACCAAAAACAAAGATTAATGTTTATGTTGTGTTGAGAACCAAAACTTCTGTCTTATTCTATAAAATATAGGAAGCTCATGCAAATATTGCAAAATCCTATACATATATTGCATAGATGTAATTCATGATTTAAAGTATTTTTGACCTAAAATTAGTGTTGGAAAGAATGAACCCCTTGCAAATTAGAATTGCACAACAAAAGGACAACAACCCATTAAATTGAACACACAATCAATAGACAATAAACATGGAACATACCTAAAAATTACATCAAATTCATTCAGGTTATTGGGTAACACTCCCAGGTCTCATTACATTCTTAGAAACTGTGTAGAATTCTCTGGATCAAACATGTACACGACCAAAACAAATAAGATACAAAGGTCCCAATCACTTCAAGGATTCACATATTTGAGCTATGATTAAGTGACTATTCAAATATTAACTATATAAAGTACAATATATAACAATTCTATGTTCCAACCAAAGAATGGTTATACGTTTTCAAGAATGGCATCATGATCTTCTATCAACAATTTCCATTGTCATCCCTTGGAATTTTTCCTACTCTTCACTTGCTTCAACTACAACTGAGTTGCAATGGCCAAATGACTATATTGGGCACATATAACATATGGTTGGTAATCTCTAAAAATAATTTGGCCATTACAATTCTTTATTTCTTCAAAGAAATGTCCCATTAAAACCATTGAATCCATTGCATATGTATAATTTGATGGATATTTAAATTCTTGAATCAACACATTTTTCAACCTAGTGCATCATAATAAGTAATAATGCACTTTTTTTGGATGCTTTTCTAGTGCAATGATAGCAAAGAAATCACCTTTTCTAACCATATAAAAAACACAATCATAATCCTTGTCAATAGGAATCACTTAATTGTTGAACTCCACATCACTTAAATTTCCAAATGGGGTAAATGGTGTTAGTTATTCATGTATCCATGGTTTGATGAATTTGTTAGTTTAATTTTGAGACTTATCTGTGGACTCTAGATCATCAATACATGCAAGAAAAAAGCAAGAGTACTTTCATTTATCAATTGACTATATGGTTTTCATGTTCTCACTCCTAATGGAGTGTAACCTCTTGTTCCATGTGTTGCATCATAATAATTATATGGCACCAATCTATCAACCTCACCCATTATGATATCCCAAAATAACCTGCTCAAGAAAAATGTAGAACGCATGCAAATCAAATTTCACATTTAAATTAAAAAAATCAATATATATCTAAAAACACACATGACATATAACAAACATAGTGAATAACTTTATTTAAAAAAATTAAGGGTCGTTTCAAAATAATTAGCTTCTCACATGAACCATCCTTTCATTGAATTCATATCTTAAATTGTGTTTGCATCAATTAACAATATCAATAGAATTTACAAGTCTAGAAGCAAAGTGACTCAAATGAAATCTCCTGAGTGCAAGTTTCATGCAAGCCACAACACCATCATGTTCTCCTTTTCCATGCCTTATTTAAAAAGAAAAATTCCATGTGTGGCGATGTAATAACCCAAAAATTCGTAAAAATTTAAAATTTTTCATGTGACATAAAATGTCTAATATCACTGCTAAAGTACCGTTAATGGTTAGTAGATAATAAAACAGTTGGTAAGAGAAACAAAGAGTTGCTTCTTTATAAGATTTGTATAATCTAAAGGCTTCTCCTTGATAGTTGTGTTAGTCCTGTTTTCGACTTAGCAGTTGTAATTATTGCATAAGTAGAAAAGAAACTTGTGCTTTACTGATGCTAGATATACTATTTATTTCTTTTGTCAAGTAGGGAGAGTTTCTTATGTGTGAACGGGGCTTACTTAGATTTTAAGCTAACACAGTGGGACTGATGGTTCCTTACAGATTTAGCAGGTAAACGTATGTTCCAGTAAATTAATATTTATATTCAAGTCAAGAAGATACTTCTCTAGCATGTTTATGATGCTAGACTTAAAATGTTTTAACTGAAGCTTGTCTCCATAAGAGGTAATGTTGGTCTCAATTTCTTTTGCTATCAAAACTATGTAAAGACGTTTAAACAAGCTACATAAGCATGGGTTAAATTGCATGATCGATTACTGTCAAAACATCTAGGTGATTGAGATTAAACTCTAAAGAATACTTATATTCTTACTTACAACAACTATGATCTAGTGTTTAAAAGGAAGAAACAAAGTTCACAGCTTAAACTTATATCACTCAAAGACATTAGATGTATAACACATTTACCCTCATCTTAGGGTTTTCTAAGTAGACACTTTTCTCAAATATAAACAAACTATACTGACTCTTAACTGTATATTCATTGCTAGAATTTTTACTATTGCAAATGAAACTCTTATATAAATTATGAGAACTGCACATACTTAAGTCCCCAACTACCCGTTGTAGTAAAAGAATTGGATTAAGATTCTCTTCCTAGCTGAAAGAATTTCTCTTCGAAACTTTTACAGTTTCTTACCTCGAATCCTATTTACTTGTATCTTATAGTTCCAATCCTAGTGAACCCTTCAGCTATAAATTATGCCTTACACAAGGTTGCTTAATAAATCTTTTTGAACAAGGTTGTCGGTTTAGAGCAATATAGTGAGAGATCTTATATTGCTATGGTCCTTGTTATCAATTTAATTTTTAACTCTAACCAATTAAAAGACTAATTTCTAGGTGTCATTGGATCACCTTCCTATTATAGTTTAATAATTAAAGTGAGTATCTTACACATGTTTCAACTTACAAGAATGATAAAAGAACTTCCCATTTGACCCTAACCAAAACCCTAAAAGTAAATTCCATAACCCATTCCTATAGTTGGTAAACAAAGCATAAAAAAAAATAATAATAAACATGATTAGAAATCATAGAAAATGCATCGTTTATATGATTATATGGTTTTGATTATAATCATTTTGTTTGCAACAATGTGACTATAGGATTTATACCCACGCTGGATATAAATCTCGAAGGACAAGTGGTGATGGTTCTATCCACGAGATTGTTGACTTAAAAGAAGTAAACCCTACCCATTCATATCACAGAGCGAGGGTTCCTTCATTAGTTTTGGCCGAGCTGCGAGCTCGTGGCCGTTGTAAACCTGTACACACCTCCATTTTGCAGGATTCTTTCTGAACAAAATGCCATGAGCTGGTTTAAGTGAGGTCATAAGGCGGTTCTTGGTGCTTAAAGGTTGTTGTAGCATGTGGTGCATGTAGAAACTGCTTTTCTTTAAAGCTTAGAGGACTGTGAGTTGATGTTCTATGAAACCCCCACAGTTGGTAGAGCTTGTAAATATATTTCTTCGTTTTCCTTCAGATTCATGACTCAGTGTCTTCAAAGCTTTCGGCAAGGTGTCATTAAGCGGTCTTAGGTGGCTGGTTTCCAGGACTTCCTTCAACTGAAATGCTATCAGGTAAATACCCAAAACTAGTTTTTAATTGAAGTTGATTTTGAATTTATTTAATTTATTAAAAGAATTATGACCAATGGATGGTTACTCTGTGTAGGTCCTTCTCGCAACTCTGTAGGTTGGAATTCAAGCTTGTTCCTTCAACTCCCAACTATGCAAACTTCTGGTAAGCCCCGGTTGCACTAAGGGTTTCTCCTGCATGAATATTATGGTGGTTGGAAGATGAGAATACTATGCTGCCGGTTAAGGACTCGGCCTGGGTTTTTCTTGTTAGGTTTTTACTTAAAGTTGTTTGTTTTTGTATGACTCTTAAACCCTAGAGGATATTTAAAAGTAAAGAGTTTTAACGCTTAAGCAGACGAGACTTAAGGGTTAAGACAGAGCCCATACGGCCTGTAATGATGTCAAAACTTCAAATTTTACTTTCAGCTTTAAGCCGTAACCTTTAAATGGTCTTTGCTGGCAGTTTATTCAATGAGACTTGTAAATGACTTATAGGGTTATGGAAGTATTGGTTACCATTTTTGCTTATTGTTTGTTTTAAATTGTATAGTTTAATTTAAAGCAGGCTTAAGCCTCAACTGGTAATTATAAAGGCCATAGGCCATTACCCTCATTTTATTTTGTTTCTATTTAAAACGTTGATAGTATTATGTAATTTACAATTTTCATTTAAAATGGAAGAGTATAATGATTTACTGTTTGAATTTATACCAGGTTATTAGGTGAAATCAGTACTCTGTTTTTTTTCTTGGATTGGTTACTATTTGTAGATAAACTAAAATTCTGAAATGATACAGATTTTTACAGAAAAGGTTTTAGTCTTTGATTTCCTATTTTACTTTCAGTAATAATATTTACAGATGTTAAACTTTATAAAAGAAATAAGAGTAAGAAAGTCTATTTGTAAGGATAAACCTATCTTTCGATAAGCTTGAGCAAATCATTGAATTTTACAGTAGAAACATCTATTTTTAGTGCATAATGCAAATACGATCTTGGAATAAGTAATAACTTATGGAATACTATCTAGTTCCAAACCCTAAGTGCTAGTTTGTTTACTTTTTTTATGTTTACTTGTTTAACTTTGTTTATTGTTTTTATAATAAGTATTAGTACTAATGATAGTTCTATGATTAGTATGATTACTAAATATTTTTATATACATATTCAGTTCTTTGTCTGATGTAGATAATTTTCAATAGATAGGGTATATACTGTTGTTTCTCCAAAATGAATCATATGCAAACTATAAAAGAAATTATTTACATTTTTCATTCAGAGTTAATAACGAATCATCACATCTACTTAATCTACCAGCTGTACTAGAGTACTGCCTATACAAGGCATGGAAAAATATAGTATGGTAATCTATTCTATTTACTTTTCATTTAGCATAAATACTATTTTTTATAATCTACATATCCCTAACAAAACAATAATATGCATGTCTTTGAAAAACTAGTAAACATTTGCTGGAAACAGTAATTAAATTATAAATAACCTGAACAAATAAAAACCTGTCAAATGATGAGGTGACAACAGCTTAAGGAGGTTGTTCCTCCCAACCAAATCTTGGAGAATGCTTAGTTTGCACTTCCTCAAGACCCCCGAGCCTGTTTCCTAGTCCTCCTGGTAGAGTACTGGGTGAAGGATGTATCCTTAAGACCTTCTGTCACCTAACTGGTCAAATTATAGCAGTAATCCAAACCTGTTCACAGCAGTAAGAACTTCAGCCTAACAGCTACATAAGTTCAGTTCTCAGCAGTTAACCCCTCAAACTCACTTCAATAAGTCCCCTCCATCGAATTTCTCATGTGCATTTCATTCACACTGAATGATCACATTTCCAGAAATGAGAAGCCTCAGCTGTATTCAATGGGAAGTTTTATAATAATGCCTAGGTCTTTTGGGTCAGTTTTTATTTAATGAGCCACCTGCTCCAATTCCACTTTCTTGGGGAATCATGACCACAAATATAGGGAAGTTGCCACCTGCAACAGTTAGAAGTAGTTTGAGGATGCTGCCACTTGTCAGTATACTCTCCATCCACTCTCCTCCATCAAGTGACCAGTTAACACTCTTTTAACAGCTTGCCTAAGCTATTGTCTCATCATTTATTTATTTATAAATAAAATATTCTGAAATACATTAATTATTATTGACCCCACTTGGTCATCAATTACAAACTTAGCATAAAATATAACATAATGTTCCTCAATAACATTAAATTGTTTTTGCAAATTGGGGCATGTGACAAGCGAATATACATTTTCTTATGAAGGCAATACAACCATAAGAATGATTGTGTTGATTCAAAATGACCAGTGCAACCATCTAACCACACCCAATGTTCTTTAAAAGTGACCCCTTGTCTCGACAATTCTTTCTAAACAATATTAAAACAATGTTGAACAAAACATGTATCATGTGTACAATCACCACTAATGTAGAAATCATACTCCTTAATCACTTCATGATTATTTTCATTACTATTAGAACCATTGACATCAAGCTCTGCATGCCTTTACGAAATATGCATAAGTATAAAGACCCGGTATGAATGCTAATACTCGCTTTGTATATCCTTATGTGGAGAAACATTGTGGAATCATCCATCGATAATATTTTTCCTTTTGGAAATACATCTAATGATTTCTTGAACTATAAATCCTTCCATTGTGCTATCTAAGAGTGCTTGATATATGTATACATTTTCTCTCTAAACTTGTCCATAAAAGATGCCACCAAAACATCGTCTTCAGGTAAATCAATCTTTTTTGTTGTTGTCATTGAATTAATTGAATTTGTAACAAGAGTGTACTTAACATATTCATATCTATTTCACTTCATAATGATATTTAACAATAGAAGATCATTTGGATCAATGGGGTACTTAGCATTAAAAAGTGACAAATGAGAACACTCTTTGCATTTTCTGTCGCCAACACATTTTTTCTTCTAAAAAAATTGATCATTCTCTCATGCACATAATATCTTAGATAAAAATTCACAGACAATAGAAGGAGGGGAGCCATTTGACCTATATTATAAGCCAAATTTTAGAAGTTCCTCATGAAGTGCCAAGGGAAATATTCACATCAACATTACTCTCCATAAAATTCTGGAACATTTCCACTTGAGTGACCTCTGTTAGTTTCACATGAGTTTCATAAACCTGTTTAAATATACGATGCCACATGACATCCTTTTCATTTGGTAACACATGATAATTTAAATGTAAAAACTCTTTCACCCTATCCTTCACATTATCCATAAGTCTATCTTGATAGGGTCACCTATAGATAGCAACGCAACATGTAGGTTCATCATCCTCATCTAATTGAATACTAATTTTTTTATGCCTCCATAAAATTTTTCTTGAGTCTTTTAATGCTCTTGTAGTCATTGACATCAAACAACCTGATGCAGTGTTTTTTGCGAAAACACCTGTTAGCAATGCTCTACAAGCGGTCTTTTCAACATGAGATCACTTTTTTACAAGTGTGGAAAGGGCTGACGCCACAATTTTTTATACCATCTCATTTGCTTTAACCTCTTTGCTACTTTTAATGTCCAATATTTGAATTGCATTTCTTAGAACTTTTTTCTTTAAGAATCTATGTAACAATTGAACTTGTGTTATGAGAGATTTACCCCATTTTTTTTAACACCTCTTTTTCTTTAGATCAAATTGTGCAATTGTACATCGATGCTCCCAATTCTTTGATTTTAGTTGAATCTATATTCTCTAGAAATTTGTCTTCATTGACGATATTGTTGCAACTTCCAATTAATCTCTATGAGTTTCTAGGTCTCATAGGATATTGTTGTGGGTTAGATGTTGATCCCGCATAAAATATATAAATTTGTAGTTTTAACTTAAGCACATATCTAAATAGTTTTAAAAGTTTGTGAACTTTCAAATCAAATATATAGAAACTAAAAAATTCAAAGTTAAAAATTTCTTGACTCAACAATGGTGTTGACGATATCAACATTGTATTCTTCGTTTGTGTGGTCAATATTAGCATTGACAAGTTGTTCAATCCTATTCTCAACAAGTTCCTCAACATATCTCATTTCCTCAGCATTCCATGTATCTCCACATCTCTTTCATGCTCTCCTCTTTGCTTGTATTTTATTATTCTTTTCCTCTAAATCAATTCTCTTTTGATCATACTTTTGTTTGCAATTCCTTTGGTTTCCCATGTTAAAAATTCTAGAAACCTCAAATCCAATTCCAAAATAACACAAGTGAGAAGCATAATAACACAATTGATGAGACAAATTGAAATATCTCAATACCAAATGGTAATATGCCACAATAAAAATTGCACAAGTGCTGAGGCAAAGTGCAATATTTTAACTCCAAATTATAATATACAAGAGCAAAAAGGGCACAATTCATGCAACAAATTGAAATATCCAAAATACAAATTCTAATATACTAGAAGTGAAATCCATAAGTGATGAAAAAAATTGCAGTATCCCAAAGCCAGATTCTAATATTCTAGAACAAATATTCCATAAGTGATGAAACAAATTGTAATATTTGTTTTTTCCTAGGGAAAAAAAGTTGCATAGCTATCCCTTATAATTTTCTATCTGCATCTTCGCTAGCTATGGTTTTCTGCTTCTTCATTTGTTGGAGAAAGCATGGATTCTCCTAAGTACGTGGGGACAGAGGAGTCTTCTTCCTTTGATTCTTTCTTCAAAAAGACTTTATCAATGACTTAAGATTTAGGGTTTAAGTATGTAATGGATCAGTATTCTAGATTTGTCAAACTTGCTTCTACTCGAGAAGTCAAGTTGTCCTCCTTCTCGACTAAAAAAGACTAGTCACTCTCACGAAGAAAGGTTTGATTAATCACTTCACGAGTATTTGGACCTCTCCAAAATCCGTTGAGGTAAGGCTGGATAAGAATTGAAAGCCTCTTATCTGAGGTGGGGTAATCCAAAACTTGTGTGGTAGGGTTTTTTTTGTCTTTCTTTTTGAATTCAAAGAAGATAAGGATCTGATTTTCAGGAATGGACCTTACTTTATGGGGCTAAGAGGAATGCATATGAACTAATGGGATTCTTCATTTGATCCAAAAAAATATATCCCCTTGGTTGTCCCTTTCTAGCTAAATCTCCCTCATTTTCATCTTCACTACTGGGGGATGAGGATCTAAAAGCCATTGGGAACACACTTGAGAAATATATAGATTGAGATGATCCAAAACGTCCACTTTTCTCTTGTGCTAACATACGTGTTGAAGTTGAATTGGAAATGAGTTTTCGAGGTAAATATTTTAATGGAATGATGGAATCACCTGTAGAAAGTCGATTATGAACCATTTCCTTTTAAGTGCAAGGCATGTCACAAGTATGTGCATTTTTCCAAATTGTGTGCCAAAAATACTGCGTTAAATGAAGAACCATGAAAGGGTGGAGAATGGAATACGATCCATAAAAGAGGCAAGAAGGGGTCAACTAGAACCATCCCGTCTTTCCCTCCCCCTCCTATTGTTGACCACTCTCAAAAGAAGTTCCAGGCTCTATCCAACTAAGTGGAAGACATTGTTGAATATGGAGAAATAAGGGAAGAGGTTATGAAAGAAGAAGAAGGAGAAAAACCAGTATTAATCGAAATATCCCAAAAAGAGAACAACTTTGCCATCATTCCAGATCAGCCATATGTGGAAATCAGATCTGGAGCTTCAGGTTCGGTGACAAGATCC
This sequence comes from Pseudotsuga menziesii, assembly GCA_001517045.1. Classification (NCBI taxonomy): domain Eukaryota; kingdom Viridiplantae; phylum Streptophyta; class Pinopsida; order Pinales; family Pinaceae; genus Pseudotsuga; species Pseudotsuga menziesii. The sequence goes on from LPNX010123997.1 coordinate 46,186, forward strand.
AAGTCTAAGTCCTCTTAAGAAGAAACATATGAATTCAAGGAGGAAGAAAAGGAGGAAACCCAATAGAGAGAAGGGAAGAGAAAGTATAATGAGAGAAGGCAGAAGGAAAACAAACTTGTTTGTATTAGCATTGAAAATATTGACAGGAATGGAGCACAAATGTAGGGAACCTGAGAGAATCAAAGGGATAAATACACCCCATCAAACCCAAAAAAATAATGAGAATAATCTCTTAATTTGGAACTGTAGAGGTTTGCGAGGAAAATCCAAGTCAGAAACAATTAATTAAGAATATGATAAGAAGTGAAAAACTATCCATCCTTTTGGTCCAAGAGACTAAAATGAGTGAAGAATGTAGAGTAGGGAAAAAATGAAAATAATCTGGAAGAAAGGAGAAGGAAGCTCTATGGGAGCAGCGAGAAACTCAGGGGAAATACATACTTGGTGGGACAAGAGAAGGTTCTCCTTATCCGCCGAGTGGAAAAACCTTAATTGGTTAATGTTATTATTGGAAACTCAGAGGAAAATGACACAATAAGAATATGTAATATATATGGACATGTTCTTCATCACAAAAAACATGAGTTTTGGAGATCTCTAGAAGACCTAAGTAAAAGGGATTAGCACCAAAGAAGCATTCTTGCAGGGTACTTTAATGTTACAAATTCTACAATAGAAAGAAGAGGCAGATCGAAGGTCTAGGGTCCATTTGGCGAGAATCTAGAAGACCTACAATCTTCCTGGGATCTGAATGATATCAAGCCGAAAAAGGAACCTTTACTTGGAACAATAGAAGAATCGACCCGAGTCACATCATGTCTAGGATTTATCGGTTTCTGGTAAGCAATTTTTTAATGCCTAAAAGCAGCATTCCTTCCTCAGAAAAATGTCCTTCTTCTATTTCAAACAATAAACCTATATTGCTTAAATTATTAATGCCTTATAACGTGGGTGCCATTCCTCTTAAATTCAACCCTCTATGAATACAAGAAGAAGAAGTCCAAATTATCTTCAAGTAATCCTCGAGGATCCATATATTAATCTCTTTGGGCTATACATGGGAATTAAAGATAAGAAACACCAAGAATTCTCTTAAGATCTAGGATAAATCTAATCGTATGAAACCCGGTCAAGAAAAAAATGGCTATCAACAAAAATAGGGAAAGTTGCAAGAGGAAATGGAACGCAGGGAGATCACTGGGGACCTTTTGAGAGAAGAACAATTTTTCAAGGAGAAAATATAATTTTTCGGATAGAATTAAATCAAGATGTCTCTGGCTAAAAACTGGAGATAAAATACAAATTTTTTCCACGATCAATTCAAAGAAAGAATGAGAAGAAATACAATTATGGAGTTGGATAATGAAAGAGGGGAGAAATTCTCATCGATACATTAGTTAAAACAGGAAACCTACAAGAATTTTCAAACTCTTTACCAAGATGAGTGGGAAGAGGATGTTGAGAACTCTACTGCTCTTTGTGAAAACATCCCCACCTTGGTTTCAAAGGAAGAGAATGACTCCCTCTTAAAGAAAGTTACTAAGGATGAGGTTAAGACAATGATCTGGTCTCTTTGCCTTGGAAAAGCACCAGGTCTGGATGGCTTACTGATATGTTTTTACAAAATATACAGGAGTATTATAAAAAAGGATTTATGCAAAATGTTAAATTGCTCAAGTGGAGGGATAAACTTGTAGGAGCCACGAACTCTTATTCCATTTCCTTGATCCCCAAAGAGAAAAATCCAACCACTTTCAATAGATTCAAGCCCATATATCTTTGTTATGTCTCAGGTAAGATTTTAACAAAATTCATAGACAATAGTGTAAAATGGTTAGTTCCAAAGATCATATATGAGAATCAAGTATACTTCTTAGAAGGTAGGTAGATCTCAGATAATATCATAATTGTTTAAGAAACAATTCACTCAAGTTATGAGACAAAAGAGAAAGGGATGGCAATTAAGCTCGATGTGGCCAATGCCTTTGATAGAGTAAACAATAGTTTCCTCTTTAGTATAATGGAAATTTTTGGGTTTTCCAAAGATGTTATTAAGTGGAACAAAGATTGAATTGGTAGTCATTGGATAGCACACCTAGTAAATGGTAGACCAAAAAATTCCTTCCAAGCTTCTAAAGGCTTATGAAAGGGACACCCTTTGTCTCCCTTTCTCTAAATTTTGACAACTGAAGCTTTGAGCAGGAATCTCAATATTCAAATAGAGGATGGAATTGTTTTGGGAATTTGAATTACAAGGGGTGTCAAGGCTGCAAACCATGTGCAATTTTCAGATGAAACTATAATATTGGGCTCCGATTTAACTCATATTGCAAGGAGGATTAAGTTCTCTTTGTATTCCTTCTTAAAATCTTTTGGTGGGGAAGCCAACACAAGAAAGAGTTGCATTTTTTTATGTAACTGCTCCCCTCTTCTTCTCAATGATAACTCTCAGATTCTTGGCTTAAAGGCTATTCGAAATTGGTCTTCTTTTAAGTACCTTTAAAAAAATAAGAGATGTAGATTGGATAGAGGTGATTCGAAAGATAAAGGGAATAATTCAATCGTGGGGGAGTCAAATGGATTAATTTTGTATGGAAAATAACTTTGATCAGAGCAGTGCTTTCATCCATGTCCATTTTCTTAAGTTCCACTAAGTTTTCCCTGGTGCGTGTTATGACTAGTCTTAGTAGAGAAATAAGGAATTTCCTCTGGTGGGGGGTGGGGGGTAAGGATGGGAATATGAAATTTCACCTAATCAAATGGGAGATTAGAGAATAAAGACTCATGAATGTAGCAATGGGGATAAATTATTACAAGGCTAATTTATGGAGGCAAGGAATGGTGGAAAGATGTTTTTGTAAAAAAAAAATGAAACGAAATAGGCTCAGATGCCTTGACATAGCACTCCAAGTCAAGGATAAATAATATGGGGCCTATATCATGTTTCCTTCAGTCTAATTAATGAAAATATCTATTGGACTCTGGGTGATGGAAGAAAAATTAGGATATGGGAAGATAGGATTATGGATCGTCCACCTTTGGAGGGGAAAGAAAATATGAGAGAAATAAGAGATTGATTAAAAGAGAAATGCATTCTCAATTTGTATGGTATTTTAGACTGGAATGAGGGTATGGATTGGAAATATTGGAAATTGAAACTTGACATCCTAGATAATCTAAAAGCTCAATATCAATGCTTCCTTCATTATCTAAATGGGTTGTCCCTTATTAGAAAAAAGGATGGGGATATAAGAGGCTGGGGAGAAAAATGAAGGTACAAAATCAAAGAGGGGTATGAGAAGTTACTTCTAAATCTCCCTTCCTCCTATTGGTTGGGTTTTTGGAAGAAAATTTAGAAGTTCGATTGTCTCCCCAAGATAAATGTTTTTTCTTGGATTCTTCCTCATAAGAAGACTCTTACAACGAAAAACCTCAAGAAAAGGGATATTGAAGGATCTCTCTGGTGTGTATTATGTAAAAATGAGGAAGAAACCATAAATCATATTTTCCCTGAGTTCTCCTTTGCAAAAGAAATCTAGGAAACAACTACTAAAGATCTGGATATCAATTCCAGCCTCCCTACTCAAATAGCAGGTTTCTTTCAGGGATGGAATTGGAATTATCCTCGCCCTATAGCAAATAAATCCATTCTTCAGAATATTTGGAGAGCCATTCCCAAGCATACAAATTTGAAATTTTGGTTATCAAGAAACAAGGAGATTTTAGGTAAATCGACAAGCTCTAGACGAGCAACTGCTATAGTCAATCGTTTAATGAAGGAGCACCTTACGACACAAGTGCTGACAATTAAGCACCCTAAAAATATTTCTCAATCTGAATTGTTATGGGCCAATCAATTCATTATGGGAATCCCCCTTCAGCTCAATTTCTCTTCAAAGAGAAAGAGATGGGAAATCAACCTCCCCCAAAATTGGAGAAGCAGTCAAAATTGTTTCACCCTTTTCTTTGATGGTGCTTTAAATGGAAATATAGGGGTGGAAAGTGTGGGAGGGGTCATTTTTGACCTAAGAGGAAATAAAATGTGAATCTTTTCTTGTGGCTTGGGGAAAAAGATGAATAATTAGGCATAATTGGAATCCCTTGCGCAAGGAATAGAGATAATGGTTGAATTGAACATATACTCTTTCTAGGTATTTGGAGACCCTTGGTTCAACATTCAAAAAAATCATAATATACAAATGGGCAAGGAAAAATAAATAGGAAGGGACCAAAGGAGAATTATGGCCTTCATCCCAGATTTGGTAAGGATTCGTTTTTTCCATGTCAAGAGGAAAAATAACAATGTTCCTAATGGGATAGCAAACAAGGGAAACAAGTTGAAACAAGGATAATATGTAGTTAACAACTCCCCCCTATTATGAAATTTTTGTTTTTTTAGATTCAGTCTTGGGAGAGCCTCCCCATTGCCAAACTAGTGAAATCATGAACAAAGGGGTCATCCTCCCTCGTGGGCGGGCCTAAGACAACCTAGATTCCATTTTCAATGGATGGGACAACGAGCTGAAATGTGGAGCAGGTTGGGTGCATCGGTGGAAAGCTGGAAGGATGCATCAAATGGTGGAATTTGACATAAAGGCTCTCCCTGGCATGCATTTATTTCCCACTCTCTCACATGTGAATTTTGAAATAGTTCACGTGAAGGATTTCAAGGTTGGCAGGTCCATGGATATCAAAAATCCTCCACACACTCTTAATCAAAGTAGGATGGGAAGGGTTGAGAAGTTATTTATCTCCATGCATATTTCACGGAGCAATGGCATTTTCTTGGCTTTCAGCAAGATGGAGGAGCCTAAGGTTGAAGCATGTAGAGGTTATCTGCTAGACTTTGACTTGGAAAGTGAGTTGGAGAGGATGCATTAGGAAATTGTTGATATTAAAAATGACATTATAGACATCAAGAAAATGGTGCGATTTGTTTTTAAGGTAACAAATCCACTGATGGACAAGAGTAAGAGGGTTTCTGTGGATATCATGGGCATAGATACCCGAATTGACGATCTTTAAACTAGAATTAGTACCCTAGTTGACAAAATTGAGGAGGTTAGGCACATTCTATGGGATATGCAATAGACGCAGGCTGATAGGTTCAAATAAATTTGAAGAGCAATAATGGAAGCCAGGAACATGCATCAAGAATATTTTCTATAAAATAATGAAAGGAATGAAGCTTGGTTTATCCAATTGAAGAATATTCTAGTGGATATGAAAGCTTGCTTGGAAACTACGGGCACATAAGGTGGAGAGTTGTATAAAGAGGGGACTTTTTGACCTCTGTTTCTGGTTGGTTCTTACCAGTTTTTTGTCATGAATTTTCACGGAATTTTCAAAACGTTCAAAAACATTTCTAGATCTTACAAAGTGTGGGTGTTTGGAGGTTTTCCTGTCACCTAGTTTCATTTCTGAGCTTAAAATCACCCAACAAACAACAGAATCACAGATTTTGTAAATTAAATTAATCAAATTCCAACAAAAAATCAACCTGAAAGTCAAAAAGTCTCCTAGTTAGACAGCTCCCATAGGGTGGTATACACGTAGAATAGGGGAAAGAATCCTCGATGGAATAATATTAAATTGCGCAACTTGAAGCTACAATGAATTCCCCTCATGAATTATTAGTGCATTCCCAATATCTTTGTGTTTATTATGTTTTTTTTTGCCTATATCTATGTAATCAATTTGTTTATATATACTCCATTAGAGGAAATAGTTTGAATTCTGGAGAAATTTGTAAAAATGTATTTAAGACAAACCTACTAGACTTGTAGTTTGTAGAATCTTCAGATCAAATCCTTTTCACAAGGTCTTTTTTAAAGCTTTGTTATTTCAAGTAAATACTAATTTATATATAATACAAATACTTCTCCGTTTTTGTTAAAAAATGGGAAAAAGAGTTGCAATATCCATTTTTCTTCAAAGAAAGTTTGTAAGTAATGAAACAAATTGCAATATCCTTTTTTTTCTTGCTAAATTTTTTTGTAATATATGTCCTTTAAAAAAAAAAATTGTAGCCTTTGAGAAAAAAAAATTGTATTGTAATATCCAAAAATCAAATTCCATACCTTGCAATACCCCCAAATATCATATATGCAAATATCGCCCAAAATATTGGATTCCCCAAGATTCTCGAGGAATATTTTGTTAGCTCATGTAGATTTTTGGAGTAAAACTCTTGATCGAGTGATTTTTAAAGCTCTAGATCAAGAGTTTTTTAAACTGTGAGCCGAAGATATAAAGTAAGTAAGGGTTAAAATAACTCTTAGCCGAGAGTTCAAAAACCCTTGCTCAAGATTTTAAAAACCCTGGGTCGAGAGATTTAAAAACTCTTAAACGAGAGATTTTGTTCTACGAAAAGACAACAATTTTCTGCAGTTTTAAAAAACCTGTAACTTTAGAAATGCCAAATCCCTGCAAATTTTAAATCTTATTTGTCGAACTTGGTAGCAATGGATTCATAATTGAATCTACTTTCTCATGATATAAAAAATAATGGTTTTCATTGAGAATTTATATTTATTAATAATTTTATTCTAAACTTTATTAAGAATTTTACCATTTGAAATGAAAATTCACTATCTTCAAAATGAAAACACAAAAAATAGAAAATATCATAATGCACTTCCTCTCCATGTCCTTGTCAAAAATGTATTTTTAGCTTTCTTATATAAGATGGCATAAAAAATTAAATCGGTGGATCATAAAATGTGTTGAAACATTATTAGTTTTATGTCATACTCTGTTTTATTAAATTATAAAAATTAGTGATTAAATATGAAAATTCCCTTGCCCGGTGGGTTAGCTCAAGTGATTGAGAGATGTTTAAGCTAGCAGAAGGTCTCGGGGTCAAATCCCCGGGTGGCTATGTCGGGGCCTCACTCGAGGTCTCCACCGGGTTAGGACCCATAATCAGGGTCGACGGTTTACCTTGGGTACCATCCTAAAATAAATGGGAAAGTACCTGAGAGTTTCCCGAGCATTGTTCTTTGTAAAAAAAACTGAAAATTTCCTAAAAATAGTCCATGCACTAGTACAGTATATGTAGGTTGTGGCCATATGAATTTTCCCCCAAAATAAATAGTCGTATTTAAACAACATGGTGGTTCATTAAGTCACTCATTATCCTTACCTAAAATTTTAAAGTATATAAAGCTAGTAAACACCGAATTTATCACACTTTATGTGCATTAAAAAAATTAACAAAAATATGAGTATGGAGCTAACACAATTATCTACAAATCTTGTTTTTACTTCAAAGTGAAATTCTCAATGAAATCTGGGTTTAGAGAGGTTGAAGTTGAAAAAACATAAATTTTTGCAATTTTCTTTATAAAAAAACAAGTAAAAGTGTCTCCCAACTTCATGTTTTCACTGTTAAGTTGTTAAAGAGAAGGGATGCAATAATAGATGATAATAACATTTCTTCCATAGTTGCACTTGGTTCAAACCTTTTCGAGTCCTTGCATTTAGGGTGCCATTTCTTGTGACAACATGTCACATTAGACCTTCTACCATATACCCTTAGCTTCCCTATCACCTTGATTTTACAATCCATATCCTTAGCAATATTATTTAGGGTTATCCCCCATGAGTTGGTGGAGAGCTGATCAAAAGAGAGAGGAAGATTCATTTAGGTGACAGTGGGTAGCCTTCTTACAATTTCACAAAGCTTATATCCCCTTGATGCTTGGGAAATTATGATGCAGATGCAACCTTGGTTAACTGCAAATTGGTGTGCATAATAGAACATAATGGATGCACAAACACACAACACAAATAAGGCCAAGAATTATGGCTTTATATTAATTGAATCTCTTTACAAAGATGATTTACAATGCATATTCAATGCCTTGTTCCAATCATTTCTCAATCGGCTGTGATCTCACAACACTTAACAAATTACAAGTGTGTTGGTATTCTTCATCCTTAGTCTCTCTTCAAGGTTACATATGTCTCTCCTTTGGACATGCATTGAAATTTATAGGCATTCTTGGGTTAAAAATCCCATTCATATCTTCTTCTATAATCCTTATGATGCTTCCTGCTATGGTCCTTATGCATTAAATCATTATCTACCTTCCTTCATTAGGTCCTACCATTTGGCATCCTACAACAACCACCATAACTATGCAATAAATACTCCAACTACCTTCTTAGTTATGCGTTCTTTTACTCTTGTCGATGCATCAACCTCTTTTTTGTTGTTGTTAGATTTTATTTGACTCCTCTTCTCTACTCATTGGTCAACATTGCCTTTGACCACTTATGTCTCGTTAGTCATCCTGCACGACTGAAATATGTCATGTGCCTTATGACCATTCAACTCCTTCGATTGATATTTTGTCATCGACCCTAGCTGGTCGACACTTCATGACTATCCTTCGTGTTTATCTAGAGGTTGTCGACTATACTCCAAATGACTTCATTCATCTATCAATGAATGCTCTCCTTGGACTTGGATACCCCTACATCAACCTCCCAGGGTTGAAAATAACTACACTTACAGTTCTGCAATTCCCTAATCTTCTCCTTTGAAATCCACATTTCTTCCTCCAAATATTTGTTCTTCTAGTAGACTAAATATGACTCCTCGTCTTCTTGACTTCCTGCTCATTGAGTACCTCTATGATTTCTTCTGCCGGTTGTTCTGGCATCTGCTCGTATCAATCCATGGTCATCTCTCCTCCACTCATTGGCCCTTCTTCATACTTGTATAGGTCGGAAACATTGAATGTCAACAATATGACTAAGTCTTCCGGAACCTCCAACACATAAGCATTGTACAAAAATTTCTTCAGAATCTTGCATGGACCAATATTCTTTAGCTTTAGTTTATCATATGTTCCTCGTGGGAACCTCTCTTTCCTCAGGTGTGCATACACTAAATCACCTTCTGTAAAACATTGCAGTTTCCTCCTTCGATCAGCTCTCAACTTGTAAGGTGCATTGCTTTTCTTTAGTTGTCACTTCACCTTCTCATGTACATCCCTCTTATGGTCAACAAATGATTTGGCGTATGCACTTTCTACATTCCAGTCGGTAGCTCTAATAAGTTAGCTACTCCATGTAGACTTCTCCCCTGCACAATATGAAATGGACTTATTCCATTCGACCTATTTATTGACTTGTTGTATGCAAATTCTACCTACGCCAACACATTTACCCACTACTTCAATCAGTTAGCAATTAAACACCTCAAAAAATTTCCTAAGCTCCTATTCAAAAATTTAGTCAACCATCAGTCTGAAAATGGTATGCAGAACTGAACTATGACTTCATGTCAAGATTATTCCATAAGGTTCTCCATAAATAAATGACACATGAACTTGGTATCCCTGTCTGAAGTGATGCTCTTTCACAACCCATGCAATTTCACGACTTCTTTGAAAAATAGAACAACAATACCAATGGCGTCACTTGTCTTCTGACATGGAATAAAGTGTTCCATCTTTGAAAAGTTGTTGATTACCACAAAAATGAAGTCGTTATCTTGTCATGTATTTGGAAATCGCAACACAAAATCCATGTTGATGTCTTCCCATGGAACGGTTGGCACTAGTAAAGGTGCATACAACCCCTTATTCTAACTTATTCCTTTGGCATGTTGGCATATCCTACATTGTCGGATCCACTTCTTTACATCCATTTCCAATCCTGGCCAATAATATTTCTCCTCAACCAACAACTTGGTCTTGTCAATGTTGAAGCATCCTCCTAGTCCTCAACTGTGTAATTCCTTAATCAAGTTCACCCTTACTAATCCTCTAGGGATGCATAACTAGTTTTCTCACAACAAATATCCTTCTTGGATAAAATAATCCAAGTATGAAGTTTTATTGACACTCCAAGGTCCCTTCGATGCTCTCCATGCCTCAAAAAAATCCTCGTCGACTTCATAGTCGGCATTCCTTGACTCTAAAATTTTTAATTGAACAATCATTTCCCCCAACAATGTGGCTCTTCAAATCAATGCATCGAGGAATTTGTTGGTCTTTCCTAAGTTGTGTTTCAACACAAAGGTGTAGCTTTGCATGAACTCGATCATTTTCACATGTCTTTGATTCAACTTTGTTTGAGTGTTCAAATACCTTGGAGCTTTATGGTAGGTGAATAAAATAAATTAATTGGGAAACAAGTAATGCCTCCATTTATTTAATGCATGTACAATGGCATAAAAATATTGGTCGTAGACTGAGTATTTCTACTTGGTGTCATCTAGATTCTCACTGAAGAATGCATTTGGTCAGCCTTATTGGCTCAACACAACTCCAATTGTTAATCCACTCATATCGCAATTGACTTGAAATACCTTGTCGAAATCTGGGAGAGATAAAACTGGCCTCTCCGTTACCTTCTACTTTAGCTTCTCAAAAGCTCATCAATTGGCCTTCATCCACTTTAACTCACCCTTCTTCATCCACGTCGTCAATGATGCACATATCCAACTAAAATCTCTAATGAAATTCCTATAGAAATTGGCAAGTCCATGAAATTTTCTTACCTCATTGGCGCTCATTGGCTCAAGCCACTCTAAAATCAATTTCACCTTGTCTAGGTCCATCTTCAAGCCTTGGCTTGAGATTATGAATCCCAAGTATACCAACTCCTTCTGCATGAATGAATACTTCTACATGTTGACCAATATATTCTCTTGACTCAACTTCTACAGCACTTGCCTCAAATGAGACAAATGTTCGTCCTTCATCTTGCTAAAAATCAAAATGTTGTCAAGATACACCACAATGAACTTCCTTATAAATGGATTCAATGCCTCGTTCATTAGTATCATGAACACAATTGGTGCTTTGGTCATCCCAAATGGCATAACCAACCACTCATACATCCCTTCCTTCATCTTGAAGGTTTTCTTCCACTCATTACATTCTATAATCCTGATATGATGATATCCACTCTTCAAGTCAATCTTGGTGAATTATATCACTCTACTCAAGCAATCAATCAAGTTGGTCATTCTAGGTAATGGAAACCTATACTGGATGGTGATCAGGTTGGTGGCACTTGAATCGGTGCACATCCTCCATTCTCCTCCTTTCTGTGGTTCCAATACAACTGGTAATTCGCACATTAACTTAGACTTTCTTTGACCAATCCCTTGTCCAACAACTCCTGAACTTATCAGTTTAACTCAACATTCTACATCATGTTCATTCTATGTGCCACCTTGTTCAACAGAATCAACCCTCAGATCAAGTCCATTTGGTGTGATATAATCCTTATCGGAGGCAACCCTGCCAGCACCTCATTAACCAATATGCCCTTGATTTCCAACAACACTTCTCCAACTTCTGTCAGGATGTCCTCCATCGTATTATCGATGCTTCGACCTTTGGGAATGGTTGTGAATTAGTATTTTTTGCTTTTTTTCCTCCTTCAAAAACACTTAAGCTAAGCATATCGGCACTCTCCTTTCCTAATAATATTTTTCATTTCCTTGGCTACCCTGATCTTCAGCCAAGGGAATCAATCGAAACTTCCTACTATACTTCTCAACAGCGACGGTATTTCTATAACCATTGTACACCATATTTCAGTCATATTTCCATGGTCATCCCAACAATACGTGACATGCGTCCATCGGAATTACATTGCATAAAACAATGTCCTACAACTCACCAATATTAAAGTTTATCAGGCATTGCCTGGTCATGGTCACATGGTGTCCCTTCTTCAACCATGACACTCTGTACGCATTTGGATGTGGTCGACACTTCAGACCCAACTTGTCGATGACTTCTATTAAGACCAGATTATTTTTGCTTCCTCCATCAACATTGGTCATACAATACCTATCCCATATATTCACCTTTTTCTAGAAGATAGACTTCCTTTATGCTGGCTCCTACTCCTCTTATCAAGTTGGTTGCAATATCTTCTGTTGAGTTGTCAGATTTCTACCTCCTTGAAACACAGTATCCATTGTGCTCTCTCTTATGGCCAGACCCTCTTTATCATCAGTTCCTCGACTTTTGGTGTCTAGTCGACTTGCAATATGAAAGTTTTTAAGGCACTCATATGCCTTGTGTCTCAGCTGCCGACACTTATAGTAGATGACTTTGGGTTGGTATGCATCCCTTCCCCCAAAAGCTCCTCTTCAACTATATGTGCCTCAACCCTTGGAGTTTTCATCTCCTTGTTGGTATTCTAGTGCAATATCTTAGTTGTGCCTTCATCTTGTCGTGCCTCATGAGTTTCTTCCTTCTGCAACCCATTGGTCTGTCCTTGGAGTTTTCATCTCATTGTTGATATTCTGGTGCACTATCTCTGGTTGTGCCTTCATCTCATCATGCCTCATGAGTTTCTTCCTTCTACAACCCACTGGTCTATCCTTGAGTGACAACAAATGTTTGACTTCGAGCAATGGACTTCCCTTATCCCCTCAAAGTTTTCCTATACAACTTATCCTCTGCCTTCATGAGGTTCAATTGGCAAGCTTCCCTAACTGGCTTGAACCTTGATAGGATTATTTTTTCTTGAATTGCATATTTCAGGCCATTCACATATCTAGTTATTTCCTCTTCACCCTCGTTAGTTTGTTTCGACTTGATAGATAATCGATATGATTCTTTCGTGAATCCTTGCATGGTCAACTCCTTTTGTCTCAGATTCCACCGTTTCCTGAATAGAGAAATCATGTAGTCAATGGGAAGGAACTTATCCTTAATATTGGCATCCATTCTATCCCAAGTCTTCACCTTCTCTTTCCCCTTATTCACTTTATCATCCTAAATATTGTCTCACCACAACGAGGAAGGAACTTTCAACTTTAAACAAACAATTTTTACTCTTTTGGGGTCTTCTATATGCTCCATGTCAAAATATTTTTCCATATCTCTTATCCAATCTATCAACTCTTCAAGGTTTATACTCCCTTATTAGTTATATGTAGTGTCCTCTTTTAGTAAATTTCATCAAAATACCAATTCATCAATTATTTCACAATGTACTCAAATTCAACTTCTTACAATTCTGGTTAAACGGATTCACTTAATCCAACAATTCCTCCAATTTCTTTCAAACTTGGTGAGGAAGGTCCTGAGGGGTGATGGGACATATGATCACATCTATCAGACATATAATCAAATTATATACCCAACCATGTTCTGCAATTTTCAAGGGAAGAAGTTTCAGGACAAGACTAGTCAATTTGGGAGGTGGACATCCCCCCTGGGTCCTGGAACAAATCTCTTCCAAGCACTGTACGAACTTCACTAATGGTGGGTATGATACTTGTATCTGTTATCATACATTAATTAAAGTATATTTTCAGCATCATATGTGGTTTTGGGGTCGAATAGGTATCCAACAGAACTCCATGAATTTACTAGTAGTTTTAAGGTTCCAACCCCCAATGGTAGATGACTCCAAATAGCTCCAAATGCTCTCGAATTGTACCAGAATGTATATGAGTGATATAATATATTAATTATAATTTTCATGGATGTATTATGGCCTTCCAATTACTTTTTAAAGTCTATATCAAATTCTGAATAAGATATATGCTTTAACTAGCAATTTTGGGGCTCAAATCCCTCCCGGGTAATTGCCGGAATTGCTTCCCAAATGTATAGAAAATCACTCAAATTCTCAAATTGAATAAGGGGATGTGTATAATAAATTATCAGGTACTAATATACAGAACCAATGGAACTCCCATGTCTTTTATCACTTCCTTCAATCAGATATAAAAAAAAAAACTAGTTTTGGACCCTTGGGAAAATGAGACGTAGTTTGCCCCAAATGCTATGAAATTTGACCCAATGGCCACCAATTCTCAGTTACATACAATGAGCACCATAATATACATTAATTACATATCATTCATTCATAAATCATCAATGGTGCACACATATATTCGATTCCATCAAGATTGCAAGAGTTTACAACAAGGTATTGGGGAAATGACAATGTTTCTTCAATATTGGACAATAATACATGATATATATTGGCATTTAGAACTAATAGATTTTTTAACTTGAAATATAGAGCATTTACGTTAGAATACAAAATACTGGAGCAAGAGAATCTCCTTCAAAGAGATGAATAGCTCACCAAGTGCGCCTCACTCCATAGAGCTGAAATATGGTGAGAAAACTTGAGATGAATGGAAGAACAAGCTGATATTGAGATGTACATGAAATTAATGTAGCTTGAACCTACAAATAATACTCCATTAAATCTCCATGAAATACCTGAGTAGCCTTTCCAAACACCAACTAGGATGGGAATCTTTCACCCTTGAAATTGGCTTAAGCAAGAAAACTAGTCATCCACTAGCTCTCACAATTCACAAATGAGCAAAAGATTCTTCTCATGGCTGATCCCTGTATTTAATAAAGATTATTGGTCTTCTAAGGTTCCAAATCCATCCATAAACTAAATCCAAGTCGAATTGGTGTGGCTGCTCATGCTATGCCATGTGGCCTCTCTCTTCACCTTCCCTCTTCTCCCAAATTTGAGTAGGATCCTCTTGGCCTTCTCCAACTCCAAAATTCAAAATATAAGATGCTCTATTCAGTCCTGACATGTTATTATTCCAGCCTTCATATCTGACGTGTATCATAACTGTCATAGAATCTCCATCATTGGTGTCATAGATGTCATAAATGTAAGGGAAATCTAGCTAAGTGTCCATGAAACTCCCATTTGGCTCTTCCTCTCCCATGTAAGTTACAATTAATCCCAAATTTGACCTATGAAGTATATGTACAAGTATATTAACCTCATAATCCATCCCAAAACATTAAGCTTTCCATAGATTCAAAATTACAAGAGGAGGATGCCATTTAACATAGGAATTCTAGCTTGAGTGGGCCCCATAGTCTCCATGTGTCTCCATTCTCCATAGCCATTTCATTTTTTTCTTGTATTTATTTAATAACCTACATTATTAAATATTTATCCTCTTCTAATGTCTAAACATAATTTATTATTCCCCTTATTCCAAATCTCAAAGCTTCCACCCCCAACTTAGGAAACTAGTGATTTTCCTCCTTGGCAATTATTTGACTCTTAGCATCCCTTTGAAAACTTTCATGAATATGAAAAATGTGATTTGGCCATTGTGACCCAATGCAAAATTTGGGACATTACAAATCCTCCCTTCCCAATATTGCTTGTCCTCAAGCAATTTCAAACATGGTTGTTGAAGAACCTGCTTTCTGTATGATTCTTTGAAGTTGCCACTAAGATGCCCACTTTAAGTCTTTTAGATTCCATGAAGATTTCAGAGAGGAACCACCATGCTTTCTGCTGCACTAATATGATTAACATCACTTTATTAAGTGGGGAATCCATCTCCCATATTTCTTGTTTCCCAAAGAATTTGAAATCAATGGGACTAAAATCTATCCCAGGGTCCCATTGCTTGCATTGCACTCCAACAATTAAGAGTGCTCTCCAACCCATACCATTTGGAAAGAGAATTCCTGGATCCCATTTTCTTGTATGCATTCTTCCAAACATCATGATTGCATAATATATATCATCAAAGTATATAACAACATAATAAGAATGTACATCAAGGAGGTGCCTCACCAAGAAATCATGAAAGTGCTTATACCTCCCAGTGAGTAGACTACCATTTGCCAAGTACATACATGCTTCAAGTGACCAATCAAATCTGCTCCAATGACATAGGTGAGTATCCCATGTCCTATAATGCTGCTCCAAAAGGAAGTGATATGCATCAAAATATTCAGCCATGTATTCTTTTATCCAAGAAGTGAATGAAGAATCTCCACTCAAATTTGAACCAAATAGTGAGCAATAGAAACAATGAGTGAATCATACAGATATAACAATGTATGTGGCTGGTAACAAAAATGTTCTCCTATCATAATTCTATTCACCCTAGTGTTGGATGAAGTTCCTCCAACATCAAATGAACCAAGTGTTGAGCAAGAAAAACCATGAGTCTGCAAGTGACTCAAATGCATATCATAGGTGCATCCATGTAGATGTGCATCATCAGAAAGTAACAAGGAATTCTGCTGCAAATTTGAATAATAATGTGCTCCAAATGATATTTAATGTGCATAAATATAATCATCCATGTGTTCTTTCATCCAATAAGTTAATGGAGAACCTCCACCAAAATCCGAACAAAATAAGGAGCAAGGAAAACATGAAGACTTCAAGTGGCTCAAAGAAGTCTCATCAATACACTCATGAATATGTATATCATCATGTAACATCAGAGGATGTTGCTGCCAATAATAATGTTCTTCAATCATATAAATCTTCACCCAAGTGTGGGATGAAGTTCCTCCAACTTCAAATAGACTAGGAAAGGAGCAAGGAAAATCATGAGTCTCCAAGTGATTCAAGTGAACATCATAGGTGCACCCATGTAGATGTCTATAATCATAATTTAAACAAGGATGCTGCTGAAAATGTAAATAATATGGTGCTCTAATAATTCCATCATCAAAAGGAGAAATAGAATGTCCATGCTCTTCATGTGGCACCATAAAAAAGAAACCTTTCACCCATACTTCATTAGGACGTCTGCTGCAAAATTTAGAAGTGTAGGATGTAGGAGAAAGAACCAACTCACCCAAATGATCGGTAAGTGCAAAATTGTCATAATTTGAAGGATCCATAGGGGTAGGATTATGCACCTCCCTACAAAATGCAAAAATTTCCTCATGGGTTGGTTCCAAGGTGGTGGAATTATGCACTTCTTCAAAAATTGTGTAACCATTTTCAAGAGGCAACTCAAGTTCCTCTTCCACCATTACTAGTGATTAGATCTCATCACTATCATCCTCAAGCACATCAAGAACCTGCAATTTTTCATGTTTCTCATGATCCATCATGTCATGAGAACCCTCCAAGCAATCTACCTTATGAAAATCTGAAACATCGGAGGAAAAGCAAGTGTCTTGCAACTTTTCAAGAAGTTGCTCACTTTGAATTGTGAGCTTCTCAATAACTTCATTATTGTTCAAGTAGGATTCATGTAACCATTCACTAATATCAATGAAATTTTTTCTAGCAAAAAGCAAAGACATGAAATTACCTTTGATGTTGGACATTGCTCTTTGAATCTTCTCCATGTCTTCAATGAATGATGGCTCCTCCAAGGAAGTAGCTCTCCAACAAGAATTTGATACCAATGCTTGAGTGTCATGGAGTATTATAAGGGCCTCTTGGATCTTCTTTTCATTCATATTTAAGGACCCTTCAAGAAATTGAGGCTCCTGCAAATGAATCTCCTCATCTTCTTCCTTCTTGCTTGGACCAACTTCATGAAGCTCAAGTGGTGATGGGGAAGTTGATCTTGTTTCTTCTTCAACTGCTACGAGGTCTTCATTTTCATGTTTAATGGAAGTTTGTCTTACAACAATACTTTCAAAAGTTATCTCTATGTACCAACATATAGGTATGATCACCCAACAGTAGGTACTCCTTCATAGTTCAAACATCCATCAGTAGATGTCCTTTGGTCCATATCCATAGTAGAATTTGTTTCAGCATGATATTCAATAGTTTCAAGGTACTCTTCTTCCTTCTCATGTGATGTTTCATCATATTTTTCAGAGTCATTTGGGAGTGAATTTCTATCCTCTTCATGTACTACTTCTACTTCACCTATTTCAGAACTAGGTGGTTCATGGGTCTCCTGTTTTTTCTCCTTCAAGCAAGCTAATGCATTTTTCCCCTTGGTTTTCTTAAAATCAATATATTTTTCCCAACTTTGGATAGCCAAAAATTCAAATCCTTTCATAATATCTTGTTCATGTCTTCAAAGATAGGTTCCATAATTTTTATAAGCTCCTTACCATCATATGAGGTTCCATTTTTATCCCTAGTCATAGTTTCCTCAAAAAAATTGCCTTCTTCTCCTACCTTTTTTTTCCTTCAATAAAAGCACTTTTGGGTTTCAATATATAATGGTGGTCCCTTAATTCTTGTCCTCATAAATATCAAACCACATCAGGTGCCAAGATCATTCTTTGATACCACTATAGTGTCCCCTTTTAGGAAATTTCATCAAAAAACCAATTCTTCAATTATTTCACAATGTACTCAAATTCAACTTCTTACAATTCTGGTTAAATAGATTCACTTGATCCCAAAATTCCTCCAATTTATTTCAAACTTGGTGAGGAAGTTCCTGAGGGGTGATGGGACATATGATCACATATATCAGACATATAATCAAATGATATACCCAACCATGTTCTACAATTTGCAAGGGAAGAAGTTTCAGGACAAGACTAGTCAATTTAGGAGGTGGACATCCCCCGTAGGTCCTGGAACAAATCTCTTCCAAACACTATATGACCTTCACTAATGGTGGGTATGATACTTGTATCTATTATCAAACATTAATTAAACTTTATTTTCAGCATCATATGTGGTTTTTGGGTCGAATAGGTATCCAAGAGAACTCCATGAATTTACTAGTAGTTTTGAGGTTCCAATCCCCAATGGTAGATGGCTCCAAATAGCTCCAAATGCTCTCGAATTGTACCAAAAGGTGTATGAGTGATATAATATATTAATTATAATATTCATGGATGTATTATGTCCTTCCAATTACTTCTGAAAGTCTATATCAAATTCTGAATAAGATAGATACTTTAACTAGCAAATTTAGGGCTCAAATCCCTCCAGGGTAATTGCTGGAATAGCTTCCCAAATGTAGAGAAACTCACTCAATTTCTCAAATTGAATAATGGGATGTGTATAATACATTATCAGAGACTCATATGCATAACCATTCGAACTCCCATGTCTGTTATCACTTCCTTCAATCAGATATAAAAAAACTAGTTTTGGACCCTTGGGAAATGAGACGTAGTTTGCCCCAAATGCTATGAAATTCGACCCAATGGCCACAAATTATTAGTTACAGACCATTAAAACCATAATATACTTTAATTATAGTTCATTCATTCATAAATCATCAATGGGGCACACATATATTCGATTCCATCAAGATTGCAAGAGTTTACAACAAGGTATTGGGGAAATGGCACTGTTTCTTCAATATTGGACAATAATACATGAGATATATTGGAATTTAGACCTGATATATTTGTGAACTTTAAATACAGATAATTTACATCAGAATACAAAATACTGGAGCAAGAGAATCTCCTTCAAAGAGATGAATATCTCACCAAGTGCGCCTCACTCCATAGAGCTGAAATATGGTGAGAAAACTTGAGATGAATGGAAGAACAAGATGATATTGATATGTCCATGAAATTCCTATATATTTCACCTAAAAATAATAATCCATTAAATCTCCATGAAAGACCTGAGTGGCCTTTCCAAACACCAACTAGGATGGGAATCTTTCACCCTCGAAATTGGCTTAAGCAAGAAAACTAGTCATCCACTAGCTCTCACAATTCACAAATGAGAAAAAGATTTTTCTAATGGATTATCCCTGTATTTTATAAACATTATTGGTCTTCTAAGGTTCCAAATCCATCCATAAACCAAATCCAAGTCGAATTGGTGTGGCTTCTCATGCTATGCCATGTGGCCTCTCTCTTCACCTTCCCTCTTCTCCCAAATTTAAGTAGGAGCCTCTTGGCCTTCTCCAACTCCCAAATTCGACCTCTAAGATGCTCTTTTCAGTCTTGACATGTCAGTATGTCATCCTTTAGATCTAACTTGTGTCATAACTGTCATATAATCTCCATCATTGGTGTCATAGATGTCATAAATGTAAGGGGAATCTAGCCAAGTGTCCATGAAACTCCCATTTGGCTCTTCCTCTCCCATGTAAGTTACAATCCATACCAAATTATACCTATGAAGTATATGGACAAGTATATTAACCTCATAATCCATCCCAAAACATTAGCCTTCCCATAGATTCAAAATTACAAGAGGAAGATGCCATTTAACATAGGAATTCTAGCTTGAGTGGACCCCATATATAGTCTCCATGTGTCTCCATTCTCCATAGCCATTTCATTTTTCTATTGTATTTAATAAGATAAATTATTAAATATTTATCCTCTTATAATGTCTAAACATCATTTATTATCCCCCTTATTCCAAACCTCAAAGCTTCCACCCCCAACCTAGGAAACTAGTGATTTTTCTCCTTGGCAATTATTTGACTCTTAGCATCCCTTTGAAAACTTTCATGAATATGGAAAATGTGATTTGACCATTGTGACCCAATGAAAAATTTGGGACATTACAGTAGATACCTCCATCTTATACCTACCCTTCATCTCAGACAAGAATTTCAACCATTTGTCTCTTGGGTCTTCTTCCTCTGCAGCCTTAGGAGCATTTTCTTCTTCCTCAACCTCTTCATCACTGTGGTCAAGGGTTTTTATTCCTGTATTCTTCTCCAATATTCCTTTACTATTGTTAATTCACTCTTCAAACTTCTCATGGTCTGAACACATTCTTTGAACATTTCACATCCAATGGTTACGCTAATGCCTCCATTCGGAAACTGTCCTCTTCCACGGACATTTATGCCTCTTTGAGCCATTTCCCTTGCTTAACCGACTAAATCACCACTACCCCTATCACAACTGGGTTCACCATGTTCTTTGCAACTCTTCCCAACTGCATCTAGGGATTCTATCCACGTCCAATCGCAACTAGACTCCAAACACATGACACTTCCTTCTTTGATACCAACTAATGAAGAGGTGACATTGGTCGGCTGCAAATCAGTGCGCACAACATAACATGATGGACACACAAGCACACACCACAAATAAGGCCAAATTATGGCTTTATATTAATTGAATCTCTTTATAAAGATGATTTACAATGCATATTCAATGCTCTGTTCCAGTTGTTGCTCAGTTGACTGTGATCTTACGACACTTAGCAAATTATAGGTGTGAGGGTATTCTTCATCCTTAGGTTCTCTTCAAGGCTACTTTTTCCTCTCCTATGAACATGCACTGGTATTTATAAGTGTTATTGGGTCCAAAATCCTGTTCATATATTCTTCTAGAATCCTCATGATGCTTCCTGTTATGCTCCTTACGGATTAAATCCTTATCTACCTTCCTTCGCCAGGTCCTGCCATCTAGCAACCTGAAACAATCGCCATAATTGTACAATAATTACTCCAACTACCTTCTCAGTTAAGCATGCTTTCACTCTAGAAGGTGTGTCATCCTCTTTTCCGTCATCGTCGACTTTGATCCAACTCTTCTTCTATATTCCTTTGATCGGCATTGTCATCGACCACTTCTGCCCCGCCAGTCATCATGCCTGACTGAACTCTGTTGCCTTCCCTGCAACCTTTCAACTCGTTTGTTTGATATTCTGTCATTGACCCCAACTAATAGACATCACGACTATCCTTCATCAACTACTGGTTCTATGCTTGTCTAGAGGTCATCAATTATCCTTCATACGACTTCAGTTGTCTATATCTGACTAGTCTCCTTAGGCTTGGATTCCCCTACATCACTTTATGTCATTTAGGAGGTGCTATACTTTGTTGTAGCAATGTGGCATTGTTTCCAGAGATAAAGTCATTTCTTCTAGATGCTAAGAATACTTTATTGTAGATCATTTTCTCATTATGGCACTTTATAGTTTGTTGTTTTGGAGATGAGGAAAGTGAATACTTGAAGAACTCACCTTGGCGACTTGATATTTCATTTTCTGTGTATGAATATTATGTGCATGCAAAATTTATTTCCAATTTGAATATTAAAGTGATGTCTCATATTAAGATGTGAAAATTTTAGGAAAAGTTTTTTTTGTCCTTGGGAATTTTCTTGCACTCACGGATATGCACGTTGTTTTTAACCTTGGGTTTGGACTCATCCAATTCCAAGATTTTAGGGACAACCACATTTGGCTTCTAAGCATTTTACATCATTCATGGAACTTATTTTACATATTACTATTTCCCATGAATATGTTTTGAAGAATGCTTTTGCATTTTTTAAATAGAAAGAAAGAACTAGAGTAGTATTGAGATTTCATCTCAAAATAGATAAAGTCATTTCCAAATTTTGTTAAATTTTTTCAGAAATATTTGGTGCATGGTTATGACGAAGAAGAACATATTTTAGATCATTTCCAAATTTTGTTAAATTTTTTCAGAAATATTTGGTGCATGGTTATGACGAAGAAGAACATATTTTAGATGTATATGAGGAATGTTTTTGGGTTGATATTTGTGCAAAAATTTAAGAGAAGGTTACTGGCTTTGATAATGGTCCATGAGAAGGACATTTCAAGTTGTCTCTTAGTTGAAATTAAGAAGAGATATGATTCTTATGAATATTTGCAAAATTATATTAAAATAAAAGATGCAAATCTTAAAGATAAATTGCAGCCTTGTTCTCCAATAAATTAACCACTTTCATATTGTATTTTTATAAAAAGTAACGAGTTTGTTGAAGAATCTACTTCAAGTCCACATGTAGAAGATATTGGTAATGAAGTGCCCACTTCATTCTCTCACGAAGATAAGGCTACTGGGAGTTATAGTATTTTCCATAATTAAGATTTTGATTATGTAATGGTTGATTTGGACAATTCTGTTTTTGAAGAGAAGCCTTTGTATGATAATAAAATATTGGTTGTATTAAATATTTATGTGATAAGAACAAGGGCATAAACAAAAAAATTTATATGGATGAGCATAGTTCAGTAAAGGGTTATTGGAAATTATTTTGGGATCCCATTTATGACATTGATAGAGATGATTTCTTGGTGGAAACTATTGTTTTTGAACCTCTTGGACAACCATGTGTAATAAGTGCATGTTCACAAATTTCAAATGTTAGTTTATAGCCATGCTTGCACCGTAATGATTAATATTTTTTTCATGTTGTGGATGTTAAGTTTGCAGAAAATTTATAGCCATCTTCCATCCTAAATAATTAAGATTTATTTAGATTTTTTAGCAAATTAATGATAATGAAAGTGCTAGAAATGTTTAGCTATCTAATTCATTAGATTTTTGTAAATGTGTATATGATTTTTCAATTGGAATTCATGTTTTATGCATTGGAAATGGTATGGAACAACATAAAATTGACTACAGATTTTATGACTATCATTTCCATCCATGTATTTATGAACATAATTTTATTTACAAACTTAAAATTTAATCTTATTTTTCATGGAGCAACGTACATCCTCAATATTTGAGGAAGTCAATGACATCTTTCATGCATATTAACCTTTTGAGAGGCACAAATAAAACTTTTTGCAATTTGATGAAGGGTTGACATATTCATTTTTAGAACATATTTTAGTCATCTTCAACATTATATTGAGTTAGCATGCGTTGGAAAATGTTATCCATGTTCAAATTCTTGTATTGGTTGCTATTCATGTAATGCAATTTCATTTGCAACCATGTTGTAATAGAAATTATAGTATATATAGGCCTTATTATTAATGTAACCTTGTTTTGGATCATAACCAAACACAAGAGTAGAGTTAATCGCCTTGGGGATATGCTAGGGTGGTCATATTGGCTATTTGATTTCACTTAGTCTTTTGCTTCATCTTTTGTTTGTTTTTCAAGTTATTTTTTGCATTGTTAAAACCAAGTATTTGAACTCTAGTTGATGTATATTTTTAAAAAATGCATGTAATTAGTATGTAGTATTTAGGGATATGAATTGAGCCATCCCACCTCTTGTTTCTTTATAACCCTTCTTGACTGGTCAACCATATATTTATGAGGTTCTCATACATTCCAAAGAAGAGTATGTGTCCCTAATTGGAGCTTATTGTTACGCTTGATATTGTATGAGGTTTCACATTGTGATTTTCATCACATTGATGGGAATGATAGCTGGTACATTGGAGCATTGGATGGACTTGGGGGCATATAAATATTCATGCAGCTTATTCTCTTCTTGTCATTCTTGATGAATATTTTTTGTGGATGTTGCTTCAATTGCATATTATGTATCTTCATTTTGTTGGAGGCACTTTTCTTTGGTTGATCATTATTGGGAAATGGGGAGATCATAGTCTTATCCTCATTGCTCTCGATGCTCTACTCACTATTTTCATTTGGTTGTTGCATGGTAGGTTCATGCGTTTTCCTAGTTGTTTGTGTCCTCTAGCATGGTGATGTACTTTCCTAGCGTTGTCCCTTCATATCATTCACTTTCATCACATTTTCATCATTGTACTAATGTAAATTTCATATTTCATCATTTTTCCACTTTGTACCTTGGTATAACCTATATCACACTAATATTTCACCATATTCCCATTCCTAGAGATTGCATGAGACATTTCATCCATTTTCATATATGTTTCCCTTGCTAATTAACCTTTCAATTGTCATATTTAATTAACTCAATCTTTTCCATCTATTAACATGTCAAAGAGGTTTGATATATTCTTATTATTAAGCCCAAACCTTAGGTTGAGTCCTACATTATTGGCCTATTAATACACATGCCATAAAACTTCAATGAGGCCTCATTGAAGGTACAATACTTTGGCACACATGTTTAGGTACAATACATGAGGGTAGTGCTCCCACTTTGGCACACATGTTTAGGTAAAAAAAAGAGAATAAATTACATTCGATAGGGAATACAAATTATGCCTTATTGCATCGAGAGTAGTGAGGTGCACAACCTAGTATGGGAGAGATTTCGTCATGTAACGCAACTTTATATTACCAAAAATAAAAGAGTAATTAGAAAAGTGCATGTCCACTCATAAAATAAAAAAATTAAAACCAAATAAAAAGTAATTAAAAAAAAATCCATGTTAGCTCATAAAATAAAAATTTAAAACCAAATTAAAAGTTGTCAAGATTAAAAAAAAATAACACTACAAAAAATTGGATCCCTCTTGGTGCTTCGTAGATCTGGGTTTAAGATGGATCTATGTTGGTGTGGTACAACACTTGAGTGTAGTTGTCCCCTTTTGGCACACACGTTGAGGCAACTCACATTTTTTTAAAAATTTCTATATATACATTAGGTAAATGAATGAGTGTGAATGGATGGAAGCAGTGTAAAAAGAATAGGGGGCATGCATAACTAACCTCTCAAAACATGTGCAAGCTTAATGACCTCCTCCACACGTGTTCCTAATGAATTTATAATGTAACAAACTAGTTGTTTCATTTAAATATATTAAATGTGTTCCATTAGTCCTTTACCCTTGTAATGTCCCTAGTTTTGACCCTTTACATAAATTATGTAAATGATGTAATATCCTTGATAATTGTAAGGAACATGATGAGGAGCTCAAGGCAAAGGCCCTACCATAGATTCCTTGAAGGTATATGGTTAGTGAACCATGCACTGGACAAAGCATAGTAGCAATGTAAATATGATGCATATGTGCATGGTAATAATAAATAAATCCACAATTGACTGAGTAAGAGGCGTGATCATCCTAAGTTTAGGGAGGAACATATTGAATCTATGAATCCAATATATGATAGTTAAGTGTCCTCGAGAGGACTGATGAGCCATCAGATGTCATTTTGACTCATGCATCCCAATCATTTAATCCTTCCAAGAGGAAGGTAGTTGAGACCGTTATGGTCTTAGGGAAAGGAAGGTGTGGGTCTGAGTTCCTTGTGACAGAGTAGTGTTAATTCATGATGTCAGTCACCCTACACAATTGGGAATTAGACTTGCTTATTGGGTAAGCAACCAATCAAATTGAAGTCATCCCTAAATTACTGATCGGTTGGGGGATGACGCAGTAGCCTGTCAATGAGTCTGTTAGTCAACCTGCCAGTGATTTTGTTAGTTAGTTAATCAGCTTATGTGGTCAAGTAACTTTATATTGAAGGGGTGTATCTATCTCGCCTTGTCTTGAGTGCAAGTCATTATTAACATTATCCATCAACCGATTTATCATTCTCACCTCATGGTGAAGAGTTGACCAACATTCCTGAGAGGAAGTCTAAGCTCTGGTTCATGGTCATTAGTGTGAATCGAATTGGAATCTAGAGAATGCAACTGCTATGCATTCCTTTATTGATCTAAGTAACAGAGTGGAATCAAATTAACTAGTTGTTAGTTTAAGCCTGAGCATCGTGAATTGTATTGAAAACCTATGTCAGAGTCTATTCCTAGAAGTGGTCTGAGTCAAACTAACAGAGTGGCGAAGTATCACAAAGCCTTAGTCATGCACCTACGAAGTCCTATTTCCTTGATGTTGAGTCAGCTCAAGTGCGGTCGCTTGTGAGTGTTGTTATAGCAGAGTGGTTCGTTGGATGGGGACCGAAGTGATTCCTTGGAGCCATTGGTTGTGCGCAGCCAATATTTGTAAGCCCTGGGAAAATAGAGCATGTAGGTAGATGGTCCAAGGTTTGGGTGATGTTTCTATGCACACACTGGTATATCACGAAGAGGAAGCTGACACTTAAGGGACCATTGAGTGGTGAAGGGTTATCTTCTTGGTGTTGTGTGGGGTGGGAATTATGGACCCCAAGCTAGATGAGTCTAGGTGAGGTTTCTATGATTCTAGAGGCAAACCATATCTGACTGTTTGCCCTATTTAATTGGTTGTAATCCTTGAGAAGTGAATAGAGTGTTGAGCACCAAGTGGATTGGAATCCAATTGAGGTTGTGTGATCTCCTGACATAATAGTGGGGTTTAGATGGTCTTTCTACACACACACACTGAAATAACACCTGATCGATGTTGTGTGGGGAGGGTATTGTGGACCTCGAACTAACTGAGTCTTTGCAAGGTCATTTGCTAGTATTAAGTACCAGAGTGGTGTAGAGCGTGAATTTGGTAAGAGACTAGTGAAGGTTGTGAACTCTTGGTGGAATAATGAGGTTTGGGTGGTCTTTCTAGGCACATACATGTATAACACCTAGTGGAAGGTGACACTTGAGGGACTGTTGAGCAGTGAAGGGTTACCTTCTTGGTGTTGTGTGGGGCAGGTATTGTGAACCCCAAACTAACCAAGTCTGCGCGATGTTCCTATAACTCTGTGGTGGATCACTAGTTAGCATTTCCCCTCCAATACCTAGAAAATATTGTTAACCCAACAAAGGCTAGCTTGGATTGAGATTTGAGACTATGTGACTGTGACAACTTGTTTACCTAGTAGAGGTTAGCTTGGCTATGGCCTTGTTCCAATTTGACTGTGAGTGACCTCTAGATAGTTCCCCTTTTTTTAAGGCAATCATGCCCAACACAGGGGTGGCCTCTTAGCAAAAATAATATATGCTAGACAAAGTGCCTATGGTTGGGTGGAACGTTGATCTTTGTGCAGTCAGTTGCTCGAAGAAGCTTCATACAAGATAAGTGTTATGTGATGTTTTATTGTTGTTATTCATTTCCATTGTACAAATGTCGATATGAAAAAATGATGAGATGCATGCTATATATAATGATTATGAATGTGGAGTGCTTAGCCATAAGCAGTTTGACTCCGAACATCAATTTGATGGATATATGATGATGGGAGATGTCTAAATATTCAATGATTTGGCCCAGATGGAGGCTTTTCCCTGAAATTCAATGCTTTTATTTTGCAAAATCTGAATTTAACTGTGTTTTAATGGTGATTTCGATGATAGAAACAGATTCAACGCCATAAAAAACCCATAGGGAACCCAAAATTTTAGAGTTTGATAGTTGTAACCAAGAATTTAAAAAAATTCAACCAAATTTTTTCAAAATTGTGCCATAAAAATCAAGTATTTTTGTTTGCAATCGTCAAACGTTTAGACTATGCATATGATGCCGTGCCTTATAAATGCTTGCATCAAAATATATGATTTACGTAAGAATTCCATCTATGCATGTAGTGCTAACTTTGTAAGAAGGTAGTGAATTGGTATTGCAAGCTGATTTTCCATAGGGTTGTTAACTTACAAGGTGGAAGTCGTGCAGGGGTTGAGAAAGTCTCATAATGGATCACACGATGGTTTGGTTTCATGCGCATAGTATAGCTATGCACTATAAGGAAATTGATAAGTGTAGAAGTGCACAAGGGCAAATTAGTTCATGCAGTCATAACATTCTACCCTCTTCTATAATGTATCCTATTTAGCAAAAAGTGAAAAGATTCTTAGAATCCTTCGTATTTTGGGCACAAGTCTCGCTTGTAACTCGGAATTGGGTGTACTTTATACCATTGGAAAGGTCTTGAAATTACCTACAACTTTGTTGTTTTGCGTTTTCCTATTTCCTTACCATTTGTCCGGGGCGGAAGTTTTAATAACAAAACATCTTTTAAAAGATGCTTTGTTACTAAAATGCTCGCCCCAGACAAAAGGTAAGGAATTAGGAAAAACTCAAAACAAAAAAGTTGTATAGAATTTTAAGACCTTTCGAATGGTCTAAAGTCCGCCCAATTCCGAGTTACGAGTGAAACGTTATGCCCAAAATACAAAATTTTCCTTGAATATTCTGGTCTTTTTTCAAATAAGATACTTTTTGGGCAAAATAAAACCTTATGATATCACATATGAACTAGAGAATACATGCGCAAGGCTGCATGTAGTGACACCATTAGCCCATGATTAATGGTCATGGGTTTCTCCATCTCTTTTATTTTAGTTGTAGTCTTTTCCCTCTCTTATCCATTTACCATTTCCACCTTTGCATATACTGCAGCCACATTCATTTTGTTAAGACTTACTCTTCCATTTCACCTTGAGCCTCTATGCCATAACCATAACAATTTTAATTAGGGATACCCCCTTGAGTTGGAGGAGAACCAAATGGATAAGAGAGGAAGAGCCATTCAAGTGATAGTGAGTGGTTTTCTTTAAAGTTGCAGAGAAATAGCTCCTTACTACTTTGAGCTTTACATAATTTAAGGAGTGATAGATTTTGTTGTAACATGATGGAAATTATTTTTTCTATCAACAAATTTTGGACTTAATTGTACTTTTTGTTTAAATGATGGTTTTATATTTACATTAAATGGTTGTTTATCTTTTCCTTAACATTAAATTTTGAACAACAAAATATCCAAAAATATCTTTTTAAATAACAATTATTTTATTTACATAAGACAAAGACTTTATGGCCACTTTATTTTGCTAGTAAACAATTTACTATTTTTTTCTTAACTTACATCACCATCTAAACATTAAAATTAAACAATAAAATATTCCTTTGAATAACAATTTATTAATATGTGTAAACAATTTGCAATTTTCTTTCCCAAGTTACATCACCATTTCAACATTAAAATTAAACAATAAAATATTCGTATTAGTTTGACTCTCAATCTATTAATATATAAAAGACCAAAACACCATCTTAACATTAAAATTAAACAATACAATAAAATATTATTTTAAATGTCAATTTATTAATATATATAAGACAAAGACATTCCAACTCGCATCATTATCTTAATATTCATATTCACGTTTTAAAGAAATACTGCAACTCCACTTTGGATAAAATGAGAGCTTAAAGTCCAAATCACAATGGATCATTTTAATTATACTTTTATTTGGAAATTGGAAATGGTAGATTCCAAAATGGAATTGGACAAATTCTCAATTGGATTTTTACATAATTGGAAATGGTAGATTCCAAAAAGTTTTACATAATTTTTACAAAATTCATATATTAAATTAATATTTTAAAAATAAGATTATATTTTTATATTTTTTAAAATCTACTTTTTTCATTTTATGATTGGTTTATTTTAATGATTTGACTAATTTCTTTTAGTGTGCAAATGAAATTATTAGATATAAAAAATATTTAAAAATATAAAAAAATAAAAATATATAACAATGTCAAGTTCATTTTAATGGTTTGACTAATTTCTTTTAGTGTGCAAATGAAAATATTAATTATAAAATATATTTAAAATATAAAAAACTAAAAATATATAACAATACTAAGTGTCTTGTTTATTAAAATAGTAATAATGACTAATCTTAATAAATGTAACAATCATATCACAATGATTGACTATAACTATATCACTATATACAACTTTTATTTAAATATAATAAACTTTATATATATTATACTTTTTTTAAATTTAGTAATAAAATTTAATAATTTCAAGTGTCTTGTTTATTAAAATAGCTATCATGACTAATCTTAATACATGTGACAATCACATCACAATGAATGAATGAATATATATTTATTTAAATATATATAAAAACTTCAACATATTATAATATTATTTTATATAAAAACTTTAACCTATTATAATATTTTTTTATATAAATTTATTGAATAATTTTTTTAAATTAAAATTTTTAAATATTTATTTTGATATTCAATTAAGCTTTTTTCACATTCTATAAACTAAAGTATTAATGAAACTAAAGATTGATTTTTTTATAAATATTTATTGGTTTATTCAAATAAATGTAATAATTAATATTTTTAATTAGTTGACATTATATTAGAGATTTACCAAAGATTAATAATTTATTTAGCATTTTTATTATTAATAGAAAATTATATTTTATTTTGGTGAAGTTTTGTTACTAAAGAAATGCAAATTTTATAAAATCTCTATACAATTTTGATTTTTCTAAATAATAATGACATTTTCTTATGACTTCTTATTTATTAAAACTTTAACTTTAACTTTTGCCAATATATAACTATTAGATTATAAACATTTCTAAATTATGAAATTAAATTTAGGTTATACATAACTATTAAATTATAATATTTTTAAATTATTAAATTAAATGTAGCTATGTAAAACTATTAAATTAAAACATTTTAAAAGTTTTTGCTGCTAATTTTATTTGTTTGAAATTTGAAAATTGTAGGTTCCAAATAGAACTCGACAAATTCTCAATTTAAAATGTATTTAAACAGCCTTGGATGCAATTTTATTTTCTCAATTTAAAATGTATTTGAACAGTGTTTGATGCAATTTTATTTTTTCAAATTTGATTTGAAAATGGATTCTGGAAGACCCATCTTAGACTACATAAAATCCACATGGTTGAATATGGATGAACAGAAAACCAGCCATGACTTTTGTGTACACATCTTGGTCTGGCCAACAATACTCAGCAAGCTGCAGAGAATTCAATGCGACTGCAGCAGGCATGCCAATCCTTAGATTAAAACTGTTTAAGATACAAGGGTTGGCATGCCCCCTGCAGTCTCCTCTGAAAAAAATGCCTCCTGCAGTCTCATTAAATGCTGGCAGGTTGAGTATTGTTGGCCTATAAAATCCACATGGTTGATTCTAGATTCACAGACAAACGAACCCTTAGATTAAAACTGTTTAAGATCTAAGGGTTGACATGCCTGCTGCAGTCTCATTAAATGCTAGCAGGCTGAATATTGCTGGCCTATAAAATCCACATCGTTGACTCTAGAGTCACAAACAAATAAGCGCTGACTTTTGAGTAAAGAAATAATTGAAAATAACTTCTGACAGGCCAAACGATGGACAAGAAGTCAGCGGATTGCTCCCTCTGTGACTATCATTTAGTTTTGCATACTACATAATGGCAGTCTGGCAGACCTTACTTAGCCTGTAAATACACCCTGTGTTTGAGAAAATTCGCTAAGTAGGAATTTATTGCTGGATATGGGAACAGAAATGAAGAATTCCGAGGAGCAGTTCGTTCGCAGAATGTCTGTAATGGCACGACATTTAATCAAGCCAAACACCGACGATGAGAGTTCGTCCCTTCAGACATATTCATGTCTAGAATACTACCCCCCTGAAAGCTTTTCTGGTAAGTTTCTTTTAATGATATATTAGTAAAATATGATGAGCTATTTAGAAATTGCATAGAAATGGATTATTTATAACTAAATAAAAAGCTGTTTTTTTCGGGTGGATATTGTAAATTTTGAGCTATTTAGCAGAAACTTTGAATTGCAGAAGCATTGAATTTTGGGGGAAATAATTTTCTTTGGTTACTTTCTTCAATTTTTTTCTTGACACCCAAATTATAAATTGGGCAACTTCCTCCAAAATATTGGCCCAAATTAAAAATGTTTATTACAGCATGTTACTATTTTGTGGTGATTCTTCAGTGGATTTTTGAGGATACTCTTCAATATTATTAATGAGAATGAGTAGTGTCACAACTATTGGTATTCTATAAAATTCTTTTTGTTGGGTATTTCTAGGGGAGTATTCCCTTTGATGCAGTTACGTGGAGATATATTGAGGAAACCTGGGGAGCCCATGATTCGATGGCCATCCGCAAGAAACCTCAGCAAATATTACTTTCTTATTTGGCATGTTGAAGAGACTCATTCCTTTGAAGTCCTTAGAGGTGGCTGATGGATGAAAACTCTCCTGTTGAGAAACTAGCCAAAACTTATTGCACTGGGTGGGTTGAGTTTACCAATCTCCCTTTGCCCCTCTTGTAATTCATGAATCATTTTGGTGGCTTTGACAAGATGAATCATGCTTCAATATTTTCTCCCTATTAAGTGGGAGCATACAAGTAGAGGTCAACCTATTTGCACACTTGATGGATTCAATTCACATGCTTGTTGGGAATGCAGGCTTGGAATATACATGGTGATCATGTTTTTTTCTCACATATACTAGTCCAAGGATGTATGTGTTAAAATTGTGGTACCACATCCTAGAAGATTGTTTTATACCATAAAGGGGCTTCTTTAGATTGAAACCTAATTTTTCCTTCCCTTCCATATTTAACCTTCTAGTTGTTTCATATATATTTCTTCGTCAAGATACCCATGTAGGAATGTTGTCTTCGCATCCATCTGGTCTACTTAAAGATCAAAAGAAATAGTAATAGACAAAACCAATTGAATAGAATTTAATTTAGCAATTGGGAGAAAATTTCACGAAAAATCAATTCCCTCTACATGGGAATATCCCTTTGATACTAAACATGCTTTGTACTTATCCACTTTACCTTTTGCATTCATCTTCTTCTTCAACAACCATTTTCTACCAATGGGTTTTTTTCTAGGAGGCAACTCAAGTAGCTCCCAAGCTTCATTATTATCCAAGACATCCATTGTTTCAACCATGGCCTTCTTCTAGAGTTTTATACTTTGGATCCATTGCTTCCTTAATTGGTCTAGATTCATAGTTAGTAATAGATAAAACAAAACAAGAATGAAAATCGGTTTGGGAATACCTTTCTGGTTTCCTTCTTTCTCAAGATGATCTCCTCAAAACTGAAATATGAGGTCCTTCTTCTTCTTCTTAATCATTTTCTTCTATTGGGTCAAAGTCTTCATCCTCCGACTCAAACTCTATTTTCTCTAGTTCCTTTTCCCTTGGATGAATTTATTATTTGGGAACATATTTATCCTCTCTAAAAACAACATTCCAACTAAAAACAATCTTCTTAGTTACTGGGCTCCAAAGTTTAAAATATTTCACACCATCTTTATGACCAATAAAGATACATTTTCCAGCTTTATTATCCAACTTATATTTTTTTTTTGGAATTTGTAAATAAAAACCACACCCAAAATCTCCCACATGTTTAAGATATGGTTTCTTACCATTCCATGGTTCATGCAAAGTTTTTTCAACAAATGTTGATGCTGGTGATCGATTTCCCAAGTAACATGGAGTATCCACTTCCTATGCCCATAGTTCATGTCCTATAACGACACCATTGAACATGTTGCTTACCTTTTCCAGCATCGTCCTATTCATTATTTCTACAACTCCATTTAATTGAGGTGTGTGGAGTAATCTTATACCTTTCTATTCCACACTTCTTATAGAATTCATCGAATTCATTTCCACAGAACTCCCCACCATTAGCTATCCTCAACACCTTTATTTTTTTCTTTTTCTTTACAAGAGCCTTAATATATTTAAATTTATTAAAGACCTCATATTTATTTTGGAGGAAATAAATCCATGTGTTCCTTGAGAAGTCATTTATGATCAAAACATAATACATAAATTTACCTAATGATGGAATAGGCACATGCCCAAACACATCACTCTATATTAAATCTGTGATTCTCTTTTCTCTTGTAGCACTATAAGCAAATATTACCCTAGTGTGTTTACCATATATACAATGTTCACAAATATCAAAATCTAGTGTGCAATCAAACATACCTTCAGTTATACCTTTACCATGTAATGCTTGAAGGCTCTTCTCTCCAATATATCCCAATATTTGATGCCATAACATAGCCCTTTCTCCATGGATAGTAAGGGTTTTGTATTATTTATTTCCACCTTCAAGAACAACATATTTGTTACACCCATGAATGATAGTGCTTCCCAACAACTTGTATATGGCTCTACTCCGGACACCCCTCATTAAGACCATTACTCCTTGAACCATTTTGCATGTTTCCTTTCCAAACACAATCTATATTCCTGCATCACTCATATTATTGATGGATATCAAGTTTCTAGCGAGCTTTGGAAGGTATGAAACCCCGAGGAGAGTTCTAATCCTTCCATCATTGAGAAGAAACTTAACTCTTCCACATCCCATGATTATGGTTATAAAGTCATTTCCTAAGAAAAAATCAACTCCATTATATTTCTCAAATTAAGTGAACCAATCCTTGTGAGGTGACATATGAAAATAAGCACTTGAGTCACAATTGAATGGATACTTATAAAAGTTAGGTACACACCCCTTCCTTCTTTTGAGGAGGTTTTCACCTCTATGGAAGAGGCATCATTAGATAACTTCCATTTATCAACAATTTTTTTTATCTATAATCCTTCTTATTATTCCTAACTTTACCACATTTCCAACATTTCATCAAATATTTTCCTATTAATTTAGATATCCCCCCCTCGCCCTCCCACAAAAACTTATTTTTAATTCTGACATGGGGACAACCTCTCATAAACAAGGCATCTAGGCTTTGACTGGTTTTTTTGCCTCATTTATATTAATAGCAAGGATGTTGCTATATCCTCAAACTTTAATGTGGATTGAGTAGCAATACCAATTACTACAATTAGGTTATCCTGAGAGTCGGGCAAATAATATAACAAGATAATATAGTTATCTTGTCCCTCCATCTTAATATCAACATGGATAATTTCACTTACCAAAGTATTAAAGACATTTAGATGATTTTCCACTGAGTCACCATCATTTATCTAAGATGATACAACTTCTTTAAAAAAAACAACTTGTTTATTAGGGAATATGACTGATACAAGCCCCCTAACTTATTCCATAGCTTCTTTGCACTGTCTTCTCTAGAGACATTCAACAACACTAAATTTGATAGGCAAAGTTGAATCGTGCTTCTCACCTTTCTTTCCATATTTTCTCGGTCTTCTTTTTCCATAGCAATAAGTTGTGTCCCTAGATCCATAACAACCCATTATTCTCAATCTACAAGATCTTTCATCTTCATCTTGTATAACTCAAAGGTTTAACTGTTAAATTTCTCAATCTTAGTTCTAGAACTTCTCAACATTCTCTTTTAACACGTGAATCACCACTGTAGAGCTCCCACTAAACCCATGTTTATCATAGACCCAATATAAATTTTCTTTATAAATTTTAGAATTGATCTATGGAATCAATTTTAGGGCTCTACCTTGAACCCTGACAGCTTGGGGCTAATGCCCCTTTTCATAATTTGCTTCAGGGAGGGTCTAGGGGAAACCCCCCAAACCCTTGGCATGGAAGGGTTTCCACCCCAATTGTAGCCCCCTATATATGAAATCATTATATCATGGAAGATCTGACTTTGACACAACCCATATGTAAAGAACATAACATATACCAACAATAAAAAAAAGCAACAAAAATGACATTAAACACTTATATATATATATATATATATATATATATATAACACATTTTCACATTTAAAATTTTACATATATACATGTCTATATATGAGTTGGTTCATTGTGTGGTAATGAGAACATGATGGGTACATAGTTTTATAGTTCTCCCTAAAATTTAGGGGTTAACAATTTTACTCCACATCAATGTGGATGGTTTCCTCTCCCACAACCACAAATAAAAATACTTTAAATACAAAACTTGTGGTAATTTCATAACACAAATAATTTGTAAGTTATAAATTCTTTATTAGTTAACCATGCCAAAGCATGAGCAAAACTTTTCATTAATTCAATTTTAAGTTCAATGGCCTCCATCCTTATCCAGATTGTTGATTCCTTCCATGCAACAGGCAAGGAAAGTTTTAGCTAAACAATCAACAATACTCATATGGGCCTTCCCGCCTCTAAAAAAAACTAAATTTGATATGTAAAATTAGCAGTTGATGCTTGAACTTATCTCCATTGCTAATTCACTCTATCAACGGGTAATTTTACATATCAAATTTAGTTTTTTTTAAAAGGCAGGAAGGCCTTATGAGTATTGTTGATTGTTTAGCTAAAACTTTATTTTTTCATGCAATGGTGCAATGCTTTCATGAAAAAATTTCCATGCCCAGGCCTCGTCAATTACAACTTGACATACAGGGATGAGTATTATTTTTTATGTTATAAATAAAAAAATGAAATATGA
Organism: Pseudotsuga menziesii; assembly: GCA_001517045.1. Classification (NCBI taxonomy): domain Eukaryota; kingdom Viridiplantae; phylum Streptophyta; class Pinopsida; order Pinales; family Pinaceae; genus Pseudotsuga; species Pseudotsuga menziesii. Next base: position 82,584 of record LPNX010123997.1, read on the forward strand.
TTTTATTGGTTGTTTATATCACTTAGTTTAAATTAATAAATTAAGCATGCCTATCTTCTTCTCCGCAGTCTTTTATCTGCTCACATGTACAGAAAAATGATGAAAATGTTCTCATCGATCGAAAGAATAATAGTAGTGAAAATGTACAAAAACGGACGATGGGCGAAGACTAAAAACAAACGTGAAGTTTTAAGCAAAAATGAAACAACAACTTAAGTGAAAAAAAAATCGATTCAGCAAAAATGAGAATAAAAATTCCCACTAAATGTAGACCAGGAAAGCTTAGCCACCTCCTTTCGGGATGCATATTCTCGCATTCTCATAAAACATAGTGTAATATAACTTTTTCTTGCCCAATAAAATTAATTAGGACATGTGTGCAATGTTATGGTATAATAATGTCTTTTTAGGTTAGTATGTATATATGATAATCGTTTGTCTTACTATGCTATATTAGCATATATCATTTTTAAAAGGATGTACCAAGTCTTGAGAGGGATCAAATCTCTTGTGGTGCAATTCTTTTTTCAACATTTATACTTTAGGCATTATTTAAGTGTGTGATGCATTGTTTATGATTTTAATTAATCTAATTTGTGTAATTATATATTTTATGT
>LPNX010123997.1:83607-104676 GCA_001517045.1 Pseudotsuga menziesii
CATTGTTTCACTTCGTCCAGGCCTAGGTGGGCTTTAACAATAGCCAAATACTTCAAAGTTAGTGGTGATGGCCAAACATGTATGTTTATAGAAATATGGACAAAATCAAGCAAATTTAACTTGTTTCAAATATTGATGTCATAACTAAGGTTTCAGGGGTGGCAGGTGCGGGGGGATCCTCCTGGATCCCAGAGGACATGTAGAACAAACCTTCGCTTGGGGACTAGGAACTAGAACAAATAATGAGGTTGAGTGGCTGGCACTTCTACAGGGTCTACATCTCTTAAACACTAAAAATCTCCATAAAGTAATGATATTCGGAGACTCTCGACATGTCATCTTCAAACTGATCAATGGATACCCCTCTGGATCAGTCAATTGTCGCCACCTGTTTGACAAAGCCAAGCCTCTCATGTCTAAATCCTATGAGACATTCCACATCCTTCGCCACAATAATTCTGCAGTGGACGCTTTGGCTAACGTGGGGGCCTCCCTTCCATAAGGCCATTACAGCCAGAATGAAAACACTCCTATCTCCAAATTCATTCCTTAATGTTTTGTCAGAAGCTTCCCTTTCGTTTACAAGTTATGAGGCTTATCTCATTGCTATTTCTAACTTCCCCTCTCTTCAAAAGAAGTTCTAAGGGATCCCTTCCTCTACCACCTTATCTCTCCACCCCTCCCCCTTCCTTCTCCCCTTCCCCTTATCCCTCCTTTCCCCTCACTCTTCAACCCCTCTTCCATCCATTTCCCCTTACACTTATCCCTCCACACTACCCTTCTCCCACCGCCTTGCGTCACCTCCCAACAGCTGGCCTCCATTCCACGCTGCTTCCCGATGGTTCCTCCCATTTACTTCGCTGTCCTGCCTTCTCTCTTTCCCCCGCCGCGTGGTCTAACCTCTGCCCACTTCCTCTCTCGGATATTGTAGGCTTAATGGCTCACCGATCATGGGTTAAATGCCCCTCCTCCTCGCACGCTCCAAGTCTTTTCGACCATCGCGGTATGTCTTCTCCCTGCAGCAGCATGCAAGCTCATTTTACTCCCTCTCTTGGCTCTGTGTATCATGAGGTCCCTCCGGAGCGAGTTCTTCTGAATGTAATTGTAGGCGTTGGAGAAGGGTGGCTACAGGATATCCCGTGGGAAACTCTCCCTCTCACTCGATCCTTTGTGAAGGAAAGGCTTTCCCTCGCAGCCTTCTCCACTTGCTCCTATAGCTCCCTCTCTAGTTCCTCGTTGTGGTATTCAAACCCTGGCTCTGGCTCAATTCTTACACTTGAAGCGCATTCTGTCAATTTGGAGAGAAGCACGGTCTTGGGTCGCCATTGTACAGGGTGGAAGGAAGGTGCTGTGGGCACCTTAGTCTGCAAAGAGAGGCAAAGTAAAGAAGGTTCCTCCTTGCAACAGGAGCTCAAAGTGCTCAGTTACATTCTAAGTGGCCTCTCAGCTGAGAACCAAGCTTGTGTTCTAGCAGGCTCTGTTCGTGCCTTGCACTGTAATTTTGCTCATATAGATATCTCTCCAGGAACAGGAAGAATGTCTCAGGAAAGTGATAATGGAGGCATAATGGATGTAAAAAAGAACCTTAGGCGTCTTTACGAGATGATAGCGATTGGCATAATGAACAACAAAGAAATTGCACAGGAGGTTAAGAGCATGGGGGAAACTGTGAGCTACACCTCTCTGCAAATCAGGAATCACGATGCAAGGATTGATGACAATGAGAGAAACCTCAGGGAGATAATGAGCAAAGTGGACAGGATCCAGGAAGATCTCCAGCGTCTGATTAACATGAACCAGGGAAGCAAGGTGAACGAAACCACTGCAGTAGCTGAGCACCCAATGGAGGAAGAGTCTGTAGTTCAACCCAGGAAATTCAGAGGCAATCCTTAATCAGTTTTCTTTTAATTATGGTTAAATGGTTTACTGTCTTTTGCTATGTAATCAATTTATAAGGGTATACACTACCCGAGGCACTAGTTGTTTTGAAAATACTCTGTGTATAGTTTTTTGGAAAACTCCTCAGATAAGCTTTTTGTGCGGCAATTTTGAACTGCATGAACACTTTGTTATGCCATCTTATCTGTACTAAATGGCTGTGCACAGCTTGTTTTATTAAAACCTTTTATAGTTTCTGTTAAAAAAAAACTTAAATACCTAGTTGTTGTTTTCATTGCTAGAGGTAGGAGCACGATTAGAGATTGCTTGTTGATGATTATGAAAGCTGCTAAGCAATCACAAGCATTAAGAGGTGGAAGGTCAAACCAAGGTGGTAAATAAAATGTCCTCAATCCCTCAATAAAATTATCCTCCTCTTGTTGTCATGGCATATAGAGATGTTATGGGCAAGGGAAAAGGCAAAGCCCATTTGAAGCTGATAAAGTTGAGCTTGACCACATAACCCTTACCAAAAGCAACTAAGCAAGAAAATCCCTTGTATGAGGAAGTACGAATTCAGAGAGCCAATTACTCTCAATGTATCTTGGAGCAAAAGTTAGAAAATGGAGATCCACTCAATTTTTTGTAAGGCATGAAATGTGTTTTCAATATGGTGGTAAATGGCCATGATGCTCATTGAATGACACAAGCATTTTGTCTTGGAATGTTTGTGGGCTCACTTAATCCTTGAAAAATGTATATGAAGAATAAAAAATATGTTAAATAAGCTAATATCTTGTGTTTACAAGAAGTTAATATGCAAACCTTTCCCAAGACTATTTGGCTGATAGGATAAATTTTTAACTCTGAGTACAAGGAAGTGAAAGGAGAGTTGGCAATTATGCCACTCCCATTGTCATCTCTGAGGTGTGGGCAACAACTACATGTCCAAAAATGGAGCTAAGAGAATTGGTTTTTATTGGCCAACAACGGCTTAGATGGTCGCGTTTTGGCTTATAGAGACTTTAAGATGGTGGAATCTCATGAAAACAAAGAAGGCCTTTTTACTTATGAAATGGTGTGCTTGAGAAAGTGGTGTAATAGTTTGCAAGTAACGAATCTCAGAAGATATGACTTTCACAGTGAATATTGAGTAGAAATATGGATACTTTGTATCAACTCAAAGGATAATGTAACCAATGAAACTCATGCCAACCACATTGGAAGTACATTGTAACATGGTGCAGGTGGGATCAACCATAGCCAACCCAACCAGCACCTCCCCGCAATTCTGCTTCCACGACAGGCCTTCCGCAACTTTTTTTCCGCAACAGAGTTTCTGCATGGGGGTTGCGGGATGCAGGATGTCAACTTTCCAAAGTTGCTCCTCTGCAACTTTCCTTCCACAATTTTTCTCCTGCAACTTTTACGACTGTCAGATCTTTGCGGTCTTCACCACAACCATCAATCTACCCTTTGGTGCGGATCTCACAGATCTTTGTGGATTCGTTATCGCCCTCACAACTTCCATTGTGGATCTCCCTTGGACCATTAGATCTTCGTCTGCAGACTCAATCCCCACCATTCATTCTCTGCAAAAACTTGTTAAGGGTAGAAAATCTGCGTGCTACGCCAATTGATCATAGAATCGATCAATCCAGCCTACAATCTTCAAGATTCATTAGCCTAACACTTCTATGCATGCATCTACGACCTATTTCATCTATTCAAGCAACAATTTAACACTTGAATCAATAATTTCACAGAAATACAGAGATGTTCAGGAAACCACCGAAGTCAGCTCTTCATGGATTTACAGTTCAAACAGTAAATGCATAAAGGCTAATAACACTGCAAACACACAGCTACTCTTCCTATTAAGCAAACACACAAATACACAGCTCGACTTTCTTCTTCAGTCTGTTATCACCAACCTTGTAGTTGCCTATGTGAGGTGGATCCAAGATGGATGGTAAAGGGGCAAGCAACTAAGGAGGTGGAACCAAGATTTCCTAGACTCCCAAATGGATGGTTGTCACGCCAATCAAGGCAGCCTTCACTTTATGTTATCTAAGTCCAAGACAACAACGGGGGAGACCCAGATCTACTCTCGACAGGAGAGATCAGACCTAGACACCAAAACAAATCAAATGTGGCTTTGAGGTACGTAAGGTGTAAGGTAGATGGAAACCCTAGCTCTAGGGTTTAGGTACTAGCAACTGATGGAGATGACCACTGTCTTGGGAAACGTAACTGTGACAGGGTGAGCAAGGACAGAGTTGGCACTGTCTAGTACCAAGGAGATAGACTCAGTGAAAGATATGAAAGTATCAGGTAACTTGAGTTATCAAGGAATGCTGACAAAGAGAAAGGGAGTAAGGTCAATTTAGGGCTAGTGCTAAAGATAGGAGATCAGTTCCTTTTGTGCATTGGGCAATGGAGTCAGTATCAACACAACATTTCAGTGAACCCACCTGAGATATACCTTGATCAATGGACCCAGAAAAGGATTTGGCCTAAAAGATTCAGGTTACAAGAAAATCAGCATAAGGAGGGCTAGTGCTAGGGTTTGGAAAGGCAGATCTACATATCTAGAGCCACCAGGAGGCTATCAGCTTAGCGTTGGAGGGGAAATGAGATCAGGATGGCCTGATCTACAAACCCAAGTCAGAAAATTGTAGGAAAACTCATATCTGGAAAAGTCAAAATCTGATGAGGGGGGCTAGGAGGCTGAAAGTCAGTTTTTCATATCTAGGGCGACCTGGAAGGAACTAGATCATCGTTGGGGGTGTTCTGGAGTGCTCAAGCCCTGATCTATCATCCTATCCTGTCAGATTTCAGAAAAAGTAAACTCCGAAAAAGTCTAGTTTTCAGTGAAGGTGCTAGGGCTGTTTTTAGTCTAAAACTCAGATCTAGGTCAAAGTACCATGAATCTGGATAGCATTGAGGGTGATTTGGATTGTGTGGGGCCCGATCTATCAATCTATGGAGTCAGAAATCAGAAAAAGTCAAAACCCTAGCAAGTCAAATTTTCAGTGGAGGTGTTATGCAATTTTCAAGCTAAAATCAGATCTAGGTCAAACCAGCATGAATTTGACTAACGTTGCAATAAATTTAATGAAGGAAAGGCCCGATCTATGAAACCTAGCAGTGGTTTGGCCAAAGATCATACGGTTCCCAGATTTAGTATTTTTTAGGGTTTTTTAGTATTTTAGAAATTTTTAGAAAAATGGAAGGAAAATCAAGTACAATGGATTCAGATCTATTAAAGAGAAGAGAGTTACCTGCTGGATCGTACTTGGAAATGCTTGTAGAAGTCTTAACAGTGATGATCCTTGCTATCCCAATCAATTCTAGAAGATCCAAGTGATTTCTATGATGGATGTAAGCCCCAAGCCATTAATGCGCCCCCTACCCTACATGAGAAAACATCAACAATATCAGATTTGCTAAGACAAGATAAAGAAACCAAATGCTACAGGAAAATAAAATGAAGTAATCATAGATCACAATGAAACTAATGAAAACCCCCTGATCCAAGATGAAGATAACCGAATGAGTTGAGGTCCCCTTGCAAAAATGCTCCAGCCAAAATGCCCTCCTGTAGACAAGACAATGATAGCAGAAAAATATAGATCTCACATGAATTTCAACAATGCTAGGAAGCCAAAGACTATCCAACCACCATTTGAGAACATCAAATGCAAAGCAAATCCAGAAAATATCCATGGAAAAATCTTTCTATTAGTCAGATCCAAGAGCCAAAGACCCCTTACAAATGAGAAGCTCTCTCCTTTAAATAGAAATGAGAGAACCACAATCATAACCGAATCTTAACCACTTTCAAAACGAGTGGCTAAGATTAAAAGATAAAATGTTATAATCAATAGTTGAGATGAACTCAACATACAATACATGGATCAATATAACCATAAAGTACCAAAGTGGACTAAATCACCCATAAAGAGGGTACCCCACTCAACAAGAAATAAATGAAGCACATGGTGGGTCCATGGAGTGTTGACTAACTCCCTTTGGGTGTCCCCATGGCACAATAAAATAAAATAATATTTTAATTCTTTGACTTTGTGCCTCCTTGAGAAAATCGTGAGCCTCCCAAAAGCTCTAGAAAATAATATAAAAATGCCCAAAAATAGGTGTGGGCCCAATCAGATGCTACAACTGCTGGAGAAGGTGTGGAGGACATCACTTTCATCATTATGACTCATCCCATGTCATTTCCTTGTCTTAGTAGCCCAAATCGATTTCTTCAATAGCCATTTAATCATTTTTTAATCTGCCTCGAGAAACGTGAACCTGCCAAAACAGCCTCCTAGGGTGCCTGTGTTGTCAAACTGAGCCCACCAAGCTCTCTAGGATGGGGGTACTATGGTACAAACAAGTGGTTGCACCCCCTATGCCCATACAATGCCTTAGGAGATCCAACTAAAACGTCTCCCTGCTCAAACATATCAACCTGTGAAGAAAAACTGCATCAGAGAGACAAAATGAACCTAATCATATCTGCAAGTGCCCGGAACTGGAAATAAACTGTCTCATTAGACTTAGAGAGTCCAAATCCATCTAAGGTGTATACTCATACCCCTCACAGGTCTCTATCGGATCATCAACCATATCCAATAAACAATATAACCATCTGTAAATGATCAGACACCAATAATAACTCAGACTATCATCCATCTGCTGCAAGTGTTAAAAGGCTAAGACATGCTATACAACTCATTCAAGCAACAATCACAACAAGTAGCAGTCATTTCACTGGCGGTACATCAACCAATACATATATAAGGCTTTATTTATTATTACTCAGTCTAGACTTTTAGGAATATACTCATTTCATAGTTGTAGCCAATTTGCTAGTGAAGGGTGAAGGATGAAATTGACAAGGATAAGGCAAATGATGACTTCCTACTTAATATCATGACACTTTGGATATGGAAAGGGAATACTCACTATAACCCATGCCGGACAAACAACAACACAAGGAATGGCAGTGCCTCACAAATGGTTGAGTTGTTTAGAGAGTGTTTATTCAACTTATGCATCATGTCTACATCAAGTTAGATCCAAGTTCATTCGGACCATCAATTTTATTTCCATGGCCTTTTTGGCCTATATGACCCTTTGGGACTTCACCAGTGCTTAAAAAGCACAACTAATCGCAGCTTTCATCCGGGACATTTATATTGATAAGGTCAACAATATTTGGATATAGCATATTTTTAACCATTACTTTTTTGGAGTTTTTCTTATACCCTTCAAAGGGTATTTTAGCATTTCATTGCTCTTTCCCTTTTTCATATATGTTAAGAAACACAGTTTTAGCATTTTCATTTTCCATGGGCGCATATAAAATATTTCCAATGCAAGTAGTACATGAGCTTTCAGTTTTAGCCAACAACATCTCAAGTGACCAAGGGGAGTTCTGCACAATGCAAAACATCAGGGCAACTGACCAGAATGATTTAGGCATACAATCCAACTCACCAGAGGCAAGTTTTGTCACCAACTCAGAGCCGAGACACAATATAAACAGGGAGTTTTGTCCAACAAAAGTTCTAGCGAGGAAAAAGATCCTCCATGCCATAAGTCAAGAAGTCAGTCGGGTTGAAAACTAAATTGGAAGATAATGGATGGGTGGAGATAGTGAATGATGAAGCCAACACTAGCAAGCCAAAACAATGGTGGGAATGACTACCTCTATTCTCCCTAAGGAGGGTAAAACCAATGAGTATAGATCAAGAACTTCCAAGTCTAAGTAGGGACATCAATACATAATACAAAATACATCCAAGTCCATATACTTATGACCGCCAGATCATGATACCACAAGTTAATATATGTCACAAAAATCAGTATAAGAGCAATGATAACAATAACACAATATAACAAGTTGAGTCATAATCATGCAATATAATCCATCTGAGACATCATCTGTCCAATGAGAAAGTACTGATATAAAACTGGGCATCAATGACTGCTCTGTAATGACTAAATGGCTACATCAGTCCTCAAATTTGAGTGTCCTGAGACTCAGTTCTAACATGGGAGAGTACAATAGTCCACTAATACAATAATGATCCGTCAAAACTGCTCATCTCAGCATCTCATATGTAAGAGATTTGGCTGAAAAAATGTACTGTGTTTGAAAAATAGAATATGGCAGCTTGGCTACTATATATGTGATAACATAGTCTATTCAAAATATTTACAAGTGGAACTAGATGCAGGTCTTTCCTTTACTCTGCAAATTCAGAATTCTAATGCTGAAGAGCAGAACCCTTCTCCCTTCTCTAATCTGCCTATTTAAGCTAAACTATAACCACCTACATTGATTGGTCCTGCAACTGAAAACAAACAACTACAAAGCATGATGAAAACGTCACTATCACAAACAAACAAACTGCGGCCTGATCTCCACGTAGGGAGTCATGATCTCCATCATTCCTACCGCCGCTAACAAACTATGACTCAACAAACAACCAAAAATATGCCACAGCATGTGACCAACTCATCACATTGCTGGCATGCCACGATGCTCCTGCATCAGACTCGCAAGGGTGAAAAATTATGAACCCCTGTCCATTAGATCAGCTACAGTGAAACCCTTGGCTTCCAACTCTGCAGCGCTCATCCAAGTAGAATCCTTTGTTGGTCGCTTCTTCCATTTGACCAAATACTCCAGATAGTCCTTCTTCCTTGTACTCTTTACCACTTTAGTGTCCAGAATGGCCTCAACTTCCAATGGTTGTGCCACAGGCATATGCCCCACCCATTGTAGGTCTTCAATAGGATCTTCACCTTCTGTAAAGGTTTCAGTATCACCTGCTACATAAGGATATAGATCTGCAACATTAAAGATTGGTGAAATACCCACTCCAGTAGGCATCTCTAACTCATAAGCATTTGCTGATAATTTTCTGAGTATCCTGCAGGGTCCAATCTTCTTCATCTTCATCTTGTTATACTCTCCCTTTGAAAATATGTCTCTCTTTAGATATGCTAAGACCAAATCTCCTACTTCATAGTTCTTCTCTCTCCTTTTGAATCTTCTTTGGCCTTGTAACTGGTGTTACTCTACTGTAACCTTGCTTTCACTTGCTCCTGTAGTTCACTGATCCTCGTTGCAAACTCTTCTCCATCAACACTCCTTTTCTCCAATTGACCTAAGTCACGAAGTTCACACACTCCTCTTGGATGCATTCCATACAGAATTTGAAATGGACTAATCCCTGTACTTCTGTTTGTTGAATCATTATAGGCAAACTCAGCTTGAGCTAATATTCTGTCCCACTATTTCGGACTCTCTCCCATCAAACTTCTCAACAGGTTCCCCAGACTCCTATTAACTACCTATGTATGTCCATTAGACTGTGGGTGATATGCTGAACTGAAGTTTAGTTTGGTACCCAACTTCTTCCACAAGGTCCTCCAAAAATTACTCGTGAACTTCACATCTCTGTTTGATACAATGCTTTGAGGTAAACCATGTAGCTTCACAACTTCATTGAAAAACAAGTTAGCAATGTGTGTAGCATCACTAATCTTGTAGCATGGAATGAAATGTGCAATCTTAGTGAATCTATCAATGACTACGAAGATAGAATCATGTCCCTTCTGAGTTCTTGGCAAACCCAGAATGAAATCCATACTCACAGAATCCCAAGGCCTAGTTGGAATAGGCAATAGTGTATACAACCCTGTGTTATGGCTTCTTCCTTTAGCATGCTGGCATACTCTGCATCTGCTTACAAAATTCTCAACTTCAGACCTCTTCCTTGGCCAAAAATAGAAATGACCTAACTGTCCAAAGGTTTTATCACTTCCAAAGTGACCTACCATGCCTCCATTGTGTTTTTCCTGTATCAAGTTCTCTCTCATGGAACACTTTGGTATACATAGTTTACTGTTTCTAATGAGTAAACCATCTTGTAGAGTATACTCTATCCATGGCTCTTTGTCCACCTCCACTGGATTCTTACAAGCCCTGTAAGCCTCCTGGAAATCAATGTCAGTCTCATAAAAATCCCTCAAATGCTCAAATCCCAAGACTTGGATCTATTCTCTTGCACAATCAACAGTCTCCTACTTAAGGCATCAACTACTCTGTTTGACTATCCACTTATGTGCTTCAACACAAAGGTAAAGCTCTGTAAGAACTCAACCCACTTGACATGTTTCAGGTTCAACTTAGGTTGTTGCATAATGTACTACAATGCATGGTTATCAGAATATAACACAAATTCTCTAGGCATCAAATAATGTCTCCGATGCTTCAGATGCCCTTCTTCTATTTGGCTGAAAACCAAAATGTCATCAAGGTAAACTATCACAAACTTACCTATGAAATCTCTCAAGACTTCATTCATCAATCTCATAAAAGTGCTTGGTGCATTGGACAATCCAAATGGCATGACCAACCACTCATACAACTCATCATTTGTCTTAAAGGATGTCTTCCACTCATCTCCTTCTCTGATTCTGATCTGATGATATCCACTCTTCAAATCCAGTGTTGAAAAGCACGTTGCCCCACTTAGGCAATCCATCATGTCATCCATCCTTGGTAATGGAAACCTATATCTGATAATAATCTTGTTAATTTCTCTGGAGTCAGTACACATCCTCCACTCACCATCCTTCTCTGGTGTCAGTACTGCTGGTATTGCACATGGACTTAGAATCTTCTGGAGCAATCCTTTGTCCAACAATCCTTGGTCCTGTTTCCTCACTTCTTCATTCTCTTGAGGTATCAACCTATACACTGCCTTGTTTGGTAAACTAGCTCATGGAATAAAATCAATTTGATGGCTTATATCTCTCCTTGGTGGTAACTCAATGGGTAAATCATCCACCACGATGTCACTAAACTCACTCAACATCTCTTGAATCTCCTCAGGTAGATCTGTCACGTTAGTCTTCATTGTCACCACTCTCGGTTTGCATACCACAACATAGTTCAACTCTTTCTTCTCAATCTATTGCAAATATTCTTTTCTTGACAACATCGGGACTTTGGGTGTTGATTATCCTGCTATACCACCTTCTTGTAAAGGGTGAAGTACATGTTTTATCCCATTTTGCTCAAAACTATGACAATTACTCCTACCATCATGGATCACTCTCTTAATTTCCACGATCTTCCTAACAGTATATGACAAACATCCATGGGCATAACATCACGCAGAATCTTGTCCTTATATGGACCTATTTGGAAATCAACTTCACACTGCTCACTTACCAGGATTTGATGTCCTTTATGTAACCAAGATACCTTGCATGGAATAGGATGCTTGGTCCTCTTTAAACTCAGCTTCTCCACCATCTTTGTGGAAACAAGATTGTCAGTGCTCCCATTGTCAATCGCCATCTTACAACACCTCCCTTGGACTTTACACTTGGTCCTGAATAAATATTTTCTTTGAGCAGGCTTTGCTTGCTCCTTCTCAAGTTTCAACAAGACTTTATTCATCGTCAAAGACTCTCATGTCTCTGGAAAAATTTCTTCCAATGAGGGGTTGATTTGCCTTTTTGGGCCACTTTTACCTTTTACCCACTCAAATATTTAATTAGAGTGACTTTATAAAGACATTGTCACTTTATTGATTCATTAAGCCTTTTTTACTCCAAAAAGTGATTTATTTCATTTTAAAACATTTTCGAGCACTGTAAATCACTTTTTACCCTCCCAACATGTAAAGCTCTTCATCCCAGTTCCAATGAAATATTACACCAGGGTACCCCTCTTAGGGAATTTATTAAAATGATAACCTTAGTGAAATCCATTAAATAATGTTCAATAATACTCCAAATTTACGAAAACAATCGAAATGCATCTGATTCGAAATCTGACTACACAGAAGTGATCCCAATGGTGAAAGATGATAATCAGACCTCTAGAAGCATCATATAACTCCTCCAAACTTCCTGAGCTTTAATTACCTCTCTGGTCAGGACGACATAAACCCATAAGGTCATCTCCAATTGTAGAGCAAGGGAATCCAAAAATGGGGACATTACAAAAACCAATGAGGGCACACTAATTGAAAGGATTAGATTTTTCAATACCACAATATTTTTGGATTTTTATTTTTTTGAGGGTTTTTTCATATATTTGTTTTCTTTGTATTTTTTCCAATATATTACAAAGAATTTTGTAAAATTGAAATGGTGAAGACGAGGGAAATACACCTAGATCTTATTCCATTGGTTAAAGAGAAATCAGGGCTAGCATTTCTCCCAATAATCAACAATTCAATATTTGAATGAATTAGGGCAAGGCTAAGAAACCCTAGGTTATGTTAGCGCTTGACCTAGTTAGGGAAAACAAGATGTCGAGGCCCATATAGGAGAGATCCTTCAAAAGGAATGTCCCACCCAACAAAACTAGACTATCAGACATAAGACCCTAAATTGCTCCTACCTTGGATGCTTCCGACAGTGCAAGATGAGGTTCAAGATCTTACTACAATTGAGAGAGAAAGGAAAAGAGAAAAGCCTCAAGAATCCTTTCACCTTATATTAACCTTGAAAGATTGTAAAGAAACCTCAAAACATCAAGATTTGATCCTTAAAAACCCTAGAACAGTCGAGAAGAGAGGTGCACACCACTTAATTGCTCATGTAAACAAATAAAAATAAAAATTTAGTCATATTTTATCCCATTATCTTAGTTACAAGTGAGAGGAGGATGTCGTATTTATAAGAAAAACCTAATTTGAGTTTAAAATGAATTTTTACGGTTTGTCACCCACAATCTAGGGACCAAACCTCATAAAACATAAAATAATGGTAAAACTAATGATATGCTCCAACATGATGAAAAATTGAGCTTGGAAGGACATTATGCCCCATCTAACCCCAACATATATCTTTTTCTCTCAACTCCCTTCTTAGGTTGGTAAGACCTTGAAAAGATGCTTTTTGAGGTGGACGATTGGCTTTTTATGACCAAGATGACCAAGAGGGAGGAGTGATACAATAAAGTAAGTCCAAGTTGGTATAGATATGCTAGAGCAGGTATGCCAACCCTTACAAGCGCAATCATCTTTACAAAGGATAAAACCATAATTTTTGTTAGGGGCTTCTATACCATGTGTCCTAATGGTTCACCCCAAGATGCACGGATACCTACCCAGGACATAAGTGCTTGACATGATGAGGAGTTACCATCCATTAAGGGGTAGTCAACAATGCCACAAGACCAACACGTCTTGAAATGAGGACCAAGAGGACCTGTTATTAGTATTAAGAAATTTCAAGGTTATACAAAGGTGCATTATCCCCAAAAGAGCTTCAATGGTTACTAAAAGAGATTTCTTAGCCTTCAGAAACCAAGGAAGAGGTTCTTCAAGCGAGCATGAGTGAATAAAACCTAGGTCCGATGACCAAAGGTTAAAGTTGGGCACTAATAGCATTAAAGGATCATCGTTAAATCGGAAATTAGATCTATGGTCAAGATAGATCACACCCCGATAAAGTACAAGGATGATAATAAAGGCGCCAGCATGCTAATCTAGAAAAATGAGCGGCAAATCAATGACTAATATTGATAGTGCACTAATAAAGTGCGCTCTCTTTTTGCAAGTCTTCCTTCTTTCCTTTTCCTTAGTATAGTTAAAATTATTTACCTTAGTGTCCGTTTTCTTTTCCTTTGCAAAAAGAGGATCTAATATTTCAAGATGTTGTCAAAGCTTCATCAAATTCCTATCATAGTCTTGGCAACTTTGCATTAATTTTGTCAAAAGTTCCTGCATAGTCCTCATGTTTCCTCAACCAACAATCACCTACAACTAAGAAAAACCCGATATTGTCCTTATTTTCACAAATCTTGTAGCAACCCAATATAAGTGATCCTATTCAGGAGGGTGGATAATGATAGTTGTTAAAGTTGTGACCCTCGAGGATCCTACTCGCCAAAGATGTTGTGGTTGTCACACTGGGTAAGACTTTTGTCACTTTAAGATATCTAGAACACTCGCTAGTGAACTAAGATGACTGTGGGGGAGACCCAGGCTTGGTCTGAGAAGGACAAACTTAATACTACAGGATACCTGTGCAATATAAATGATTGAATAAGCAATATACCCTAAGATATGACTCCTAGATCTAAAGATGATATAAAGTTAAGATTAGGAGATCTAGGATAGATGACGCTAGGGCAAATGATTCGAGAATTTAAACACACCCTAGATATGAAGAACTTGCTATGAATGATATTACAATCTACACAAGCAAGATAATAAGCATTTCATGCAGAGATGACCTCAAACCCTACCGGCATATTAATTGCGTAAATGATCAGTGTTTTTGATGGGAAAATGGAATATATGGCCAATCGATTTAGCTCTTGGACATGAACTTTGATATACAACACACAAAAGATGCCAACAACCCAAAGAAAGACCGCCATACACCCAAAGCGAAATGCTCTAGAGAGACTTGATGATTTTAATGGTTAACGATGAATCTAAATCTCATATACTTCAACTCTAAATGATAGATTATGATGTTTCAAAGCACAAAATGATAGTCTAGGGCTAGAACGGCCTCTCAAAACCCCAAGTCAAACTGATTTATGGGGAGTCAATGCCACAAAAATTTCATATCATGGCTTTGACCCGATGCTGCTTGCACAACGAATTCAAATCAGATAAACGACTCCCAAAATGAAAGACGTATTAATCAAATGCCAATTCGACTCTCTCAAACTCTGCAACGTATTGGTTCAAGGCATATAAAATTGTTTTTATGATAAAATGCTCTAGAGAGATTTAATGATTTTAATGGTTAACGATGGATCTAAATCTCATACACTTCAACTTTAAATGATAGATTATGATGTTTCAAAGCACAAATGATAGTCTAGGGCTAAAATGGCCTCTCAAAACCCCAAGGCAAACTGATTTATGGGAAGTCAGTGCCACAGGAAATTTCATATCATTGGTTATACCCAATGCTGCTTGCACAACGAATTAAAATTAGACAAACGATTCCCAAAATGTAAGACGTATTAATGAAATGCCAAGTCGACTGACTCTCTCAAGGCATATAAAATCGATTTTATGTTGAAAATTGTGGCTCAAAACCCTAACGCGATTTCACTGTAGAGAAAGCAAACCCATTCTAGGAAAAATTGATACAGTGAAATCAAAGATCAAGTGGAATTGGTTGCTAGATAGATGCACAAAGGGAAAAGAATGTAAACCATAAGAAATTAACACCTTCTCAAATGGACTCGGCTTCTAAAATTATCACGAAATTTTCGATTTATTGGTTTGTACAGAAATGCTCAAATGGGAGACGGACTAAACCATGAAAATTGTCCCTCTGTAAGCAAATTTGGCCCTCACAAAATTAAGACTGAAATCATTTTATAAAATCGATGCAAATGAAAAAGTATCGGGCCAAAATGAACCCGTATAGGAGTTGTAGAGATGCCCAAGGTCAACAAATAATGCAAACTCCCAAGAATTCGGCCACTGGAAACAATTTCGACTCTATTAAAGCTCTAATGCGATTTTAAATTTAAAGATGGAAAACGATTTTGGGAGAGAACGATGCCCAAATGTAATCGCCGGAGACTAAAGATGATGCCTAGGGTAAGAAGAAAAATGCCTAAACAAGCACAATGAAATTTCCGATTTATTGGTTAGAAATACTCAAATGGGAGACAGACTAAACCATGAAAACTGTCCCTCTGTAAGCAAATTCGGCCCTCACAAAATTAAGACTGAAATCATTTAATAAAATTGATGCAAATGAAAAAGGATTGTGTCAAAACCAACTCGTATGAAATTTGTAGAGAGTCAGAGACACCCAAGGCCAACAAATAATGCAAACTCCCAAGAATTCGGCCACTGAAAACAATTTCGACTCTATTAAATCCCTAATGCGATTTCAAATTTACAGATGGAAAACGATATTGTGACAAAGCGATGCCCAAACAAGCACAATGAAACTCCCTTCCTAAGAGGAATTGACCTCCTCACACAAAATGCTATTTGCAAAATAGATTAAAACTAAAATTTTATTTTTATTTTATTTTGGGTGAGAATGGAATGAAAGAAAATGCAATAGAAGTTTTGAGAACTTACCCAGATCCCGATGGTTGATGCAGGCCCTTTCTCCTCGCTCAACACCTCCAAATAAATCCCAATAATTTATCTCCAAAACAAAGAGTTGATTCCCCAGGACACACTCTCATATAGATAAATAGAGACTAATTAGTATTTCACAAAATCATCTGTCTATATGAAAATGACAAAGCTATTTGAATTGACAAGAGGAACAAGAGTGATCACAATAGATAGATAGCAAATAGCAAATAAATCCAATATGCAACAAACTCCGTTTCGAAAACGAAGTCGCCCAAACCAAGAGAGAGTCGCCTCTCCAATTCGCCTAGTGAAGTCGCCCTCCTGCCAAGACATAGATAACATATATGCTCAGAAATTAAAAAAATGAGAACTAGTAGTAGCAGAAGCTCGACAAGAAAGAGGAAACTCATTGACACAAGAGAAATCCAAAGAGAAGTGCACAAAATGGTTTCTATTATTTTCTCTCAAAAGCCAAAGTTCCCTTACAATGAGGGGGTCCTTTGCTTATATAGTTTTGAGAGAGATCAAATCCCTGACCAACTTTTAAATCGATGGTTAAGATTAAAAGATGAAATGATGGCAATCAAGGTCACTGGATTCTTCAAAAACCTCTCCAAATCAGTTTCTGAATCGCAAGGGAATCGGGGATCTGGTTCGGATTCTGGCCAATTCGGTGGGTTTTTTGGGTGGAAACGAATCCGTCTTTGGATATAGAATCCTTTCCTAAGGGAACCGTTTCGGAAATGAGGACATGTTCAAATGATTAAGGGAACTGGTTCCCATTGGAGGAGCTGTATCCACAATTTCGAGATACAGTTCCTCCAATGGTGACCGGTTCCTATCCCACATCAAAACCCACTTAAAAAACCAAATTTTAATGAAAAAAACCCACGGTTTTAGTTCTTGGCGCCAAGAGGTTCATGGGCCCACGGGTTTAGGTTTCCAAACGATGGGATAAACCAAAGTTTATTGAATTGTTTGGCTTCTATGTTTATTTCATCCATCGTGGAGGAGCCACCATCGCTGGATAGTGGGGGGAGGAGCCGAGGGAGGAGCCTTATTGTATCCGTCGTGGAGAGGACAGTGGAGGGAGGAGCCATCGCTGGACAATGGAGGGAGGAGCCAAAGGAGGAGCCTTATTGCATCCGTCGTGGAGAGGACAGTCGAGGGAGGAGCCGTGGCATTGGCCCATATTTCATCCGTCGTGGAGAGGACAGTCGAGGGAGGAGCCATGGCATTGGCCCATATTTCATCCGTTGTGGAGTGGATAGTGGAGGGAGGAGCCGAGGGAGGATTTGTGGCCCGTATTTCATCTGTCGTGGAGTGGACAGTGGAGGGAGAAGCAACACTTACGGGTAAGTTTTTTCATTTTTTGTTTTAATTTTTAAATTTAAATTTTTTATTGTTAATTTGATTTTTTATTGGGTAAACCGTAAGCTTGTTGTGTATGCTAGCAAGCATACACAGCAAATTGTACCGACTGTGTATGCTAGCAAGCATACACAGTCGGTACAATTTGCTGTGTATGCATGCTTGTTGTGTATGCTAGCAAGCATACACAACAAATTGCTTTGATTGTGTATGCTTGCTAGCATACACAACAAGCAAGCAATTTTTTTTGCCGTCAATTTTGTTAGTGACACGCTATGCATAGTGTAATGTGCAGTGCCAATGTTAACACCATACCAACAATCAACAATGGATTCACGTCAACGAGTTCAGTCTAGGCAGAGGGGGAGAGGAACTGGAACTGGTCGAAGCAATGACCGTTGTCAAGAAAATGTGCAGCAACAACCAACACACCCTGTTGACTCTCCCTTGTGGAAGTATGTGACCAATATTGGGAAGAAAGAAAAAAAAAGTGGTGGTGGCAGTTGCTTGTGGAATTGCAATAGATGCAAGAAAAATTTTAAAGGGTCATACACGAGAGTTAAGGCCCATTTTCTTTGGCTACCAGGTGATAATGGAGTTCATCATTACAAATCAATAAAATGAAATGATGTGGAAGGTTTTCAAGCAGAGCAAGATGCTACAGATTTAGCCAAGTTAGAAAGGAGGAGAAGATTGCCACCCTGCGCAAAAAGAGGAAGTGATGTTCCCCTAATTGTAGAAGAAGCCTGCAAGAGACAAAACCTTGGAAGCTTGGCCAAAATGTTTGACATGGGAGGGAGGGATGAGATGGACAACATAGTTGCAAGAGCTATATATGCATATGGATTAGCCTTGAATGTAGTGCGTTCTTCGTTTCCGCAAGACATGCTTAAGGCAATGAATGAGGATCCTAGGGGTTGCAAGGGGCCAAACTTTGAAAAAGTGCGTACTACTCTCCTACAAAAGGAGATTGATTCTGGAGAAAATATTGGAACCGGTTCGTTCCAATTGGAGTAGCAATGGTGTCTCTATTATCTCTAATGGTTGGACTGGTACAAAAAATAGGCCATTGGTAAACATCATTGTAATTTCGCCTTCAGGACCATTCTTCTTGAGGGAAATAGATGCTTCAGGGGAGGAGAAGACCGCTAAATGGATTGCTGAAAAAAATCCAGAATCAATCGAGCTTGTGGGGCCTTCAAATGTTGTGCAAGTTATCACAGATAATGCACATTCATGCAAAGCAGCTAGGGCAATTATTGAGGGATTGTATGACCATATATTTTGGACACCCTGTGTGGTGCATAGTTTAAATCTGGCATTTAAATCCATTGTTTCTGAAGTTGAATGGATGAACAAAATATGTGAAGAAGCAATAGAGGTTCATATTTTTATCACTAACCACGAACATGCACAAGCTATGTACATGGAATTTGCTAGACTCCAACTTCTTAAGGTTGGAGAAACTAGATTTGCATCACATTATATAATGCTCAAGTGGTTCGTAGACATGAGGGATGGTTTGTCCTCTATGGTTGTTAGTCCACAGTGGCAAACATGGAAGCAAAGCAACCGTGAAAAAGCAATGCGGGTTAGAGGCACGATCCTTGATGAGGCTTGGTGGGTTCAAGCTTAGTTTTTTGTTTCCTTAATGGAGCCACTTGTTGATTTGTTGAAACTTTGTGATTCCGATGTGCCTATGTTGAGTGACATCTATGAGGGAACTAACAAGATATTGGAAAGAATTAAGCAAATTCTTGAAGAGAAGGACCCTGTTTTGTTCAACACCATAAAAGACATCATCATTAGTAGATAGAACAAATACAACACCCCTCTACATGTTTTATCCTATGCCTTAAATCCAAAGTACTATGATGAGGCATACTTGGCTAAATTTTAGGGTAAGAGGAAGGCCCCAAATAAAGACAATGAGGTGGCAAATGGTTTTAGAGCAGCTATTTCAAATATTTTCTTTGATCCAATGGAGCTTGCAGAGCTAAAGAACCAGTTTACTTCATTCATCACAGGGAGTGATGCATTTGGCAATGTAAATACACTATTTGATAGAGGAACTATGGCTCCTCTTCAATGGTGGGGATATTATGGTGCCGAAAATCCAGAGTTACAAACCCTTGCATCTAGAGTTCTTTCACAGGTTTACAGTTCTTTAGCAACAAAGAGAAACTGGAGCACTTATGGGTTCATCCATTTGGTCAAGAGAAACAGGCTTCAATCGGTAAAGGAAAAAGATCTTGTGTACATCCACTCAAATCTCTGGCCGATCTCTCGATCGAAGGCAGATTATAGCAATGGACCTTTGAAGTTATGGGATGTGAATCCAGAGGATGCAGATTTGGATACCCCTAATTGCTTGATGGCCAACCTGTCTTTGGCTAGTTCTGCGGATCCTTTTGTTATTGGGGATTTAGATGAGGCACCGATGCCTAGGTCTGGATCGAGTGTGCCAAGCTCTTCTTTTTCTATTGTTGGTGGGCAGAGTGGTAGTCGTATGGCATCCTCTTCCCGTACTGGCGAAGCTTCATATCATCAGTATAGTGAATTAGATGATGTTCCATTGGAGGATGTGCAGGGAGATGACTATCTATCAGAATGAGATTAGTCTATCTCACTCTAGATTTGCATATTTATAGCTTACTCAATACTGTTTTTCATTTTAGACTTGTGGAGCTTTCTTGATAAGCTCATTTTTTGTTATTTTGAAGAACCTTTAGTTATGTTGACATTATGACTCATGATGAATGTTATGAATTTATGACTGAAATTTAAATCCATTGATGTATCACAATTCGCTATGATATGATGTTACTATGTTAGTGTTACTGACAAGTTGACAACTGTTAGACTTTATTATGTTAATGTTAGTAATAAGTATGTTATTGCTGTTTATATCATTGTATTAGTATGACATTCATTTTTATTTTAGTCTGAAAATTGCATGTTGATGTATCAATATGATGTAACATGTTACATTGTTAATGTATGATTCATGAATCTATGATGATTCTAAATTTCAATTCATGAATGACAAATGTATGACGTTCATTGATATCTCTAGATAGTAGATAGTAGACTCGCATGGATGATTGATGCATGACAAATTCAGAAATTATGATGTATGAATCTTAAATCTATGATTTTCATTTTTCGAGTTTTTATAAAATTATAATTTATAAATTTANTAGATAATAGACTCGCATTGATGATTGATGCATGACAAATTCAGAAATTATGATGTATGAATCTTAAATCTATGATTTTCATTTTTCGAGTTTTTATAAAATTATAATTTATAAATTTAAAGTATATATAATATTAATAATATATATATATATATTTATATATATATTAGGGTTAGGGTTCCGAATCCCTTATTCCTACTTTTGGGAAATTGCCGCATCCTGTATCCGATTCTTCGGTGGTTTTTGATCAATTCCCCGGTTCATGTAACTTTGATGCCGATCAATAGTGGAGATTAAATTTCACGCTCAATATATGGATCAACTAGATCATTGTAATGCCCAATTACAATGATATAGCATGATAAAACATAACATTAGTCACCTAGGGGCCACAATTTGGCCCTATTGACTTTACATGACACTTTTCCATGGTACAAAATATAAACATGAAGTGCATCATCAACAAAGTCGCCCTCTCTAGGAGAAGTGCAACCCCCCTT